>JAJEJO010005447.1:89642-153310 GCA_020662805.1 Glaucomys volans | reverse complement strand
CCGCCCGCCCGCCTCCCCCACCGCTACCACCACCTCCTCCTCCTCCTCCTCCTCCTCCTCCTCCTCGGCGGCGGCGTCCTCCTCCTCACCGCCTCCCCCAGCCCCCCAAACCCCCGGGCCACCCCCCCTCCAAAACCCCCACCCTCGGGGCCTCCGTCTGAGGAGGGGGGCCGAACCACCCCCAAAAATGTTCTTGGAAAATTTTGAGGAGAGACTTTTTTTCCCCCTTCTCTTTCCTCCCAAGAGAACAAGAAAGGGGGATTTTTAAAAAGAAAAAAAATTATATATATATATATGTATATAAAAGTTTTCGACTTCTCTCTACCCCCCTCTCCGTTGCTTTAAATATATTTAAATTCTGAGGGGGGCGCTCAGAAATATTTCTCAGAGCTGAGGCACTAAGATGGCCGCCTTGAAATTATTTTTAAAACAACCCCCCCTCCAGCACCGCCACCCCCTCCATAAAGAAAGAGAGAGAGGGGAAAAATCCCCTTTTAAAACAAAATGGCTGGCTTAATATTTCATTTTTCACCCCCCCATTCTCCTCCTTGTTACACCCCCATCTCCAACCCTCTACCCAGAAACCCACAAATTTCTCCCTTTTTTCATAACTGATTAGTGCACAGATTAATAGAGATATTTTCCTTGTGTACTGAAGTGTGTGTGTGTGTGTGTGTGTGTATGTGTGTGTGTGTGTGTGTGTATGTTGGGGGGGGCATGAAGGATTTCTGCATAAAACAAAAATGGCTGCTGTGACTAACTCCCCCCCTTATAAAAAATATTTGGGGGGGGCATTAATCAGTACTCATGCTCAGTCTGACATCAGCATAAATTGTTAAAGGTTAACTAGTTAGATACTAGTCCAACTAGATTGAATTTTTTTTCTTTTCTTTACTAGTCTCTTCCTCCCCACCTCCCTCCTCTAAAAAAAAGCTTTTTTTTTTTTTTTTTTGAATACTTCAGAAGGGAGTGGTTTGATGTGAAGGTTTTTTTTTCCCCTTCAGGCATTGAAAAGGAAAAAGATGAAATATATGTTTATATATAACTCTATTTCTACATACCTCATTGAAGTCAGAATGCATTTAATTGTGTACGTATCTTTTAAATGAGAAGCGGTACTGGATTTTTTTCTTCTTTCTTTAAAAAAAGTGACAGAAATCCTAGTGACTTTTGGGGGAGAGATATGAATAGATACGATGATTGAGTTTTTTTCAAAGGAGTCCATGTTTGATTCTCCCCTCTGCCCAGCCTTTTCAGTGATTTATAATTGTTGTAAATTTCATCTTCACTTTTCTCCCCTTTCCCTTAACCTCCCCTCCCCCAATTGCTAGCAAATAGAATTAACCTGACTTGGGAAATTAATTTGGGGGTAAATAGAACAGATTTTTAGAATAAAGGGGGGAGAAAGTCTGAAGATTGTGAAATTATTTTCTCTTTTCTCCTGTTTCAGTATATTTCCCCTCCTCCATGATCTCCAGCACTGATAAAGTAGAAGAAACTGAGGTACCAGGAAAGAGAAAACTAACTGGGACTGAGGTAGGGGTTACACTGAGGCATTTTTGTCTAACTTGCTAACCCATGATTTCCATCTGTATCCTAGTGTTTATCTTAAAGTGGTACCAGGAATCAGATGGACAGTTGAAAAGGAGTCCAAAAGTAGCTCTCTCAAACAGATTTGGTCAAAGAGGTCTTAGACATAAAATACAACTTGCCAATGGAGCAAAGGAAGGAGGGTAAATTAGCTTCGGTTCTACCCTTTTTGTACCTCACACCTTTTTCATACTCTATAGTTTTCTCCCATTCTTTTGATCTCACTTTGTGCCCTCCCTTGCTTCCCATCCCAGGCCTGCTGAATGATCTCTTTCCTGGGCCATTTCTCTACCTCTGAAGTGTAACTGCTGGCCCCCAGCCCTGCACAAGAGCACTCTAAAGGAGGGGTAGGTGGAAAGCAGAAAGTATTAGTGACAAGGGAATATGATACAAGTTTTTGTTTGCAAGGCTAAAATAAAATGTTTATTGTTGATAGCCTATCCCCCACTAATACTGTTTTTTGACAATGGTTTGCCCCTTTTTTTTTTTTTTTTTTTTTAATAATCTGATCTGTGAAATTCTCTTGCCTGTGCTCCCAAATCATTTCTCTTCCATTCAATTTAGTTTTCTTGTCCTCTGTCAGTCTCTGTACTAGTTCATCTGGGTATCCCTTTTTTTGTGTGTGTGTAGCTTTTCTATGTCTTTATTTTTCGATAATACTTTCTTGTCTTTGACTCTCAGTTTCCATCACCTCCAAGTGACTTTCCATCTTTGTCCTCTGTTTTCTTCTGCCTTCCCATCTCATCTCTGTGTGTGGCTCTTCCTTGTGTGTGCCTGACTCCACCTTTCTGGCCCCCTCTGTGTGTGTCTGTGGATCGTGTCTGGAAAGTGTCTTCATGTGTGTGTATTGGTGGGGGCACAGTATGCATCATGTGCTCCGCAAGTCTCTCTGCCTTGGGTCCTTTCACTTTATGCTGAATGTCTGCCTGCCTGCCACATGTGCCATGATCTGCAGATGTGGGGGGCTAAAGGTGGCCATGTGACTCCCTATGCAGACCTTCAACATTTTCTCTCTTGAATGTGCTTTACATATAGATTTCTTAATCTGCCTGATTCTCTCTGTATCCATCTCCCCCTCTGCCTGTCTGCATCTCTCTCCTCCCTGCTGACCTCTTGATTTGTCTTCTTCTATCCTTGTTTCTGCCTGCCTCTTTACCTGCTTGCTCTTGTTATGGTGTCTGCCTGCCTGCCTGTCTACTCCTTCCTGACTGGCTGGCAGCCTTTTTCCCTCTCTGGTTGTCTGTCTGCTTCTCTGGCTGTTTGCCCACCACTCTCTCTCTAGCCATCTGTCTCCCCGCCTGCCTGTCTCTATCACTTTTTTTAGCCTGCATCTCTTGGTTTGTCTACCTTCCAGGTCCTGCTATGACCATCCCCATCTTGGTTTGCCTCTTATCTTGCCCTTCTACTTGTTCCTATTTATCTCTTTTTTTCATTTTTCCTTGCTTCACATTAGGTTTGTCTTCTTGTCTGTCTGCCCTATTTGCTTTCTGTTCTCCTGCTGTTTAATGCCTGTATCTTTTCCCTCTTTCTGTTTATCACCTCTTTCTCCCTTGACTTCCTTTCTGTCTGCATCCCATCAATGGGAATCGTCTTTTTCCAGACTTCTCAGTCATCCCTTGCCCCAAAGTTTTATCTGCTTTTGTATCATATCCCCTACCCTGACTTCTCTCATACTTGCTTCCTTTTCAGTCATCTCTTTCTCTTTCTGCTTCCTCAGACAGGCTGCCTACCTCAGTTCTTTTGCCACTCTCCCAGTCTCTATTTTCCTGCCTTTTTACTGTTTGCTTGGAAGACTCTTGATGTCCACATCTCTGCTTACTTTTTTTTCTTATTTTGTTTTAGTCCCTTCACACACACCCCCCAATTAACTTGTGTGTGTGGTGTTGGGGATTAAATGAAGGGCATTGCATGTGCTAGGCAATCACTCTACCACTGAGCTTCCCCAGTACTTTTTTACTTTTTTTTTTTGGCAGGGGTAGGGGGGGGTGCCAGGGATTGAACTTTGGCACTCAACCACTGAGCCACATCCCCAGCCCTATTTTGTATTTTATTTAGAGACAGGGTCTCACTGAGTTGCTTAGCGACTTGCTGTTGCTGAGGCTGGCTTTAAACTCACTATCCTCCTGTCTCAGCCTCCCAAACCACTGGTATTAAAGGAGCGCACCACCATGCCTGGCTCCCAGTACTTTTTATTTTTTGAAACAGGGTCTCATTAAGTGGCCCAGGCTGGCCTTGAACTTGAAATATTCTGGCTTCAGTTTCCAGAATCGCTGGATTACAAGCATATGCTACTGTGCCCAGCCCCAATTAACTTTTGAATAGACATAACCATGGTATAAAAATTAAAAGTATAAAACTAGTAGTGTCCAAAGTAAGCTTCCCATCTACTCTTTCCCTGGCTATGATTTTCTCTCCCCAGAGGCAGCCACTGTGTCACATTTCTTCATAATGCCTGAGAGATACATACACAAGTCTACTTGGTTTTTGCTGTATTCCTTAATGTTTCTTTTCCAGTTTTGCCAGATGCTCCTCCTCTATCAGTCTCCTTCCTAACTTTGCATGACTTGCCACCTCTTGCCTTTTGTCTTTCTGATTCTACTTTATGGCACTTGTCTTTTTTGATTGACTGTTGTTTATTACCTGCTTTTACTACCAGCACCAAATGAATTCTTAGGAAGGTCTTACTCTCTCAATTCTATCTACTCTAATCTCCTATTCTACTCTACGTAGTTGTCTGGAGGCACACTCTTGGTCTCTTCATTGCTGACATATGTATTAATTGAGAAAAGAAAGACATGAAGGCACTAAATGAATATGCTAAAAACTACCAGATAGATATAGTACAGTTAATAAGTACAGATAGTTTGTAAGCTGTGCTTCCACACAAATAAACAGTGAGTGGCCTGCTCTATCTTTCCTATATGATTCTATGAAGTCATTTGCATCTAAATCCTTTGAGGGTTTTGTATTGTTTTGTTTTGGTACTTGAGATTAAACCCAGGGGATCTTTACCACTGAGCCACAACTCCAGTCCTTTTTATTTTCTATATTGATAAAGGGTCTCATCAATTTGCCTAGGCTAGCCTCAAACTTGTGATCCTCCTGCCTCAGCCCTCTCAAGTATCTGGGATTACAGGCATATGCCACTGTACCCAGCTCTTTTTAGGTGGTTGATTTGGGCCTATTCCAAAAATTTGTCTTTCTCATCTAAAAAGCTGTGCTCCTTATTAAAACTTCTTCTTTTTCATCCTTCATTCTGGATCTTCTCCCATGCTGCCTTAGAAACACTATAACTCTTCGGGGGCAGACGAAGACTCAGCTTCTAACCAGGTCTCTTTGAGAAAGATGATAAAATTTTACACAATACACCGTTCTCTCATTTCTGCTTATTTACTGTCTATATTCCTGAATTCAACTGTTTTAACCTCTTATCTCTGTGTTGCTCCACTTCCCGCACCCACCCCTTCTTTTTTTTTTTTTTTTTTATTTCCCTTCTTTTTTTATTTGTTTATTTATTTATTTTCCTTTCCATGTATCTGTCTGGGTCTTCATTCTAGCTTTTCCTTCTAATTGACTATCTCCCCTCTCTTCTGTATGATTGACATGTATCTCTCCATCACCCCATCTGTCTGCTGGATTCTCCCTGTCTGCCTGCAATAATTATACGGCACTCTGTTGTATAAAACACTCTTATCACTTTGTCTTCCTTCTTACCTTATAGTTTTCTTCATCTGTGTGCCTTTCTTCTCTCTCTTTTCTCCTTTCTGTTTGCTTGTTTGTGTTTCTCTTGGTGTTCTTGCCTGCCTCACTGTCTGTCACTTTTTTTCTGTCAACCTGTTTTTCTGCCATCTTCTTTTCTACTTGGTCAGTTCTTCTGTCCCTCCTTCTGTGTTTCCAAGTTTCTCTATATTTCTTTTGCCCATCTATGCTGTCTGTTCTTAGGCATTTTATCTGTGCCTGTGTGTCTCTGACTCGAGCTACTTGTCTCCCTGCCTGTCAGTTTCAATGTGGGCATCACTCTCTGCCTTTTTCTGTCTTTCTGTACTTTAAGAAAAGACTTTTTTTAGCTGGGCATGGTGGCACATGTCTGTATTCCCAGTGGCTCAGAGGGCTGAGACAACTTAGCATGGCTCTAAGCAATTTAGACCCTGTCTTAAAATTTAAAAAAAGAAGGCTGGGGATGTGGCTCAGTGGTTAAACGCCGTTAGGTTCAATCCCTGGTACCAAAACAAAACAAAACAAAACCATTTTTTAATAAAATCTCTATGATTAATTGGTAAGATGTATCTTTTTTTAAAATTAGGCTTGTTAAGGTGAGAACAAGGAATTTAGATATGCAGCTATCAAATACAAACCAAAATTAGATGCTCCCTCCATACATACAAAAGGAAAAAAAACTAGAAAAAACATTGAGGGGACTCCCAGACCAATATTATTTATGTAAAGCAAAATCAAGATATTTATCTGAAGCAATAATTTCTAATCTTTTTGGATCATAAAACTTATAAACCTTTTCCCCAGAAAAAAACCAGTATATACATGTAATAGCATGTTCATGGTATTATGAATACCCTGAAGTATGTGACCCCAGGTTAAAACTGATACAGGAAACCAATGAGTAAAAGAACACAGACTTGTGCTCATACAACATATAGTCTGACGTATTAAAAACTCTGCAATCTGGGCTTGGGATATAGCTCAGTTGGTAGAGTGTTTACCTCGAAAGCACAAGGCCCTGGGTTCAATCCCCAGCACCGCAAAAAAAAAAAAAAAAATCTGCAATCTATGATTTTTCCAGATGTGTTACTGATAATAATCTAAGGCATGTAAATGCTTAGGATATTCTAGACCTAATCATGGAATTTTAGCAATGGGAGGTCATCTAAAATCAGTGGTTGCCACTTCTCCTTTCACAAAAGGCCTGTCCTTTATTCTGAAATTTTTTATTTTTTCTATATATTTTTATGTAGGATAAATATGTGATATACTACATTTAACATATAATAAATATATGTACATATGAGTTTATATTACATATTATATATATTATGTAGGTATCATGTATATGTATACACATATGTATAAATACACAATTACATATGCATCCAAACATTCATAATGCTAAAAATGTCCTTTGTGAAAGTGAGATAGATATGTATGGAAGAAGATCCATGAGTGGATTTTAGAGAAAGAGCAAGAAAATGGCTTTAAAATTTCTGTTGAGTTATTTATTTGTTTATTGAAATACAGAGATTTGAACCCAGGGGCATTCTACCACTGAGGTACATCACTAGTTCTTTTATTTTGAGACAGGATCTGGTTAAGTGCCAAGGCTAGCCTGCAATTTGTGGTCCTCCTCCCTCAGTCTTGAGTAGATGTGTTTTCAACACCTAGTTGAAAATGACTTTTTAATATTTCCTGTACGATTTGAATTTTTAGACTATATTTACTTGTTTTATAATTATAAAATATTTTAAATCTTTTTTATGAAGTAATGATGATGAGTATATAATAGGTCAGGGTTTTGTGGTTCTTAATGTCCTTAACGCAGTGAAAAGTCAGGAACCCCATGTTGAGTACTTAACCACTTGGCCACATCCCCAGCCCTTTTTTATATTTTATTTAGAGACAGGGTCTCACTGAGTTGCTTAGGGCCTCACTAAGTCACTGGGGCTGGCTTTGAACTTATAACCCTCCTGCCTCAGCCTCCAAAGCATCCAGCTGATGAACTTTTCTTTAACTTATATGACTGTCCTTTAAAGAGTAAATTTTATATTACTAGAAATAATATCCATAAATCTTTGATTAGATTTGGTAATTATAGTTTCCTAATTTATTTTAAACTACAACTAATTATTAAAATAAAATCAATAAAAATTAAAGTGTTTTGCATGCTACTAATGGTGTAGTTACCACATTTTAGAAATTGGGGCTAAGGTATTGATAGAATTGCCTAAGACCAAATTATTAGTTAGGACAGAATCAGGACTTCAATCTATCAATTTCCATTCTGGTGTGCTTTGTATTATATACTATGTAACTTCTGAGTCAATAGAATGTCCTGGGGTTTTAAAGGAAAACAAAATTGAAGGTCACATATATAACTATTATTGACTTATAAAAGTTATACCACAGAACTGGCAAAGGTCAATTTAATCATATTTATTATACTATTTTTTGTCAGTAGTGGGATTAATCCAGGAATGCTCTACCACTGAGCTACACGCACAACCCTTTTTAAATTTTTTTCATTTTGAGGCAGGATGTGGCTAAGGTGCTAAGGTTGTCCTCAAATTTGGGATCCTCCTGCCTCAGACTCCCACATAGCTGGGATTACAAGTATGCACACCATGTCCAAATTTACACTTATGACCTTTTTTTGACACATGGTTTGTCTTCTTACCATCTAGTCTCTCTCTTTTTTTTTTTGCAGTACTGAGGATTCAACCCAGGACCTAGCACATGCTTGGTAAATGCTCTGTAGCCTTGGCTCTTTTAGAATTTTGAGACAGAGTTTCACTAAGTTGCCCAGGCTGACCTCAAACTTGTGATCCTCCTGCCTCAGCCTTCTAAGTTGTTGGGATTATAGGTGTGTGCTACCACATCCTCTTTAGCATCTACTTTTGAGAAATAATCATCACACTTGTACATAAAAGGACATGTGCAAATATGTTCATTTTAACACTGTGTGTAGCAAAAACTTAAGAACACCCTAAAATCTCCAATAGTGAGGAATAGCTAAGCAAACTACACAGCAATCATGAAAAGTGAGTTACATCTCATTAAGTAAGTTACATACTATTAAGATTCCTTAATATACTATTGCATGGAAAAAAACCAGGCTGCAAAACAATATTAGCATTATGATGTTATTTATTTGTTTAAAGAAACTAAAAATAATATATGTGTATATTTCTACAGATATATTTACATAAGTTCCTTTTAAAATTCTGAAGGAACACATATCAGATTTTTTTTTTTTTTTGGTACTAGGGATTGAACCCAGGGGCCCTCGACCACTGAGCCACATCCCCAGCCCTATTTTGTCTTTTATTTAGAGGCAGGGTCTCACTGAGTTGCTTAGGGCCTCACTAAGTTGCTGAGGCTGGCTTTGAACTCGCGATCCTCCTGCTTAAGCCTCCCAAGTGCTGAGATTACAGGCGTGCGCCACCGAGCCCGGCACATGTATCAGATTTTTAACTTGTTAATTCTGAATTTTTACAATAAGAAAGTATAATTTGTGAAAACAAATTTAAGTAGCCTCATTGATCATGTTAGCAAATGGAGCTAAATGAGATAAAAAGTACTCTGATTTCTCTAAAGAAATCATTCCTCATTAATCTGGTTCTTTGAAGAGAAAAACATGTAAGCAAAGTATAATCAGTGGATAAACTGTATATTGGTATACATTTGAAAACATTAGAGAGGTTCCACTTTAAAGACTAATTAAAGTATGAGGGGGAAAAGGGAAGTTATAGTGTGTGTGTATATATATAAAATATGGTGCCATTTATGAAAGAAAAAACTATGTGAATATCCGTAGAATGTATGTGGAAGAATATATAAGAAACTATAGTAGTTGCCACTGGGAAAGGGGACTTATTTTTTCATGTACATCTTTTGAAGCAACTTGAAAATGTTGTCAAGCAACTTGTCAAGTGACCAGGAGATTGGCTAGGTAAAGGGAGGAGATCAGACATAAACATGCACAAAAAAAGCTAAATATGAGGGGCTGGAGTTGTGGCTCAGTGGTAGAGTGCTTACCTGGATGAGTGAGGCCCTGGGTTCGATCCTCAGCACTGCACAAAAATAAAAAAAATAAAAGATCCATTGACAAAAATATTTTCTAAGAAAAGCTAAATATGAATATGATTGTGATTACTTTTATGAGCTGTAAAATCTGAGTGTTAGAGAAGAAATCTTGGGTAGGGGGTAGAGGGAGTCAGTGAAGAACCTTCATATGTATTCGTGTTTGAAGTTGGCCCCATAAGGTAACTAGAATTTATATAGCAGACAGAAAAAGAAGGGCAGTCTAGGCTGAATAAGAAAGCATTTAGCAGGTGGCATTGGACATCATGTGACTGGAGTGGTAATTTCATGATCAATAGTTATAGTAAAGATTGTTAACTCTTTAAAGAGTAAGAATTATTGGAATATAAAGTGAAGAGTAGAGGCCAGAACCTCGGAGGGAACTTTGAAAGATGGAGGCAGGGAGGAGAAGGAAACAAACTAAAGAAAAACAAATTGTTAGAGTGGTAGATGTACCAGATAGTGTTACTGTGGTCTTCCAAAAGGAAGGCAGGATCCTTGGTGTTTCAAGGAAGTCAAGAAGAGTACAAACTGTTCCTCAAAAAGTTAAATATAAGCCAGGTATGGTGACACATAACTATAATCTCAGCTACTTGGGAGACTGAGGCAGGAAGATCATAAGTTCCAGGACAGTCCAGCAACTCAGTGAGATACTGTCTCAGAAAAATAGAAAGGGTTGGAGATGTAGGTCAGTGGTAGAGCACCTCTGGATTCAATCCCAAGTACCACAGGGAGAGAGAAAAAAAAAAGTTAAATATAGCATGGCACAATTGTGCATCTGTAATCCTAGCAACTGGAGAGGCTCAGGCATGAGGATCCTAAGTTCCACACCAGCCTGAACAATTTAACAAGACCCTGTCTCAAAATTTAAAAACAAAAAGGGGCTGGATGTTTAGCGCAGTGGTAGAGCACTTACCTAGCATGCACATGGCCCTGAGTTCAATCCCCAATATTAACTGACTGGATAAATAAAGAAATAATCTAAATACACACACATAAACACACACACATATACACACACAAATATACATATGTATATAAACACATGTGCACACAAAAGAAGAGGGAGAGAGTATGAATGGGAAACAGTGGTCATGAAGTTCGATAGTCCCAAATAGACATTTTAAATATACCAAGCCTGGCGTGGTGGTGCACGCCTGTAGCCCAAGCGACTTGGGAGGCTGAGTCAGGAGGATCGTGAGTTCAAAGCCAGCCTCAGCAACTTAGCAAGGCCCTAAGCAACTCAGTGAGACCCTGTCTCTAAATAAAATACAAAATAGGGCTGGGGATCTGGCTCAGTGACCAAGTGTCCCTGAGTTCAATCCCTGGTTCAAATAAATAAACAAACAAACAAATAAATAAATAAATAAAATAAAGTAATATACCAAATAGACCTGGACCCATCACATCATATATCTGAGTGAATCTACTTCTTTATCTCCAGGTTTGGTTCCACAATTCCCCATCTTGTATAAAAACTTGTATTCCTTGAAGGCTCCCGCAGTCTAGCTGTATATTCCTTAACTTCTCTCCTAGACAGTCAACTGTTTACCTCCTGACCATTCCCCTCATTCTTTGAAGATGCTGGCTTAGTTCTGCCATCATCTTAGGTCACCTTAGAATCCATGTGAAAGATTTTTTTTTAAATACCTTTATTTTATTTCTTTTTTTATGTGGTGCTGAGGTTCAAACCCAGTGATTCATACTTGCTAGGCAAGCTCTCTACCATTGAGCCACAATCCCAGCCCCAAAAGATCTTTTTATCACCCTCTCAGTTCCTCAAATCCTTGATTTCCAGAGACCTTATTCTCCATCCTACTTTTGCATCCCTAGCCTTTGTACCTACCTCTTCTGAAATGTTAAATTCAAGCCCTCCACTTTGGCCACAACCTTCTATTTTTCTTTTTCTTTTTTTTTTTTTTTTACTGTTGATAGCAAAAAAGCAATCCACTTTTTAATTAATTACTTTTGTTTAACATATAACAATTATACGTATTAATGGGGTGCAGTGTGACAGTTCAACACATGCATACTCCATGCACTGACCAAGTCAGGGTAATTAGCATTAAGTTTTTTTTTTTTCAGACAACACATTCAGTTTTTAAATACAGATATTTACACCAGCTATAACTTTTAAACATATTTGGTGCATTATTTAACTGTACAAAATACTTTGATATATAAATTTGATTTCAGGTGATTCATCCAGCTTTATAATAAACATCTCTCTGTTGCCAAAATTTAGGAGGAACATTAATATGGTGCATTTTTTTATTGACTTTGGAGTCAGGATAGCCCCAAAAGTTTTACATCTGTAACATACTTTTGTTTATTTGCTTATTAATTCATTGAACACAAATGGAGTACAGCTATTGTTTCACTGGTTGTACAAAAAGTAGAGTCACACCATCTGTGCGTTCATGCATGTACACAGGGCAATGGTATCTGTCACAACTTTCTATTTTTCTAGCTCTCTCATTTACTTACACCTCACTATATCTGCACCCATGAGACATTTTATCTGCTTAATGCCTAATTTTCTCCTGATCAGCTCCATTTTGTCTTTACCTCCTTTCCTGTCCAGTTTAAATTCCATGGTCTATCATTTATTTCAACCACTCTCATGCCAGTGCCAATGTGCCCACTTCTTATTTTCTTTCTTGCAAACCCCTAGCCTTGGAGCATTTGGCTGTTTATACCCAGGGCACAGAGTGCTATGGAAGAAAATACTATAACCATTCAGACTAGTATCCCTGCTCAGAAAACCCTTTTCCAAGTTAGTTTCCTTTGTGAATCAGTTCTCCACAGTGACTTATTCAAATTCCTTAGGCTTCTTTCTTATACTCATTTGATCTTAGTCAAAAGGTTATGTTTTAATGAACTTTTTTTGCTGCTGTGACCAAAAGACTTGACAAGAACAATTAGGGAAGGGAAAGTTTATTTGGGGGCTCACAGTCTCCAGGGTCTCAGTCCGTAAATGACCAACCCCATTGCTCTGGGCCAAGATGACACAGAACATCATGATGGAAGAGTGTAGCAGAGGTAAGCAGATCTGAACATGACCACCAAGAAGCACAGAGAGAACTCTATTCTCCAGGGACAAATATATATATCCAAATGCACACTCCCACTGACCCATATCCTCCAGCCACACCCTGCCTGTAGTTACCACCCAGTTAATCCCTATCAGGGGATTAATGCATTGATTAGGTTAAAGTTCTCATAACCCAATTATTTCACCTCTGAACTTTCTTGCATTATTTCACACATGAGCTTTTGTGGGACACCTAATATCTCAACTGTAATAGGCTGAGAAACAATCTCTTCCTTACACTGAAATTAGGAAGTCTTATCTACTTCCAAGAGATAGGAGAAAGGAGTGAGAACAAGAACCCAAGTGAAGGAATTAACTTCAGCCAGGTCAGAAAGAAAGAAGAAAAGGACAAACATGCATATTGTTAAATATGTAGGTTTAGCATCAATATTTTGGAGGAGTTATCTTCTGATTAAACAGCTATATTAAAAACAAAAATTTGAAAGAATTAGAATGTGATATAAGCAAATATTTTCCTGAAGGTAACAATGTCTTAAGCTACATGAGCAACAGCCATAAAGGAAAATACAGATTTAACTCAATAAAATTAAATTTTACTGTATATACAACATCATAAACAAGGTTAAAAGAAAAACCAGGAAAATATTTATACCATTCAGTAAGTAGTGTGTGCTTTAGGGAACTTGGAGATAACAGAAGCAACTTCAGTTCCTTTAAGCAGAAAGAGATTTTATCCAGGAAGTTAACTTGCAAAATTGTTGGATGGGCCAGAGAAGCACTATAGTCTGGGCTTCCAGTTGAACAGAACATTGCAAAACTGGCCCACCAGAAATCTACTTCCTGTCTCTGCTGTGATTGGGAAGCTACTGGACCAGGTACTGGCTCTAGAACAATGCCAACTGTAAAGTAACAGGAGTGAGGGAGTAGAAAGGAAGATATTGGTATAGAAAGTGAGCTAGCATTTGTTGGGTTTTTGTTTGGCTGGGTTTTTTTTTTGTTTTGTTTTGTGTTGAGATGGAGTCTCTTGCCCAGGTTGGTCTCTAACTTAAGAGCTCAAGTGATCCTCCTGCCTCAGCCTGCCAAGTAGCAGTCCCCCAAGTGGGACTACAAGTGTGTGCTACCACACTAGCTTTAGTGTTTGTTTCTTGTTGAAATAAAGATTTAATAGAAATCAATAATAATTTCAAAATATAAAAGTAAATAAATTGTGTGTAAAAGATGGACAATAGGATGATGATTGCTTTTTTTTTTTTTTTTTTTTTTTTTTTTGGGTCCTGGGGATTGAACCAGGAGCACTCAACCACTGAGTCACATCCCCACCTCTTTATTGAATTTTACTTAGAGACAGGGTCTTGATGAGTTGCTTAGGGCCTTGCTAATTGCTGAGGCTGGCTTTGAACTCATGATCTTCCTACCTAAGCCTCCTAAGATGCTGGGATTACGGGTGTGTGCCGTTGCACCTGGCTATGGTTGGTGATTTTTATGGAGTTTTACTTTGTGCCCAGCTGAACTACCCTAAGTAAGTACTTAGTATGTACTAATTCACTTATTCCCTCCAATAACCTTATAAAGTGGAAATTGTCATAATCTACATTTTTTGTTTTTTTTCTTTTTGGTATTGGGGATTGAACTCAGGGGCACTCCACCACTTGTATTTTATTTAGAGACAGGGTCTTACTTAATAGCTTAGGGCCTCACTAAGTTGCTGAGGCTGGCTTTGAACTTGGCGATCCTCCAGCCTCAGCCTCCCAAGTGCTGGGATTACAGGCGTGCGCCACCACGCCCAGCTCATGATCTCCATTTTGCAGATGAGAAAGCAGAGGTAAAAGGAGATTAAATAAACTGGGTGCAGTGGTACACGCCTGTAATCCCAGCTACTCAGGAGGTGGAGGCAGGATTATTGCAAATTCTAGACCAGTTTGGACAATTTAGCAAGACCCTGTCTCAAAAAAATAAAAAGGGCTGGGGATGTAGCTCACAGGTAAAGTGCCCCTGGGTTTGATCCCCAGTAGCCTTCTTCCCATCCCCAGAAAAAGGGAGATTAAATATCTTGTCCAAGACCAGAGCTACTAAGAGGTAAAACAGGCATTTATATACCCAAACTCCATAGACCAGGGTGGACCTGAAGAAATGAAAAGGAGAAAAATCAGATGATGTGATAACTCAAGGATTGGGGTACTATTGTTAAAATCACAGGAATTGAGACAGAAGTTGGCTTTAAGGGGGTATAATGTATTTGTTTCTAGATGTGCTTAGCTGGATATGTGAAATGTTTTTTGGTTGTTGTTTTTTTTGTTTTTGTTTTGTAGCAGGGATTGAATCCAGGATGCTGTATCACTGAGCTAAATCCCCAACGCTTTTTGTTGTTTATTCTGAGACAGGGTCCATCCAAGTTCTGGTTCTCCTGTCACAGCCTCACAAGTCATTGCAATTACAAGCATGCATGCACAACACTTGCACTCTACTTAACATGCCTTTTAACAACTTCTTGATGCAGGTTGAGCTCACATCCCTAATCCAAAATCTGAAATGCTTCAAATATGGTCCAAAAGCATCAACATGTCCAGAGTGAAAAGTTCCTCTTGTGATGGGTCACAATCAAAGTGTAGGCACATTAAAAATATTGTATCAAATTACCTTCTGGCTATGTGTATAATGTATGTATGAAACATAAGTGAATTTCATGTTTAGGCTTGGATCCCATACCCATGATCTTAGTATGTGCAAGTATTCCAAAATCTGAAAAAATTCAATATCTCAAATGTTTATTTCAAGCATTTGGGATTAGGGATAGCCTAGATTTCCTGTTGGCTGGCCAGTTTGAAATGCCTGGCTCTTTCCATCTATTGTCAATCCCCAGTTGTCCTAGCAAAATTGCCCAGATACCTTTTCCCACTGATTTTCCTTCAAGTTATAGATGTGTTGTAGTGCTAACCTCAACTGTCATCCTCTTGCACTCCAACTTGTTTTTGGCCCTTTGCTACTATCTAACTTTCAGATTAAATTTGATATAATTCCTAAGTTAAAACCAACTAATTTTTTAAAGATTCTATATCCCCAAACTGTATAACTTCTGAAATATATTCCAGAACCAATAATGAAGCTACCCAGTCCGTTAGAGGAAGAGTTGGAGCTACACAGTCAGAGAGATAACCGAGCTCTACCCTTACTGACTTTGGCCCTGGGCAAGTTGTTTTTCCCTTAAGTGTCAGCATCCTCATCTGTAAACCAGCCTTTCTCACAAGGTTGTAGCAAGAATTAAGTGAGCTAACTTATATAAGGCACTGAGTATAATATGGCACTTGATATTGGTAGCTGTTATTCTAAACAATCAAATTTAGCCATTTCTCACTTCACAGTGATTCACTTAAGATGATTGCAAGTTGAGGGGACTCACAACTTGGGTTATATAGCACCTGAAACTGAAGGAGCAAAGAGACTGACCTTAGTTACACTTGTTTCTCAGAGTTAGCCCCATTTCCTTGCTTTCCCTTACTTTGAGCCCAATTCTGGCATGACATGAAACAAACTGCATTTTACTTGACTCAAATAATTCTCACAGAGGCACAAATTCTAACCGAAATGTTAGTCACAGACATGGTCTACTAATTTTCTAATTATGACAGATGTACCTGGTTGCTGAATGTTACCAAATTTCAGTAATTTCCAAGGGAAGCATTTGTTACTAAATAGTGTTGCACAAGGAATGGGAAAGAAAACTAAAATTGGTTAGTACCTTTTCCAAAGATGTTTATAATGCTGGATATTTTACCATACTTTATTTCATTTAATCTTATCAATAACATTATAAGAAACTTCTATTTAGGATGATCAGGTCCAGGGTTATGTCTATTGTCCTTACTGTTACCTTCTATTATCCCTATTTTATGATTGAAGAAATGGAATCTAAAGAAAGATTGGTATTCCGTACATGGTTACAAAACTTTCCTCTTCTACAGTTGGATTTTTTAATTCTCATATCCTATTTGTATCTTGTCCAACTTTAGCCTGGCTTCTCTAACAAATCTACCATTGATCTACTATTTGCTAAATCCAGATACTCCAGTCATCATCTTACTATTTGACCTCTGTGCAGTATTTCAATACTTTCAAGCATTCTCCCTTTAACTTCCATGGCATCCTTTTCCTGGTTCTCTCTCACTCTCCAACTCTTCCCTGTGAGTCTCCTTTTCCTCCTCCCCTTCCTTAGATATTGTTTCTCCTGGGTTCTCTGCTAAGATCAGACTTCACTTTTTATTTATTTATTTATTTTTTTGGTACCAGGGATTGAATCCAGGGTCACTTAACCACTGAGCTACATCCCCAGTCCTTTTTTTGTTTTTATTTGGAGAAAGGGTCTCACTAAGTCCTTAGGGTCTTGCTAAGTTGCTGAGGCTGATCTGAACTTATGATCCTCCCTTCTCAGCCTCCTGAGTCACTGAGATTACAGGTATTCACTACCACACCTGACCCATACTTCCTTTTTGAGATGATTTCGTCCTTTTTTTTGGCTACAGTTACCATCTGCCAATAATTCCCACACCTCTATCTCTGACCCAGAGCTTTCCACCACACAAAATAGGATTTGAACATGTGTACTTTCATGCCCCAGAATTACCTTATACAGCTAACTAAAACTTTATTATCTTCATCTTCCAGCATTCTCCTTTTCCATCACTGGACTCACCATCCTCCCAGCTGCTCATACCAGACATCTGGGTGTCATCCTTGGCTCCTCACTCTCCCTCAGACTTCTACCCAATAAATTACCCAGTAACTTTAGTTCATCTTCTCTGACCTCTACCACTAACCTAGTTCCAGTTGCCTTCATTTGTCTCTCAGACTGTTGAAAGGGCATGAGGCCACCCTGTCTCCACTTTCTCCCCTCCATTCCATTCCTTCTTAGCAATGTAGCTAAGTCACTTTTTGGGTGAGGGGGGATATTGGAGGTTGAACCCATGGGCACTTTACCACTGAGCTACAACCCCAGCCCTTTTAAAATTTTAATTTTTTTTTTTTTTTTATTTTGAGGCATGGTCTCACTAAGTTGCTAAGGCTAGCTATCAGCTTTAGCCTTAGCTTGATCCTGCCTCAGCCTCCTGAATTGCTAGAATTGCAGGTCAATAAAATTACTGAGTCACCACCATGTCTGGCTTCAAGTCACCTTTTAAAAAGGCAATTCTAGTAATGTCCTTCCTACAAAATTCTTAAGCCTGATTGTACACTTTATTTTTAAATATTTATTCATGTATTTATTTTGTGGTGCTGGGGATTGAACCCAGGGTCTCATGCAAGCTAGGTAAGCACTTGAATTGTAATCTTTAAAAGGGTGAATTTTCTGGTTTGTGAATTACATATCATTTAAAAAAAAAAAAAAAGCAGAAACAACCTGATTTATAAAACTCCCCATGAAACCCCCATGACCTGGTCTGGCCTTCACATCTCTCACTACCGGCTAAATCCCCCTCCTCTCAGCTTTACCATTCTGCACTTTCTTCTGCTTTCGAGCTCACATTCTTATCTCTAATGTTTCCACATGCTATTTACTTTCTGCAGGAAACATTCCCCCTCCCCCACCTATACCCCTTACCCTCCTCTTCTTTACTTAGCTAACTCCTCGTCCTTTAGTTCTCAGCTTGAGATATCTCCCCAGAAAGCCTTCCTAGATCCCCCAGAAGGGATTAGGTGCTCCTGCTGTGTACCTGAGGCATTTCTTACTTAGCTTTTATAGTATTTATCACATATTTGCTCATTCAATGGATAGCTGTTGAATAGCTACTTGGTATGGGCAGTGGGTTAGGTGCTGGGTTTTGGTGGCAAGTAAGAGCTGTCCTCATGGAGCTTACAGTCTAAGAAGGGAGGAAGATGAACATTAAACAATTATACTAAATGTTTTAGTTAAGATGTTTCAGAACACTGTGAGGGTATAACAAGAGATTTGATACTATTTAAGGGATCAAGGAAGACTTCGCTAGGAAAGTGACATTTAATTAAGCAACTTTAATAAAGTTGGCCAAAGGAAGAGTGGAAGGTGAAATGTTCCATGCAGAGGAAGAGCATGTGAGAATGCTCTGACAGCATTAGGGGAATTTCAGAAATGGAAAGGCCAACATGGGAGACCAAGAAAAGCTGGAAAGCCAAATCATGCAGGTCCTTGTGGAACATGGTAAGGGTTTCCTACTTAAGAGAAATAGGAAGCCTTAGAAGATGTTTAACAGGGAAGCTTAAAATTACCCTTGGCTATTTTGCAAAAGTGGAAGCAGAATGAGGCTCTAAAATGTCTCAATCTCCCACCAATCTGTAAGGTCTGTGAGGGCAAAAATTGTGTCTTCCTAAGTTTAGCACTGTGCCTAACAAATCAGAGTCATTTTAATAAATAAATGAATGATGGGGCCAACATTCCAGCTAAGTTTTTTTTTTCCCCCCCTTTTTTATGGTGCTGGGGATGGAACCCAGGGCCTTGTGCATGCAAGGCAAGCACTCTACCAACTGAGCTATATCCCCAGCCCCCAGCTAAGATTTTCAAGAAAGGCCGTGCTCATTTCTCAACATCCCATCTCCCCTATAGGTAATCCTGCAAAGACCACCTCTTCATCCTACTCTAGGCTTGGTTAAATATCCCTCCTTTTGTTTCCAATGCATCTGTGATGAATTGTATTTTCTCAAACTGGCCAAAATAATATCTCACTCCCTGTCTTCCAGTGCAATTTTGACACTTCCCACTGAGAGGTGAGGTCTTGCTTCCTCTCCTTGAATTTGAGGTTATGTCATATAATTCATCTTCCTCCTGATTCTCTTAGGTGGCTCACTCTTAGAACCATGCAGTGAGGAAACCCAGATTTCCTTATGTAAAGGCCCACATGGAAACTGAACAGATAGCCAACATCAAATTTCTAGCCATGAGCAAGCCATCTTGAAAGTGGATCCTCTAGCTTCTAGTGATATACCCCAGTTTACATTTTTTGGAGTAGAAATTTTGTGGAGTAGAAAAACTGTCCCCACCAAAACCTGCCCCAATTGTAGATTCATTAGTAAAATAAGTGATGGTGATTGTTAACTTAAGCCACATGGTTTGGGGATGGTTTGCTAAACAGCAATAGGTAACTGAAACAGCATCCTACATTTGCCACACAGTGATGTGGTATAACTCAGTGGTTAGGTAAATGGGCTATGACTGCCTTTGTTCAAAGCTCAGCTCTATTACTTTGTTGTACGACTGTTAGTAAATTGCTCAACATTTTTGTGCTTTAATATTCTTTTGTCAATATAAATAAAAATAGTACCTACTTAAGTTTGTTGAGAGAATTAAATGATTTAATACAGGTAATCACATTTATGTATATGAATACATATACATATGTAAGAATAAGTGAATGTAGGTATAATTTTTATTACTATTTAAAAGGATCTTGTCTGCTTTATTGTTCATCTCACCAGAGTGTAAGCCCCAATAAAACAGGAAACTTGTTTGTCTGATTCACTACTATATCCCCAGAACCTGGAACATTGCCGAGAACAAAGTGCATATAATATTTTTTGTCAATGAATGTGTGCATAGCACTTTTCACACTGCTTGTAGAAGATGTCTCTGGTTCCTATCCATTCTCTCCTTCCATAATAGTAGATCCTGATTTTGTTTTGAATGTTACAAAATACTGTCCCAGATTCCTTGGAAGCTAAGGATCATCATATTATGCGTTTTCTATCAATACCATGTAGTCAAAAGTCTGCAATCTGGGAAGTCTGATATCTGGGAAGTTTTTTGCTGTCTTGTCCTAGGCACTACCCTTTCTTCTGTCCTCTTTCCCTCCTTCCTGCCTTCAATACAGGCTAGAAGTAGAGCAGCCAAAAAGTTGATGAGCATGAAGACAAGATGATCTAGTGAAGTCACTGTTCCACTAACTGCAGACTCCTAAGACGACACTTAGCAACCCTTTGTAGTTGAACACCAACAGCCAGGTTTCTGTTACATGTAGCCAAATACCATGGTGTGTTGTGGAGTCATATCTACTCCTCTAGGGTGATCATTAAGGACAAGCCTATGTATTTTATTTTCCTTACTGCTCTGTAGGAGGAGCCCAGAGCTCGCTTACTATCCAGATCTCCAGCTCACTTCACATAGTGACAGGGTTAGGTAACAAGGCACACTACATTATCTGAATCTCTTTAACTTGAATTTAACATATTTCACAGTGGTGTGTGTGTGTGTGTGTGTGTGTGTGTGTGTGTTATGTGTACCATTCATTCCTGAAACAAGAATTTATTTACTGCCATTCTATGACAGACACTATGTTGTTACTGGGGATACAAAAATGAGTTAGTCAGATGATTGAAGCTGGATGCCTAAGCTCCCACTAAGTAGCAGCCTCCCCAAAGGCAGTAGTTGAGTGGCTCTCAGTAAGGAACAGACTCAAACCCAGCAGTTTCTACCATCTTGTTCCTCGTCTCACTGTTCTTTACTCCCATCCCAACTTGCTTATTCACACAGCTTTTTAAAGGGCTTCCCATGAGCCTAGAATACTGAATGACTTATCTTCCAAGGTAAGGATCCAAGGTTTTAAACTGTGTTTTCTTAGCAACTAAGTCATGTGCTCTTACTAATCTATCATTAAGTGGCTGTTCTCCCAATATCAACACACTTATATGTTGTCCCCAAACTCAGCATATAACTGGATGTATTAACTTTATCCTAAGGTCATGATTGGATGTTAAGAATCCCAAGCCCAAATGATGGATCCCTTCACTCAGCAACAAGGCACAGCCATGTCAAAATTTGGAACAGTAGTAAACACTTCAGACTAGTCATTACTTATCCCCAAGGTTAAAAGTTTTAGGAATTTCTGCCATGGAAACACAACAGGTATGACATAGGTTGAAGCAGACCACTGAGAGAGGTACCAGGGGATTCTGGGACCACATCATATTGTCATTTTTTATATTTTACTTTGGAGGCTCTTTCACTTTTTGTTACTTGTGTCTACTGGTTGAGGAGTAGGGGGTTGGGCTGTTTAGAGAATCTGATGGAAATTATAGTACTTTTCTCCAAATATACATGCAGTATTTAGGAAGTTTAAGGTTAAGAATCCACCTGTGATTTGCCATGAGGATGGAAACCTTTTCTATATCATAATTTGGTTTATCATGTTCTGTTTACATTTACTTTTGGGGGGAGGGGACTGGGGATCAAACCTAGGGCCTCATGCTAAGCAAGCACTCTATCACTGAGCCACATCCTCAACCTTTCATTTACTTTTTCATATGTGATGTTTTGTCCCAATGAGCAGGTAGGCTTCCAGCAATAACATGCCTTTTTTTTTTTTTGGTACCAGGGATTGAACCCAGGAGCTTTTGGCCACTGAGCAACATACCCAGCCCTTTTTATATTTTATTTTGGGTCAGGGCCTTGCTGAGTTGCTTAGGACCTAAGTTGCTGAGGCTGGCTTTGAAATCACTATCCTCCTACCTCAGCTTCCTGAGCTGCTGAGCTTATGGGCATGTGCTAGTGCACCCAGTACATATATGCCTTTTTATTACCCCCCAGGGATATATGTGTGTAGAGTCCATGGCTTGTAGATTCATTTGCCAAATGAATCTTTTGAGGTTGTTGCACCCTACCAAAGACAGGTAGTTTTTAATACTCCATCTTCCACCACAACTCCCTCCAACACAAGAGAGATCACCACAAGAGACTTGTGTCCTACACTCCTGTTCTATTTACCTTCTAGGTGTTAGGTTGAGGCACATCTCATGCAAATTTCTAATCTTGGATATTTTAGGAACAAAGCAGTGTGTAGTGGAAAGCTTTATACAAAAAATAATGCAGTATATTATCTTAAAAATTTGTGACGTTTTTATTCCTTCCTTATTTCTATACCTTGCCCCATACACCCACACCTGTAAATAGGACTCATACCCATCCTTTCTCAAGAGTTACTTCTCACACTGCACTCCCTTCCTGACATGTACTTGTGGGGAAAAATTTAAGGAATAAATCTAATGCTACTAGAATGGTGCTCATGTAGTTCCTCCTTTTTTTTACCCCCCTGAACTTTCCTTCCCACTACAAATCTCCAAGGGCCACCTTCAATCCTAACTTCTTTGGAACTTGAAGGGTTTTCCCTTCTCCAGGCCTCTTTCCCTGACTCTGTAGGCGATTGCAGCCACCTAGTGGCCATATGGGGAAAGGACAAATTGAGTGTCCCAAAACATCTCTAGCATACTAAGGAAGAATTCAAAGAGTCACTTTTGGTCTTGGGTATATGGGAAGCAGGGAAAGAGAAACCTGCGGATAAAAACTGTGGTACAGGAGTCAGATATTCTAACTCTTCGTTCCATCTTGTCTCCCAGGACACAACATCCCACCCAATAGTCATTACAGACAGATTAATTTCTTGATATCTGAATTCTTTCAATCAACATTTATTGAACAGCAACTATGTGCCCAGCAATGGGAATAGAGCAAAAAACAAAATATATAAGATCTCTGCCTCCATGAGCTTACAATCTAGCTGTTAGGCAGCCAGTAATATCCATAATTTTACAATAGTTATAAAAACCCTGAAAAATTGCATGGTGCTGAGAAGACTTAACAAAAAATCTCGACCTATACTCAGAAATCAGAAAAGGACTCCCTGAGGAAGAAACATTTAGGATGAGCCAAGTAGAAAATGGAAGGAAGGGTGTGGTGAGCAGAGACAAGAAGACACTTTATAAAGGCCAGCCAGGGTATCTGAGGCACAGGCAACCAAGAGGTATATTATGAGATGAGATATGCAAGGTAGGCAGGGTCTTTGAAATTAGGGCTTTATTCCAAAAGCAAATGGAAGCCACTGAAATATCTGAGACAGGAAAGTAAGATGTTGAGGTTTGTTTATCAGAGTTCACTCTAACGACAGCATGTAGAAGCAGAAGAGGAAATGGAAGAACAGGTTAGGAAGTTTGCCCAGCAGTCTAAGCAAGAAGTCATGGTAACTCGGAGAAAAGAAGATGGATTCCAGCAATATTTAGCAGATAGAATCTACTTGGTGAGTGTCTGAGTACGTGAGGAAAGGCATGTGTTTCTGGCAAGAGGTACTAAAGTAGGATACTCTGGAAGAGGGACAAGTTTGGGCAGAATAAGCACATACCATAGGCACAGACTTTGAAGCTGGCAATGAGAGGAACAGCACAGCTTCGATTCTCAAATGTAGAGTTTAGTTGAGCAAAGAAGATACACATGAGATCATTGCAGAGTTGATTAAATAACACAATGATTGATCCAGATAATTCATGGATTCTTTCATTCCATGGGACTAGATTCCCTCAATACCAGTGAATTCAGAAACTGAAGCCAATAGGAATATCCCCATCTTTGTTCATGCTTCTCACAGCCCCTCAGAAAACTTGTATGCAGCCTACCCAATGTCTCTTGAGACCTTCCTCTGAGCTGGATTCAGGCCCCCAGCCAGGATGACATACTAAACTCTCCTTGGCTCATTTTTGCCTGGGTACTACCAGTAAGTTCACCTGTCATTCTCCATTTCCCTCCCCTGCTTAGGTTAAAAGGGATGAAATCTAGCCATTGCTCCCTGTTGGTTCTCTGGTCTTTGGGAGCTGTCTGCCTTACTTAGTTAATCTCTTTACATGTCCCCTGTCAAGTCACCTCTTTTGGAATCACAATCTTTCAAATTCAACCCTGTCTTCCTCACCTTCTCTAAGTGGAAAGGTCCACAGGTGGAAAAGATGCCTCTTGTGCTCCCTCACCAAAATGTCCCAATCTACAGGCCCTTTTCCTACTCTTGTTTTTCTAGGAGTTAATAAATACCCACTTCTTTGCCTCAAAAAAATCAGAAGAGAAATTTTGCTATGCAACAAACAAGAAGCAGCCTCAATAGCTATTGCTAGAGAAGATCTTCCTGGCCTCCTCTTTGCCCTGGAGTACTCTGCTGATTAATTCCTTCCCAACACAGTAACTGCTGTCTACTCAACCGGCCAAGAATTTCTCATTGTGCAACAAACATAGTACAAATGCACATACCAAATACTTGTTCTGTGGACAGCAGTTAAAAAGGTTACCATGAAGTTAGAGATTGAGACAGTCCCTTTACACTGAAAAGAACATAGCCTTTGAAGTTGGGCAGACTTGGATTTGCATCCTGGCTCTGATGGTAACTAATATGCCTCTGCTAATGAATATCTCTAAGTTTCAAAAGACTTATCTGGGAAATAGTGTTAATGGTATTCACTTTATGGGGTGGCTATAATAAAGAGGGCGAATAAAGTACCCATGATATCTTAACTGGGTTATCTGATAACAATTTATTTCCTTTCTTTCCCTTTGGTTTCAGCTGCTAAATACTCTTCTAAAAAGGAGATAAGGAGGGAAGAAGTGGGTAAGTGCTAGGGAGTAACAATAGCCAAATTACACTCTTATATTGTGTGTATGTATGAATATGTAACAACAAATACATCATTATGTACAGCTACAATGCAGTAATACAAAATGTGGAAAGAAAAATTTAAAAAAAGAAAAAAGAAAGGAGATAAGCCAGTTTTTTATGGTCAATGATAGTCATTTCCTACTCCTATCTTTGTAAATCCCATCTTCCTACAGCCTTCCCATTTCCACCATTGCCAATAATGTTTTTCCATCCCTCATCCTTGTTTAGGATTTCTTTCTCTTACTATCACATTCTTCCTGAGCTCCATGTAACTCTTCTCCCCTACATCTCCCTATCCAAGATACTGTACCTTCTTGTGTCATTCCTAAAGACTAACTAATTCACTTCTAGCATTATTTCTAATTTTCTCAGAGCAAATCAGAAGGGAGCTGGAGAATAAGATTCATATTTTAGAAGGGAATGGGAACTACAGTCCAGTTCCCAGAGGGGAATGGTCTCAATCCAGGCACCCCACACCCTCACCTCTTTTCCTCAAGGACAGAAAAAGGCAAACTCAAATTATGTCTTAATCCATACAAAACACATCTCCTTTCCTATAGTTCTGTGAGGTCATCATTGAAGTAGAGCAATATGGCAGGTATGTATTGTGTACCATCCATGTTGAGGTAGTCAAATTCTTCCTCCTCATCCCGGATCCCATTCTCTTCCAGGGTATGATCCATGTTCAGGTTCTTCCCTTCATATTTCCATGTGTAGCTGGCAGCATGTGCATTATAAGGAAGATAGCGGTGTAGGATTTCCCACATTGACTCCAGAGCCCCCACCTGGAGAACACGGAAGCACCCACCTCCAGAATTCTGGATGGAACACAAGAGCATGCGCGTACACGCGTACACACACACACACACACACACAGAGCAAAGGCCAGTACCCCAAGATATACAGAGCTGGAATCAGAATGCCTCCTTTGGCAGAGAGTAGCTTCAGGCACTCCACAGTCCCAGAAATAAAGTTGAAGTTTCAGCATGCAGTGAAAGGTGCCAAAATCCTACTATCTTTATGGCAGCCACTTAACAAACAGATGGCCCAAAAGGGTCAAAGCCAGGGTCCACTTCATCCTTGCTATAGAATAGTCTTGAGTCCAATCACTGTCCAAAACAGTGCCCTGGACTTAAGAAGGGATCTCTTGTGCTCTGTAACCCAGAAACTCCTAGAATTCCCAACCCTGGAGACCTAGGTGGTCTGCTCCTCAGGCTCCTCAATTTAGAGGGGAGAAAACTGAGCTCTCACCAGTTATGGCAAACTGATGGCCTGAAGATCTGTCTGGAGATCTCCCAGAAGCAAAGGTTCCTTCTCTCTAACCTGTCCCCAGGCACCAGATCTCACCTCCAGTGTGTGCTGCTGCGACGTGAGCGTGTTAATGATGCGAATATTCCGAGTCTTGGCAGACAGCTTCCCCACCTCGTACTGTGACCCTTTCCACCAGGGCTTCCCAAAATCATTGGCCCAGTCCGATCGGGGCAGCTGAGGTGGGACGTGAACGAAACGGCCTCGCGGGGTGCTGTACCTCAGGCAACCAGTCAAAGGATCTATGTGCTTGCGGATCTTTGAAAAAGGGTTTGAGTTTGGGATGGGGTTGGGCGCAGATCCCAGCCGTCACTATTTCAGATTCCAGATATTTCCCATTTTCCCTCCCCATCTCCGCTCTCCAGTGCTCCGCCCCACCCCCAACCCCCGCCGCCGCTCCACCCCAGTTTCCAACATAACTCACGTCTCTGGTGTTTGGATCAAACCAGTGGCTGATGTCCTGGCCTGCAACTTCCACAATGGGTTTTAGCAGCAGGTTCCCTGGGAAGGAGGAGCTGTTGTCAATGCTGGCTACCCAAGAACCAGCCCCACCTACCTCCATCACCACCACCACCACCACCACCACCACACACACACACACACACACACACACACACACACACACACCCTAGTCCTGGTCTAACCTGTGGCCCTTACCCTTGTACTCCTGAGCCAACGGCGTTAGGTCGTACACGTATCCCAGGTAAGACACCCAAAGGTCTTCGGGCTGGTTATGTCTGGCCACTTCTTCCGGCGTGAAATAGCGACGCTGGAAGCTGTCAAACTCTGGCCCAGCCACAAGGCCCCGGCGCGGCATGGCTCTTGCACTATCGGGCACTGGGTTCCTTAGCTGCTTCCTCGTTCCTCAGCACACACACACTACAACATTCTCCCTCCCGTGCAGGAGCTAAGGTGAGCGCGTTCACCCGCTCACATGGAAACCATTGTCCTTTTCCGGCCACCGTCTACTGAGATTAAGCACTATGAGGGCGAGGAGGGGCTTTGGCTGTGAGAGCTCACGGGAAACGTAGTCTGATTCCGACATCGGGTGTAGAAGCATTGAGTAGTTTGAGTTCCAGGGAAAAGCGAACGCATTCGTTTTACATCAGAGGCTGGGCTACACGGGATAGTCAGGACGAACTATCTCAAGGCAGAAAAACAAGGTGGGGAGACAGGATGGAAGAAGGTATTCTCGCTCAATTTCTGGGTTTCTAAAGGATGTGTAAGAAAATACAGGTAAACTTCTCGCGATATTTTAAGACATCAGCGTAATAGGCCTCGGTGAGCCACTGTTCTGGGGTAGAAGAAGATCGCGAGATCTCTGCAGTTGCCGAGGAGACAAGGAGGAGGAGGAGTGGTGATCTCGCGAAAGGAAAGACGTCCGGAGCGCTCGCGAGATCTCAGACCACCCGACCCGAAAGGTTCTTAGGAAGTTTAAGGGCCCAGAGGGGGCCCCGGGGCAAATGGCTGGAGCTGGGCCGACCATGTTGCTACGAGAGGAGAATGGATGTTGCAGTCGGCGTCAAAGCAGCTCCAGCGCCGGGGTTAGCGCGGGCTCTGGTTCTGGGATTGCGGGGCAGTCGGGCAGCAAGATGGGGGGACGAGGGGGAAACTGCAGCTCCCGGCAGCCTCTGGGCTTCGTATGAGCGCCCCGTGGGCTGCCGGGAGCTGTGGTTTCGCGGACGGGCGGGCTGCAGGACTGCAAGGTCTGAGTGCGTGTTCCGCCCGGAGCAGGATTCGGACGGGGAGCGCGAGGACTCTCCGGCTGCGCGTGCCCGGCAGCAATTAGAGGCGCTGCTCAACAAGACTATGCGCATTCGCATGACAGATGGGCGGACACTGGTCGGCTGCTTCCTCTGTACCGACCGCGACTGCAATGTCATCCTGGGCTCGGCGCAGGAGTTCCTCAAGCCGTCGGGTCAGTGCCCGGGGGTTGTACACCCGCCTGAGAATGTGGCGGGAATTCACGCAGGCGTTTTCCCTTCAGGGTCCGACTGCATCCCTCTTTTTGTGGGACATGTTTTCGTGGCTCAGAAGGGGCGGGACCGATGTTGGCCCTCCTCCCTTATGTTCTGACCCTTCTTTCCAGATTCCTTCTCTGCCGGGGAGCCCCGTGTGCTAGGCCTGGCCATGGTACCCGGACACCACATCGTTTCTATTGAGGTGCAAAGGGAGAGCCTTGCGGGTCCTCCGTATCTCTGACTACGATTAGGCATGTCTTTCAAACTTCATTAAATTTATGACCGATGTGCCCCGTGCCTGTGTGTAGCTTGGATGCCAGGGCAGAGATAGTACACCCAACCCTTAGAGATAGGGGTTTATCTAAGGTCGAGAGCATTCTCGACCCTCTTCCCCCAACTTTATGTCCAGGGGTGCCAAAATTTCCCATAAATTCGAGATGGGGGATGGGGAACAGGCAAGAACTGTAGACCAGCAGAACCTAGGGTGGACCCTTGCACCTTCCCTCCCACGCTGCTGCGCCAGAATTGTGGCGGGAAGGGGTGTCATCCTGCTCCGGAAGACCCATTGTTTCCCGCCCCGGCCTGGCAACACTGAGTTCCTCTAAGCTGGGGTCAGAGAACGGGCTCGGTCCCCAAGGGGAACGGGGTAGGCGGGTGAAACAGGACCCCCTCCGGTATTGACATGGAGGTGACTTTGGGGTCAGGGACATAAGTGAGGGGTCTAACGGGGAAGAAGGGTCTAAGGCAATAAGGAAATGCCAGGAGGCTGAAGGATGCTTCTCACCTGAGTATTTTGTAATCTCGGGAATTCGTTTCCTGCTCCTGGGCACAGGGCAGGGGTGATGATATTTGTGCCACCCCTTTGCTCACAGCACAGAATAGTTCGTAAATTCTTTATTGATGTGTTTTTCTTCACTTCCAGCACTGTCCCTCAGCCCTGTAAAATTCTAGAGGAACTGCAGCTGAAAAGGAGGGCACAAGGTTCAGTTGTCCTATTCACGTTAAGGGAGTGGAAGAAGGAGCGTGTGGAGGGTCCAGCCCAGATGTTCACGATTCAAATGTGGGTAGTCAGAGGAAAGCGGGTTTTCTGGGGCATGAAGTTTTCACCAGCACTGTGTCCACAGATGCTGCTGTCCCCCAAGGGATGCTAGGACCCGGCTCAAGTAGAGGTGGGGGGAGGGCAGAAGATCCTGGCTTCGAGTCCTCGAGCCCACGGGAAGGGAGGACAGCCCTGGTGTTCTTGACTTGAGGTTCCTCAGACCCAAACCTTTCCCGGCGTGGGAACAGCTTGGGACCCCGGTGAGGCCCGGGTTTGCCGCAGCTGCGGGGCCTGCCGGCGCCGATAGAGAGCCCGGCTGTAGGGCACGAGGCAGTCGGCCAGGCGGAGGCGTAGACACAGGCGGCGGTAGCTGGCCAGGGCAAGCACGAGCAGCGGGACGAGGAGCAGGAATCCTGTGACCAGCAGGGCGGTGAAGCCCGGGTCCCGCAGGTGCGCGGTGCAAGGGGGTGCCTGGGAGCGCAGGAACTGTGAGGAGAAGAGGCGTCAGGCCCAGGTCGACCTGAGCCGCACTGTGCCCAGAGTGGGAACAGTCCAGCCCAGGCGGAGAGAAGTTGCAGCCTATAGACCCAGCCGCCAGCGTCACCACACGGGACCATGCCACGCGCTCGCGCGCGCACACACACGCACACACACACACGCACAGGGGCGCATGCTTACCTGGGAATGGCAGAGGAAGCCGAAGCCTAGCATGGTGACAGCGGGTAGCAAGATGGTCCCCAGTACCAGCGCCAGCAGGAGAAGATTGAAGGCAGCCACCATTAGGTTCTGAGCGGTTACCAGCACAGCGCAGGCCCAGCAGTCCAGGGGATCGCGGGGCTCTGGGCTGCCGCTGAGTACCGGTCGCTGCACCCCGGGCACATCCGCCATGGCCTGGCTGGCTCCCGCCAGCCGGGCCGCGGCCCTTATAGCCCTCTTTCCTGCCCCTCCCCCGACCCATCCTCTCCCCACCCCACCCCCCTTATCCTGGAATGCGATTCTAGGATTAGGCACCCCCATCCCAAGGAGCAGACCAGAGCTCTGGACATTCCACAGGCGCCGCTGGGAGAGGTTCACCCATGCCAGGGTCTGCACAGTCCCTCCCCATCAATCATGTTCTTGCGGCCCTCCTCCCGGTACTCTTTCCCCTGCTACCACCAGCACGTTATCAAAACAGGATTTTTCTTTCTTTTATTTTTAATATTAATATTTTCACACAAAAAAATCACCAAAAATAGGGACAGGGTTGGGAAGACCCCTCTGCCCCTAGGGCAGAGAGACAGTGCAGTGCGAGGGGGCGGGACTGTAAACCTCCCACCCCTCCGCAGCCCCAGCAGGGAGGAAAAAAAAACCAAAAAGCCCCAAGAAGCTCACCCTGGGGTGTCCCTGCCCCAGTGAAGGGGTGGGCCTGGGCTGTTTCACGCTTAAAAAGAAAAGGGGCGGGGGAGTGAAGGCGAAGGTCTGTGTTTTTAAAAATTGGCCGGGGCTGAGGAGGAGGGGGTTCCTTTTCCTCATAGTTCTTTCTTTAAAACTTTTAAATTTTTTTATTTATTATTATTATTTTTTTTTTTTTACAAAATACCATTTCAGTTCCCACTTCTTCCCCTACAGTACAGGAGTCGCTCACCCTCAGGCGGGGTTGGGATCAGGTTGGGAGTGGGGGACTGGTCCAAGAAAGTGCAGGACGTAGGGGAGGGGAGCGGGTTTGAGCACCATGAGAGCCCGGCTGGAGCCGCGGACGGACGGGCTGGCAAAGACCGACGGGCCGAGCCCGGAGGACACACACATTGGGGTGCGGGGAGAGCCGGGGAAGGCGGGCAGGATGGCTTGGGGTATGGGGGAGGTCGGGTTTTCCCAAAAATGAATAAATAGAGGTGAGTGGGACTGTTATAAATTAAAAACCAAAAACAAACAAAGAACAAAAAATTACAAATCATAACCAAGTGAATAAAAAGACATGTACAGGGGTCACAGCTAGCATTAGAAAAAAAAAAAGGTTCTGGGGGAGGGGTAAAGCCCATAGAAAGAATCTCATTAAAAACCTCGGCTGCCTTAACATTTATGTACATACACTAGCCGCGTGCATCAGCGGGCGGGCGGGCGACTGGCAGGCGTGAGGGAACCCGTATGTGACCCCCGCCGCCGCCGGAGCCTGGTCCTTGTGTCTGTTGCTAGAAAGGCCAAAGTCGGTGAGGGGAGGCGCTGGTGGACGAGGGGCTGCCGGCCCCCTCCCCGGTCTCCCATTTTTTTTTTCCTTTTTTCCTCATATTTGTTTAAAAAAAATTTTTTTTCTTAATAAATTAAGTGAGGGGAGCTGCCAATAGGGTGGAAGGGCTGGGCCCGACCCCCTTCCCGGCCAAAGGCGGGACCTAGGTCCAGCCCAGGCATGTGCTGGTGGCCCCGCGGCGCCCTGTGGGGCGGGCGGGCGAGCGGGGCATCCGGCTTCATCGCGACGAGCTGGTGGGGGCCTGTGAAGAGAAAAGTGGACCGGGGCTCAGCTGCCAGTGCCGACTGGCCCCGAGGCTGCCCTCTGCGTCCGCTCGGGAGCCCTAGCCCAGCTTCCAGCGCTCACCAGCGTGAAGGCGTCGTAGGCCTGAGCCAGCTCCTCAGTGCGGTACTGCTCCAGCACCACCACGCCCTGTAGGCCCGCGCTACGGCGGCGCGCGCAGCCCTCGCAGTGCACCAGGTACGTGTTGCGGCTGCCGTTCTCACTCGTCACGAAAAGGATATTGAATACCTCCACCTGGTCAGGAGGAACTGGCAGTCACCAGGTGGGTTGGCCACGGTGGGCACCTCCCAGACAGGGGAGAGGGAGAACGACTTCACTCACATCGCACTCATTGCAGTAGTAGGCGGGCTCGTCCTTGACTCGGCCCTGATAAGCTATCTTCTTCCCTGCCCGCACCAGGCTCTCACGTTGCACCTGGCAATGCTTCATGGATTGCAGGAGGCAGAACCTGGGGAGGAACCCGGAGGAGATATTGACCCAAGGCTGGGGCATTGGCAGATGGGGTCAGAGTTCAGACAGCCCCACAGACTTCCCCTGGGGAGCCTTCCCTCTTCATGGCTGGGTCACCTCCACTGTCCTAGGCATCTGTCAGTTTAAATTTCAAGGATTGGGGATGTATCTCAGTGGTAAAATGTTTGCCTAACAACCTGCTTCAGGGCCTCAGTTCAATGTGGGCCCAGCACCACAAAAAATAAATAAAAGAAAAGAATAATTAGAAATTTCAAATAGTTTTGCCTATTTTGTCTATTTGGAAAATAAAAGTCCTGAGAGCAGGAACTTTGCCAGTCTCCCCAACACAGTAATACTGTGGGCACACTTGGGCATGGAAGGAGAAACAGGTAAAGAATAGGGGAAAGTCAGATACCAAGAACAAGGGCAGGGACTAGATCAGGTGGAGGTGGGCTCCCACCCAATCAGGGCCTCACTTGATCATCTTGAACAAGTCGGGGTCGCTGATTTTGACCGTGCGGGCCACATTCCAGGACACATGAATCATGGGCACAATGGATTTGACGTTCTTCACCTCATTCCACTCATATCGTTCCAGGGCCAGCTGGTACTGATAAGCTGCAGGCCAGAGGGAGTCACCACAATATTCTCAAACAGACCCCAGCCATGTAGGCCTGAGCCCCTTCCCTGGTGGCTGGGCCACCCTCCAAGCCCACCCTTCCCCAACAAAGATCACATCCCATGGGCCCCACCCTCTCACCGGTGAGGGGCCCCACATTCCAGGCAATGTTGTTGCACCAGCCTGTGGCCTGCACCCAGTGCACAGTCCCCGCATTAATCCACACAAGATCTCCAGGGCGCTGCACAAAGCGATACACAGGGATATTGGAAGCATAGAGGTCATCCAGAATCGGCCACCAGGAACCCGTCAAGTAGTCCACTCCATGCCTGCAATGTGGACAGAGAGTCAGGTGGGAACCCTGGGGACCCAGAAATGGGAGGCAGTGGGGTGACTAGAGAAGGGACAGTGTATACCGGTCACAGAAGGCGCTGATGGTCTCCCAGTAGTGCTCATGCACTGCAAACCATTCGCAGTCACCTGGGCCAATGTTAATGTTGACAGAGCAGAAATTGTTGTTCTCTTGGTGGCCTGCAGAGGGAGACAGAGAACGGCATGACTGGCCTGACAGGAGTCAGTGCTCTGTGCAACCCAGCCTTATGGCTGAGGGCCTTAGCTAGTCCCACCTCCAGAGCACTTCCCACTCTGCTCCGTGAGCTCAGTCAGAATCTCACCTGGTGTTCGGCTTCCAGGAACTTTCATGTATAGCTGTACGGTATTCATGCCCAGGATGGTGTGGCCCACGTGGCTGAGCATGTTGCCTGTGGATGTTACCCGCATGAAGGCGGGCAGTTTCAGCAGCTCCTGCAGCTGAGGCTTCCACCTGTGGAGCAAGAGGGCAACCCAAATGAGAGGGTACCCTCCACACTGCCTGCCCAGCAGCACTCCTGCCCCAGCTATGCTGCCTCAACCCCACTGACCGCTTGGCATCAGACAGGTCGATATTGGTGCCAAATTTGATGATGTGATGGTTCTTCGGGTCTGGTGCACTGCTGCTGGAGCAAGAGCACAGGTTGGTGGAGAGCATAGGGAACAAAAGCCATGCAGGGAAGAGACACAACTATGCCTTACCTAGGAGGGGTTCCTGTGGTGCTGTCTGGCTCCTCAGACTCCTCATCCTCACTCTCCTTCTCCTCCTGCTCAGCCAGAGAGGCAGTCATTCCTGGATCAGTGACCTGTCTGGAGCCCTCCCACTGCAGCCTCTGATCCCGGCACACCTCCTTCTACCCATGTCCCCCCATCACCTGTAATGACTCCTGGAAGGACGAGGCCTGGTACTGTGCATACTTGGCAATGGTGGTGTGGGAACGAGAGCTCTCACAGGGCCAGATCTGTCGTGTGCCTGTGAGGTCCCAGTTCTCATCTGAGGGCTGCTGCACCTGTGTACGTACCTCCACGGTGTGCTCGCCACTCGCCTCCACCAGCGTCTTGGTGGAGAAGAGGCCCAAGTCTGCAAGGGAGGGCCAAGCAGGGAGTCAAGGCAGAGGCAAAGGACAGGGACTGAAGACCCAACTCACCCTTTCCTTTCCTACTGCCCAAGTCTCTGACAGGGTAGACATAGGTTTGGCAGAATTCAGCCCAAAGGAATGGGTGTGAACCCAAGCCCCCAAAGAGGCTAAGAGGGCTAGCCTCTCTCTGAATTCTCGCCAACCCCATTCCTCCCACAGCTGCTCCAGGTCCTAGCCCCTCAACCAGAGTCCTTACCTCTGGATATACCCACATGTGTACAGCACTTGGCACATAGTAGGCATTCAGTGAATGGCAGCTTAAATTATCATTGTGTTCAATTAAACTTTAGACAAATGAAAGCCTGTAATGTGCTTCCAATAACTCCGTGGAGGTAAGGGTATGGGTATAAAGGGCTGACCTCTGTATTTCCATGTTTCATATTTTTCACAATAAAAGGTTGAAAAATAAAATCCCAAACCATGGGTCTTTTGGGGTTGTCTACAATCTGGTTTGTTGTTATTGTTGTTTTGGTACTGGGCAAGTGCTCTTATCACTGAGCTACATCCCCAGCTCTCATTCTTAATCATAAAGAAAATCATAAGTGATTCTAAATAGACCCTGAGATACCCCATCCCAGTGGGTCACTGCTGGGGGCAGATAGATAAAAGGAAAAAAGCCTCAGGCTGGCTGACACATCACTTGGCACTCCTCAAATACAGCCTCCATGTGATTGAGTAGGCGAACTCTATAGTCATTGTCCTGGATCTCCAAGTTAAGGGGATTTTCAGAGGGTCCCACACACCCCAGATCCTTGTAGTCCTCCCCATACTTTCTGCACCTCCCACACTCACTGAGCCGCAGGGAGCCTGCCAGGCCTCGGATCACTGTGATGGGATTTCGAGGATCTGTACAAAACTGCAGCAGCACTGGTGAGAAGGCATCCCGTTTGCTCTCCAGCTGAGAGATGACCAGGAGCAGCTGGAGTCAGAGCCCTGTCCCCAGGCTCTGAGCTCCCCAACCACCCCAACACTGTCCAAGAAGACAGATGGCTCACATACATATATGCTGGGTGTAGGAGGGTTGAGTTTTTCACGGGGCAGCTTCTCCTCAGTGTTGATCTTCGGTTTCACAGACTGGGCAGGGGAAAGGTAGGACTCTCGAAATTTCCCTTTCACCTTGGCATTCCTGTGGGAGGAAGACAGAAACACCAGGGTGATATGGGGAGGAGCCTATCCCCTGGCTATGTTTGCAGCCTTGGGATTAAGAGCACCCAAACTCACTTGCTGGCACGCACAACATCAGCAGCACAGTGGCTAATGGTGAGGTCTGCCATGCGCAATCGCCGCTCTTCTACCTCAGAGGCTATGAAGGTCTCCTTGTCACCACTCTCTACCTTGATGAGCCGGATCTTCAGCTCCTTGGGGGGTCCCTCACTAAGTGAGCGCAGCTTTAGCATGTCAGCACGACTGACACCTGGGGGCCCTGGAGCTTCCTCTCGAGCTTTCTTCCCAGGGACAACAGAGGCAGATGGGGGTGTGGGCTGCGCAGAGGGAGCAGGAGTTGGCAGAGGGGCAGGAGCTGTGGGTGGCTTGGCCTTGGACGCCCCACCAAGATCAGGTCGGGCCTTCTCCCGACCCTGGATCTCCTTGCTCTGTAGGTCCAGGTTCCCTAGCACCCGGCGGCTCTTTTCTTTGGGGGTCTTGGTCTTGGCCTTGGCCCTCCCCTCACGGGGCCGCCGACCCACACTGTCCTTACAGGCCCTCCTGTGCCTACGATGTTCCTTCTGGTGCTCCTTCTGATGTTCCTTCTGCCGCCGCTTGCCACTACCTGGTCCTGTTGCTACCACAGCCACCACTCCACCACTTTCCTCCTTGGTCTGTGCAGAAGGCATCAGTCGCTCAGTTCCACTGTCCACTGGGTCTGCTGTGTCCACTGGGTTGATGGCACTCCGGCCCACCCGCTCCACAAGGGTCTCACAAGCCCGACTGATCTCTTCTAGCACCTCAGACTCAGAGCGAGCAGGGGGCAGTGGCAGGGGTGGGGGCGGCTGGGCAGGGGTCACCGGGCCTGGAGCTGGCTCTTCACCAGCCCTGCGCTCCTGGGCCCAGGGCCCGCCTGAGGTAGAGAACTGAGATGACGAGGAAGCAGAGGGCTGTGGGGAGCCCCGGGCGCTAGGAACCACTGAGGTGGGTGGTGGGGCGGTAGCACCTGATGGGGGACCAGGGGAATACTGAGTGGTGGGCAAGGGCCCAGGTCGGGTAGAAACAGCTGTTCCAGTCCCCCGATAACAGTACTTTTGTCCCTCCAGCACAGAAGCCAAGGATTTGAGCAAGCTGGCTGGATTGGCTGGTGGGGGTAGTGGGGGCTGTGGTGGTTGTGGCTTGGGAGGCGGAGGGAACTTGGCTAGAGGCGGTGGTGGTGGCAGGGCTGGTGGTGGCTTCTTCTCCTCTTCCTGGGTGGTGGTGGTGGTGGTGGTGGTGGTGGTGGTGGTAGTGGTGGTGGCAGCAGCTGTGGCAGTAGTGGTGGTTGGGACTGTGTCGCTGGAAAATGGAGGCTGCAAAGACGCAAAGGGTTCCTTCAGCGGGGGTGGGGGGACCACGCCTGCCTCCTGCTGCTGCTGTTCCTCCTCCTTTCTAATTGATTCATCCAGCATCTTCATGATATTAGCCAGCCCATCAGGTAGAATCTTGAACTCAGCTGGCTCCTCAAACTGGTCCTCCAGAGGGGTTGAGGGAAAATCAAAGAGTCGTGGGCCTCTTGCAGGCAGTTCCCCAACCCCAGGCGGCACAGGCTGGGGGGCTTTACTCAGGGGGCCTGGGGGTGGCCCCTGCCCCACCTCGGGGGTCTTTGGGAAGGAGACCCTGGGCCGGGGGCTCTCCGGGCGCCTGAAGCTTCCTGAGGTATTTTGGTGGCAGGATGAGGGAGGAGCTGGAGGCAGGGCAAGAGTCAGGGGTGCAAGAGGTGGGTCCTGGGGGCTCAGTGTTGGGCTGGGTGGCCGGGGAAGGGAGTCCATATTTCTGCCCAGGTAAGGAGGTGGGGGGAAGGGCACAGGCCCAGTAGGGCTGCTGCTGTGGCTGCCATTGTTGCTGCTGCTGCTGCTACTGCTGGTGGTTGAGGGAGTGGGAGGGGTGTGTGAATCCTGAGTGCCCACAGAAAAGCGAGGGGCTGGAGGCCCCAAGAAGCCCTCCCGGTGGGGAATGGGGGGAGGGCGAGGGGGCCCCTCAGCCCCAAAGAAGAGCTCTTCTAAGATCTCTCCGTCCTCTCGGGTTGCCCGGCAAGCCTGGCCCTTTAGCCAGGCAGGGGCTTGGGGGGGGCGTAAGAGGCGGGGACAGGTGATTGGAGGGGAAGAGGGGGGCCCAGGTGGAAGGGACAGGTGGGGAGCGGCAGCAGGAGGCGCCAAGAACGGTTTTCGACTGTTGTGGTTGTGTGCCGAGGACCCTAGGCGACCCTGGTGAGGGGAGACCTCCAGCGCAGGAGTTTGGTAATGGTCAGCGCCAGGCTGCAATACAGGATGGAGTGGTCAGAGTGCTGCTCTGGCCACCTCATAAAAGCTCCACCCCATTTTCCACCAGAGGTGATCACTCACAATGCCTGGGTTGGGCTCCACACCCCGGAGACTGGTGTTGCTGCTGCTGCTACTGCTGCTGGTGGTGGTACTGGGGAGGCCAGGGGGCCGGGAAGGGGCGTAAGGCACGCAGGCGGTAGTTGCTGCTGGTGAAACGCTGGAGTCCATCCGCGACCTCTGAACTCTGCTCTCTCTAAGGTCACTTCCGGGGGGACGGGTGGCAGGCAGGCAGCCATGGCTCTCTGCTCCTGGGAGACGGGGGCTGGGACCTGGGGGTGTGGTCGGGACCAGCCGATGGCTGGGGGGATGCGCGGTGTAGGCTGGAGCTGGGTATGGATATGGGTGAGGCAGCGAGTGCCGCTGCTCCTAGGGAGATAAATGAGGATGCAGGATAAGAATGGAAGGCACCGAACTTACAGGTAAAAGGCCACAAGCAAGAAACCTGGGTTTACCTGGCGCTCTGGGGGTGCTGAACCCTTGCGCTCGGGGCCCCAGGCATCTCCATGCAGGGTACTCCATAGCCCTGGCTTGGCCAGCTGAAATGGGGAGCTTGTAGCCAGGCCAGATAGGGGTGGTGGTGGTGGTGGTGGTGGTGGTGGTGGTAATGGTGGTGGAGGCAGTGGCAGCCCTGGGGGAAGGCCAGTCTAGAAGAGAAGAGCGTATGAGAATCCTACTCCTTGTCCCAGACCTGTGTACTCTCTGTCTGCTTGCCCACCTACAACCATACCTGTTCAGAACTGCAGCCTCTCCTGCGCTTGCCTCCAGGGCTAAGACCCTCCTCCCCTGAGGGACCTGAAAGTGCTGCAGGAGGAACAGGCTGCACCACTGGGGGTTCAGCAGCTCGCTTCACTGGGGGACCCCCTCGCTTAGCTCCATAGTTCCGCTTGTGCTGAGGACAAAATAAAGAGAGAGAATGGCATGGGTGCAGGCCTAGCCCAGCCCTCTTCCCTAGCCCACTTAGCCCCATCCTCACCTCAAGGTGCAGCAAGTTCCACACTTGCTCCAGAGGAGGGAGGATCTTGGGTCTGTGCTGGCAGGAGCCAGTATGAAAGTTCCAGAGCTGAGCCTGAGGGGTCAAAGGGCAGAAAAAGGCATAAGGTAGGGGCACTTGAGCCAGAAGGCACATTCTTAGCCAACGAGGTCCTGCCTCATCCCACCTGCTGCAGTCGGCCAATGCGGGGCCCCAGCTCAGAGAAGTTTCCTCCATATCGAAGTGCACTGTGGTAACAGCGTATGGCCTCCTCACTGTCATGCTCTGACTCATACAGCTGCCCAAGTTGTTCCCACAGCCCTGGCTGGGCTGGCTCCCGGAGCAGTGCCTGCACACAGCCATGCAAGGATTCCAGCTTTCCATGGAGGGGTCTTGGGGTGGGTGTCCTAAAGAACAGAAGGGATTCAGAAAGGTTAGGCTTCAGGGAAATCTTTTAAGGCCCCAGTCTTATGTCCCAGCCCAGAACTTCTGAATCCCCCAACTCACCCTGGAGTATAATATGGTTTGTTGGGATGTCCAGAGCTACTGCCATGTGAAGTGGGTAGGGGAACAGGGAGTGGAGGCTGCCCGATGCTGGATGAGCATCTGGAAAGAGAAGGGGTATATTATGTACCCCAAGAAGGAACAGTCATGTCCTCTAGAAAGGAGGGGACAGAGAATAAGAGAAACTGAAAATGGTACTGAGGCCTACAAAAATGGTAGAAACCCATAGAGAATGGTACAGAGTGTGACAGGTAGAGAAGATAGGAAGAAGAGTGCTGGGAGGTGATTCCAGTTCTCACCTGCCTCCAGGCAGCCATGCACCTCGAGGAGGGGGATGGGGCGGGCAGGAGCTCCAGGCCCCAGCACAGCTCAGGCCCCCAAGGGCAAAGGCTTCCCGTGCAGTGCGGGCCCCTGGAGGGTCCACTGCCCGATGCATCCAGCCTAAGTAAGGGATGAGATTGTGTTCTTACTGGAGGCAAAAGCAGAGCTGCCAGTGTACACCCAGCCAACCCAGCCCCAGTCTTTCCCTTACCAGGTCAGCAGTGGCCCCAGGAGCCCTGGAGATCGGGCACGGCCCCCTACCCCAGCTCTCTGGGAAGCTGGGAGGATGGTCGGGCTCCAGCCGCTCTGACAAGAGTGCCCACTGTTCCCAGATGGCAGTCCCTAGCCTTTCACAGCCAATTCTACAGACAGGAGTAAAAAGAGTGCAGTGACTTGGCCAGTACACAGGGTCTAGGGGCTGGGTTGGGATGCCTATAGCACCCATATGTCTGCCTTTTGTGCAGGGAGTGTGAGTCTGAGGGGAAGACCCATCCAGTGTAATGAGCTCCTGGAGGCCCATAAAAGTATTGTGACTGTAAGTTTGGCGTGACAGGGAGCAGAAAGTGGGTAAGACCCTGTGGATGCGCTGCCTGCTAGGCTTCAACTCCAAGGCCAAACCTGCTGAACCCACAGACCCGCAACGTTGCTGCAGCTTACCCGGCCTAGGTGGGAGCGTCCTCTAAAGCGTCGCCGAGCTTCAGAGATCTGGCCAATCACAGGACTTCCTCTCTCCCCGGAAAGCCAATCATCACCCGTGTCTCCGCCTCAGTAACAGCCTGGCTAAAACCAATGGGAGAAGGTTAGCCCGGCAGTCAGCCGCCTGGGGAGGAGGGGCAGCAGCGGAGCCGGTCAGACGGGATCGCCCGGGGTGACCCCGACGTGACCCCGCAGCTCCCACCAAAGGTCCCATCTCGGATGTGATACCCGGGCTAGTATGGCAATAGCTACAAGCAGGTGGGCTAAGCAAGACACGCACGGGTGAGGACAGTGAGTCGCACGCTTGGGCAAGCCTGCGGGATGGCGTTACCGGCAAGTCTCACGCACCCACAGAACTGTTGGCGGTCCCGGCCACCGCAGGACCAATGGGGGAGCGGGGGCAGATAGATCCAGAACGCAGACAAAGACATCGCTCCCCATCCTCATTCTGCCTCGCCTAGTGACTGACCTCTCCACCCCAGCCCACATTGAATTGCTTGTCTAGATAGCAGCCGCAACTGAGACACCCAAACCCATCCGTGCCGCCAAGAGCGCTCCATTCCCAACGCCTGACACCGTCCCAAACCACAGTCAAGTCTTCAATCTCATACCAATTCTTTCGGCTCCTCCACTTCCCCGGCTCTCTGGGTCTTCAATACCAACCGACCCCCCAAGCCAACCCCCGCCCCCCCGCCACCTCTTTAACACCAACTTCTTAGAAGTTGCGTACCGTGGTCCCGAGTGGCCCCTCTCTCGTGGCTCCCGTATCCTCTATGCCCTTTCCCCGCCGGGGCCACGCGGTTCCCCATGGCCCACGTGGCCCCCACCCCCCCCCAGGGAGGGGGGATTTCGGGGGTTGCCCGTGACGTGGCTACTTGCGCAGCGGAAGCGGTGTGTGTAAGTGTGTGTGGGGGGGTGTCCTTTGGGAGGGATGAGGGCGGGGCCAGTCGAGCAGTGACATCACCCATGTCCCACTCTCACCGCCTACTCCCTTAAAGAACCCAGAACCCGTTTCACTTCCTCCCTCACCCTCCTACCCCCACCCCTTACCCTCAGGGCAGGCGCGACCCAAGGTGAGCACAGCACTCCCCTCTCGTGGGCACCCTCCCTTTAGCCCCAGCTCTTCCTTCTCGCCTCTCTGAGCACAGGAGCTATGTCCCCGCGCCTACCCCGCATTTTCTCAGGTAGGAAGCCCGCTGCGCCCCCAGGATCGGTCCATTGAGAGTCTAGAGTACAAAGAGCGGCGAGAGCGAAGAGTACAAAGCGGCGGGGGCGGGGCCAGTGCTCCAGCTGGAGCCAGAACCGGGCAGGAAGCTGGGGGAGAGAGACTGGCGAGGGGCTGGGGGCGGCTGGAAAGTTCGCCTTCGCGTTACAGTCTGCACTGTGGGGAAATTTCCACCAAGCCCACAGGGGCAGAAGGGTTTCTAGTGAAAACAGCCCTCCCTCCCACAGGGGAAGGTCGACTGTTTGCATGGAAGTGCTGGGTCAGGGTGCGCCACACTGCGGCCAACCCAGGTGGGATGCCTGCCTGCCAAGGACCCTGAAGTTCACACGGAGTTTGTCAGAATTCTCCACTCCGGAGGCAGCATCCTTTTTATCAGTCACCAAGCCTTGGAACAAGTAAACACTTAACTGTGGTCAAGTGCAGCCCAAGCTGGATGCCCCCACCCAAGTCCTGCAGGGACCCATGGACCTGACTGGGCAAACGGGGACCCAGGACACAAGATACCAGAAGCAGATCCCTGCTAGGGAAGTAGAGCCCAGGGCACTGCCAGTTACCAGGAAATGAAGCTTCCCCTTCTGCGATGATGACACTTCCCCTCTGCCACTTCCCCTTTCCCACGGGGAACTGACTCAGCTTTCCCTAAACTAGGGAGTTCTGTCTCTCCAGCCCCGGACCTTCGACCTTTATTCATAAACCCTCACACTGGCATCAGGGAATACAGAGTCCTCACTTGAGGATAAAACTTCCTATATACTAATCACACTCACTTTTGCCAGCTACCTCGGATCCATGTTCCCACCCGGGACCAGAAGTCTAACTCCCACCCTCCCCCCGAACAAAGCCCTCCCTCAAGGTCTGATTCAGGCTTGGGGTGGCGGAGCGTGAGTCACCCAGAAAACCTTCCCCTGTTCCCACTGACTCAGCCCCCGCCTCCCTGAACTCACACAGACACACAGTCAGAGGCAGACACAACTCCTCAGCCCACACACTGCTCACCACCGGTCCGGCGGAATTTCCCCTCCCGTCTCCCTGATGACAAGCCCCTCCCCGCGCCGGGCAGCCCCGCCGCCGCATTCACACCTGTTCCCGGGCGGTCGGCTACACTCTCACCTCCACTTTCGCTTTGGAGTAGGAATAGCCCTCCCCGACTCCCGGTGTCCATACTAACCAAGGGGAGAGGACAACCACGAACAGGCACAAAAACAAGACACCCACAGACTCCTCGAAGACAGAAAAGAGGTAGACGCGCGTGGCCAGAGCCAGGCTGGGAGGGCGACACACTCCGGGGGCAGACATTCCAGCCTCTCCCAACCCGACCCACAATCCCCAGAGCTAGCCGCTCTCAAAGGGTTAATTCCGCTCCTGCCGAGACCACGCCCTCTCCATCCGGGCTCTCCCGGCAAAGTAGAACTCCGCCCCTTCCATCCGGGCTCTGGACTGGGGACTTTAACCGACCCCCTCCTGGTAGAGCCCATAGAGAGAATCACTCCATCAATCACGCCCACTTAACTCTCTCAGGGCTTAAGGCGGAGGAGCCCCTCCGCGCAGTGCCCCAGCCGCATCGGACGCGTGGTCAAAGGCCTGCCGTGCCCATGCAGACTCAGTACCGCTAAGGACCCTGCAGATGGGGTTTTACCGAGCAGATAGCAGACTGCATAGGCCTGAGGTGGGGTTGGTCCAGAACCTCGCTGCATCCCGCTCCCTGCCTATTCTCATTCTACCTGGTGGAAGCGAGGAGTTACAGGCTCGCTTCCTACCTGAGAGAGGGGGGTATTGGGGAGGGCCGCCGGCTGAGGCTACGCTGTGACTCAGCCACCCGGGCAGACCGCCCGCCCGGGATTCCCTTCCCCAGCCTTCCCCCGCCGCCGGCCCCTCCCCGCCTCCCATCAAGGAGTGACACTGCTGGCCCCGGCCCGCTATGTGTCACTGCGGGCCTTGTGTCTGCTTCTGACTGGGCGCTGTGTTCACCAGTCTGTCTGACAAGGTCGGCTGTGAGTCCCGGTGTCTGTCTCCGCGTGCACCTGCATATCTGCTCATCTTGTCTCCTCAGTGCCTGTGTCTGACGCGTTCCTGTCATTATCCCTGTCTACATGACTTCGCGGAGCTGTCTCTGTCTGTGTGTCTGCCTGGCTCCTGTCTCGGTCTTTTGTCTGGGTCTGCCTCTGCATCACTCTGGTGATCACGTGTGTCTCTGCACATGCCCTTCTGTGCTTGCCTTCATGTTCGTGAACAGTCAGGGAAACATTGGAGCAGGCCTACCCCACTGACTCCTCGCCTCACTCCCCTGAATCCTGACGTCTTGCAGGATCTGCGATCCTTCTTTCTGAGTCAATTACTTATGGGTCTTTCTGCTTTCAATCAAGTTCTGTTCCATTTCTTAACATCCTTGCTTATCCTCACAGTTCCCTGAAGCTTCCATTATTACAATAATTGCTTGCATTTAGTAACTACTTATTAGATGCCAGGCACCACATACTTTTTTTTACTCTTCCCCAAAATTTACTATTGGAAACACTTTGATTATCCCATTTTGCACATGAGGCTCAGAGAGGTTAGGTAACTTGACCAAGGTCATTCTGCAAGTGAGGAAACAGCTGAGCTGCTTTCCAGAGCAACATTCTTGCCACTCTTCCATGCTACCTCTGTCCTATTCTCTCTCACTTGATCTTATCCTCACAGGCCATGTCCTGGGCCAGCCTCCCTCTCAGCTCTTCCCTCTGTTATCATCCCAAATGTCTCATGTGCTCCAGAGGTATGGGTAGGCGGATGTACAGCAGATCTCAAAAGCCGTAGGTTTCTTGGCAATGAAACTCATTCAGTTAACACATTCATTCAACACAAATCCACAAAGAAACCCCAATGTGCAAACCTTCATGCCAAAGTGAGAGATACGTAGAAGAAAACAGTCCCACTCAAGAAACCCAATGAGTAATGGGGAAGAGCAGCACACACTCAAGTCCCTGGCTTAGGCAAGATCTCTTTCTCCTATAAAGGGAAAGGGAATGTAGCAGAGCCTCAGACAGAACTGGCAGAAGGAAGGAGGGAAACAGGATGAGGATTAGGACTTCGGGTATTGGGAGCAAATGCTTCAGTGCAGTAGGAAGAGGATGGGACAGAAAGAGATCTGGGAGGAAAGATGAGATGCTAAGATTGCCTTGGCAATATGTTGTGGCAGTGATCTCCAGTATCTCTCCACCTCAATTTCTAACATCCTTCAAAAGCCAAGTTATCAACAACTCTTACAGGAGCAAAGCCCTTTCCCTCCCAAGAAGACTTCCTCCACTATATCTCACATCTACTTTCAGCTTGCAAATCCTAGCTTAATTCAATCAGCAACTGAGTTGCTGAGTTGGCACAGGTTAGAAAAATTTTTTGGTGATAGTAGAGAGGTTGGTGAAGTACAGGGTTGAACCATTCATAGGCAATAGAGGGGAGCTTCATAAACCAGGAAGGCTGAACCACTCAAGCACCATAAGGTGGATGGAAGCTCAAAGTTGGGCTGGACCATTCTGAGAAGTTGGCATGATCCAGATCATTTTCAAACATGGGGTGCAGAGTTAGACTTGGGGAGCACTCAAGGGAATGGACTTACCAGATGGAGTTTGATGTGCCTTGTCTCATTAGAACAGTGCCCCAGCAGAGGGGTGCAGCAGACCACAGTAGAGTGGGTAGTGCTATGGGGCTGGCATGGTGCCTGGGGGGAACCTAAAAGAAAAAAAAAAGTCAGTTAGAAGTGGGGTCTCTGAGATTGGAAGATTTCCCTGTGCTCCCTGGCCCCCCTCACTGAGGAGAAACCTGGCTCTACTAGTTAGATGAGATGGAAAATTGGTTTCCATGGCAACCAGAAAAAGCCATCTCCAAAGTGGTCCTCCAACCTTCCCCTAGAGGAGGCATCCTGGACCAGATGGTAAGGGGGCATGCTATAGAATGTGAGTAAGTCTACAATGGGCACTAACTGACTGGACCCTCCTGCTGACTCTAGCCTCAGAGTAGTTTCATCTGCCCCTGACAGCTGTACCCCGGCCAGTCTCAGTTCTAGCCCCAAGGCATGCAGACCTTCTTCCTTCAGCCTTACTTCCTCCAAAAGGTTCTACTCTCCTTATCAAGACACCAGTCAACCCCACCCTCTGGACTCTGCCCCCTCCCCTTCCCCTAGGCGGGTGCAGGCAGGTCTTGGCGAGCAGCACAGGTGGCCAGACTAGATGAACGGGCCCAACAGGGAGGAGCATTTGTCCTCTGTAAGAACTATGACTCTGGGCCTGAGCCTGGAAGTGGCCTCTGCTGCAAGCCCCCTCCATCCTACCCCCAAGGACATATCCTGTTTCCCCATCACCTCCTTCCTCTGTGTGACCCAGGAAGGTGACAGAGGCCCAACCCTTCCCTTCCAACCCTCAGAAAAAAAGAACTAGGTCTTTTAACCTAAGTCCAGGGCCAGGAATCAGGTGTCCATCCAGGGGTCAGAACTCAGTCAACCCTCAACTCAGACTCACTTCTCAGGAACTTAGGTGTTCTGGTCCCCTAACCACAGTTCTCAGCCCCTACAGACCCAGACATTTGGTTGGACTCCCAGTCTAGTCTCTCCATTCCCTGGCCTTCCAGCCCCCATCATTTCCCCTGCCCCAGAGACTCAGGCCTCTGGCCCCCAGCCTCCATGATGCAATGTGCTGCAAGTCTCCATGGCTGCTGATGACATTGCCCCCAGGGAAGTGTTATTTCTGACCCAAGCAAGGCCCCTCACTCAGCCAGGGCAGTGGTCAGCTGCAGGCTGGAAAAACAAGGCAAGCAAGGTCCTTTGGTTGGAAAATGGAGCTTGAGGCTGGAACCCTCCAGAACAGGGAGACTCAGAGTACAGGACTAGGGAGTGTATGTACATAGTTGACAGCATTTGTACATGTGGTTGTGTTGTGGGGAGGGGGCACAGGGGTCTAGCCTGGAGATGGGAGTGGGCAGGTCTCAGGACAGACCAAAATGAGGAGTGAGGGCAGCCAAGGTGATCAGGGGTGTGTGTAAGGGGCATCTGGACACCAGAGTGGGGGAGGGGCCAAAGCCATTTAAAGGGCCAACCCCAGAGCTCTAATCCCTCACCAGCCCTGGCCCCAAACAGGAGGCTGTAATTCATCTGTCCAACAGCTGGGGTGGGTGTGTGGGGGGGACATGTGAACGGGAAGGGGGAGCTGGGGGAGGGGCTGGGGCTTCTTGTGCACAGAACCAAACAACAAAAGGGGAGCTGAACGGCCAGTTCCAAAGTGCTCAGGCCAGGCTGCTGACCTGCAGACCTGCTGGTGGCCCCCACCTGATGGCCAACAGACTCCATAGTTTGGATTCAAGGATTCTTGGCCAAGGAACAGATGGACCCAAAAGTGGGGTCCTGACTGAGCACCCTCCAGGCAGACTGTCACCCCTCCTTGTACCTTCCAGCACAGCACCATCCCAGACCTGGCAGGCCCAGCAACAGACAGCCTCAAATGCCCTGTTCACCAGCCAAGCCTCCCCAGACAGGCCCTGCCGGCTCCCCCTCCTGCCGGCGCAGGGTGGCAGTGGCCACACCAAGGCTGTCCCTTTAAATCATTACCACCCTGATTGTGGACAAACCAAGGGCCCTGCCCCCCAGGCAGGCGCCTAGCTACCCCCCCCACACACACACACACAGACACACATACGAGTCCCTAGAAATGTGAGGGCCATTTAAAGGGGCAACACAGACGCAGCTTGGTCTCTAAAGACTCCTCTTCCCCACCCCACACACTCACCTCCCCTTTTCCCAGCAACACACAGCCCCTGCCCCTCCATAGGGCCCCCCAAATTCCGGTTCTCTCCCACCCCTTGAGACACTTAGAAAGAGAAAGGGGGTGGGGGGGGCAGGGAACTTGGGGGAGAAAAGGACAAGGACTCCCTCCTCCCCCAGGGCCCCAGGGGACAGGTCTGAAGGGAAGAGTCCAGAGAAACAGCGAGATAGAGCCCCGAAAGGTGCCTCGGGCAGACCTGGGGAGCACAGGCGGAGCGAGGGGGAAGGTAGTCAGGCTGCACGAGACGGCGGGTGGTGCGGCCAGCGGGCGACAAGCCCAAGTGGGGGAGATGGACCCGGAGGGCTAGGGAAAGAGGCAAGGCCGAGGAAATCGGGGAGACAGGGGGAAAGGGGTCATCCGGGAGGGTGTGGAAGAAAATCAGAGGGGGTAGGGTGATCCAGGCCAGGGTTACCTGCTGGGTGTCTGTCCCCCGGCGGTGCCCCCAGAGTCCGGGTAGGGAGGGGGGAAGCAGCAGGGAGGGGAGTGGGGGCTGGGGGGGCGGGGGAGACGGTCCCTCCTCTGCCTCCTGGGCCTGCCCCGGCGCTTGCAGCCTCTGCCTCCCTCCCTCCTCCTCCCCGTCCCCGAGTCCCGGAGTCAAACAAAGAACTGTAGCAGGCTCTCCCCAACCCCCTCCCTCCCTCCTCCTCCTCCTCCTCCTCCTCCTCCTCCTCCACCTCCTCCCCTCCCTCCCTCCCCACCAGCAGGCTCCCTCCTCCTCCCTTCCGGTCTCTTCCTTTAACTACCCGCCCCCCCCAGCCCCCAGCACAAGTCTCTCTCCACCCACCCACCCCAACCTTTTACACACCCCTCAGCCTAGCCGGGTCCCTGCTAGGGAAACTGTGGAGTCCCTTTGCAAAATGAAAGGCTCCAGAGAACAACATGGGGGGTGGGGGGAGACTGGGGTCTTGCTTCAAAATCACCAACCACAGCACAATTATTTTATTTTCACAGTCAAAAGAATAGTCTTAGCTATTTCTTCTCCAAGAGGAAAAAAATAATCCTAAAGAAAGCAATACAAGTCTTACTAAAGCCCTCATCAAATAAAGTGCACAGAACAGTCAAAGCAAATCCCCAGCACCCCCCCACACACACACACACAATTAACACAAATTCTCCACTCCTCCCTAACTAACTCCTAAGGTCATGGCTAGTTTGGAGCAGGCCCACCAAGTATAATAAAAGTAACAACTAACACCATTTAATAATAAGTATTTCATAACAAGCATTCATTCAGTGTTTATTCTGTGCCAGGAACTGTGCTAAGTGCTTTGTATAAATTATCTTTTCCCTCCCATTGCCTGGGAAGTGGGTATTATTTAAATTTTCTAGATTAATAATATGGGACTCTGAGAGGTTGAGACCTTTCCAAGTCTCAATAGCCACTAAATGGCAGAATTGGGATTAGAATCTGGTCCAAACTCTAAGGCACATGGAAACAGATTCTGGTATTTTTTTTCCAATACCACCACCAAACCCAGGACTTAACAGAGTAGGGCAGCCATAGTTATCAAATGAATCCTCTTCTCCAAATGGGATGCCGCAAACTAATCCATTCACCTACACAGAATAAAGATCTTGACTTTTCAAGAATACTATTTATACTATACTAGTCTAATACTATTTCTTTGCCCTTTCTCAGTTTGGGGAGGGGATTGAGCCATTAATTAAGGGGACATCAGAGATGAGCTGGTGTGTATTCCCACGCATACAACTCTTCTAAGAGCAGATGTCTTGCAACCACTCCCATTTCAACCCTAGACTGGGAAGGGGGCAATATGAATCTGCGCCATGCAGCAGGTGGGAAAGTGTAAAGGGTTGTAGGAGGCTCTTTCAAGGAGGGAGGGACCTGGAGAGGAAACTCTCTGGTGTCAATCTAGGGGAAAGTAACCCAAGGTTCTCTCAGTCCAGCCCTAGGGGCAAAGTCTTTCAACAACACCACACCCGTGCCCCTCCCCCTCACAAAACTCCAGGCCAGGGTTTCCCACCTGCAGGATGCTAAGGCCAGGGGAAAGGAGAGGGGAAAGAGATGGCACGGGACTGGAATTGGATTCAGGTTAGAGGTGGGAAGGAATGGGAGGGGGAGGAGGACTCATTGCCTGGCAACCATCCCGGGGCACGTGCACTGGTGACATCATCCTAGGCCACCTTTAACACAGACCTTTGACCCCTGTGGGGGCGGAGGAGGGTGGCGCTGGCTAAGCTTCCTGGGAAAAAGCGTTGGAATTCTGGGTACCCGAAAAGCAGGCGAAAAAAAGGAACCCAGGCGTTCTGCCCTTATCTCTTTTGGCCCCAATACGACTCCAATCCTAGGGATTCGGACTTCTCGCCTGCCTCCTCCTCTCCGCCTCCAGCCCTGACCTCCCAACCCACATTTCTGACGGGAGTTACGACACGCCCCTCGAAGATACGGTGCCTTCTGTCTCCTGAGCGAGATCTCTGTTGGGGGCAGGAGGTAGGGAATGGAGCACCTGGACCCACGGGGCTCCGTCTCCTACCTGCGGGATCCCCTGTGCCCCAGCCGGCCGGAATCTGTCTGGGTCCCCAACTCTCCCTCCCCTCCCGTGCTGCTCCAGGGCGGAGTCAGTGGAGTTGAAATCAGGACACGACGAAAGGAAGAGTTATATAACCCTGGGAAGCAGAGAAGGACGAGTGGATACGGGGACAGACAGTTCGAAAGGGGCCCAGAGAAGTGCAAAGAACACTAGGGAAAGTGAAGAGGAAACGTTAGGGATTGGAAGGGGTTTGGGGCACACCAAAGAGTAGGAATTCACGCGAAGAATGGGCGTGACGGCCTGAGAAGCGTCACCTGGGCCGTTCAGGGCTTCCTCGCAGCGCCCTCCCTCGCCAGTAACAGCTGGGCCTTGGCAGGCAAAGCCTCAGGAAGGGGAGCTGGTACCCACTCCTTTTCTCTTGGGAAGTAACCTAAGCCAGAGCCGAGGAAGGCAGCAACTCAGCATGTGGGGCCGGAAACCACAGCTCCGCCCAGCCCACCTGGGAGTGTGGGGCGCCAGCTGGTGGGGACGGCTGGGTGGGTAGTGGGAAACAGGTAGCTGGCCCTCCGATGAGAAGTTGGGAATGAACAGGGGAGATCCAGCGAAAGAGCGCAGGCCGACTCAAACATCTGGGTCAGAGGGACTGAGAAGACTAGCCCCGGACCAGTTTGCAAACACTCGAGACTTGGACTGGGGGAGCGCCCGATACGCGGCGCAGGCGCAAGGGGGTACTTCGGCGCGTGCGGCGGAGGGAGAGGGTGGGCGCGAGCGTGTGGGAGTGCACGTGCGGATCCTGGGCAGCCACCTCCTCCCTACCACCTCCTCTTCCCCCTCTCCCTCTTCCTGTCGTTCCATAATGCCCGTTCCCCGTTGGCTTCTAGAATCGTGACGTCAGCCTCGTCCGCTGCAGCGGATTGGGCAGAGGAGAGTTCGGGAATCTAGGTCCTGAGTCTCGCTTTCCAGTTACTCTGGCAACAGAGCAAGCAATCTGGGGAAGCGACTGAGAGCCGAACTGAGCTCTGCGACTGGATCCCGCCTCCCTCCCTGAAACCTCGGAGTCCATTTCTGCCGCGCCACAGCTGGCAGCCTCCCCTCTTTCCTCCCAGGGTTCTTCGTGCCCGGGAACTAGACGTCCTGTCCTCGACTTTCCCCACAGTCTCCCACCCCCCACTGTGTCCGGCCCCCACCCTAAGACACAGCCACAAACCACAGCAGGCAGGAAGCGAATCTGTGTTGCCTAGTAACCAATCCGCGTACCCCCGACCCCACTATTTACAACAACCGGTAGAAGTTGAAACTGAGACCCCCGCCCCCTTCCCACCCTATGCCCAGTGCTTTCTAGCCCACAATTTCCTGTGAGGGGCCTAGGTGACAAGAAGTCTAAAGAGGGCCTCAGCCCAACTTTTCCTCAGGTCCGGGCAGGGGGCTTCAACTGCTTTCACGGTTACATCCCCCACCCGCACGCCCTTCAGCTCTGGAATGTTTGTGTGTGGTCCTCGCCATCTCGTGGCTACGCTACCAAGGGTTAGCAGAGAAAAGGGCCCAAGTCGGGTGAGGGCTAGGGAGCCGAAGACCGCAGAGTAGCAACAGGACGGGGGTGGGAGAGGATTGGGAGGCGAACTGGAGAAGCCAAGTGAAGTCAGTGGGTTTGGGGGAAGGTTGCCGCTGGGGCTCTCGGGGCTCCAGGTGGGAAAAACTGAAGGGAGAAATGGCCCCAGGACTGGAGGCACAAGCCAGTCTGACCACATCTGACCTCAACAGGCCATCGAATTGACCTGTCTGCAAACTCTGCCCTTCAGTCTAGTCCTTCAGTTAGGACTGCCGTGCCCCGCCCTAGAGTCGGTAAGGGGAAATCCTTTCTGGACCCTCTTGACATCTGGAACCCAAGACATCTGCCTCCCAGTTCTTCCCCCACCCCACCCCACTCTTTTATGGGGAATCCGGATGTTCTGCGCCCCAGTTGTCTTCCCAGAACCTTTCCAGAAATCCAAACGTCCATCCCCAGCTCTAACCTCCAGCGACTCTCACGTCCCGCCCCCCTTGCACGGAGATGGTTTCCCTCTTTCCAGACGCCCTCGCAGGCTCCCCGTTACCTGGTTCTGGGGGGTCCCAGGTGTTTAGGGTCCCCAAGGTCTCTAGAGGGTCGAGCGGGCCCCCCCTCTCCCAGGCCTGGGCTGGGGGGGCCGCTCCGCCCAGTGGCGCAGTTGGATTTTCCAACACAAACACTCGCACCCCCCGCTCCCCAGCCCCGCCCCCTTCTTGTGGTCCCGCCCCTCGCTCTCAAGTCTCTCTCTTCGGCTCCGCCCCACCTCCCGCGGTCCCTTCTCGCCCAGTGCCAATGCTGGGTAGGATACCAGGGGCAGGGCGCTAGGTTCAGGATGCCCACCCCCATCCCTGCTTGACAAACCCCAATTCCATTTGGATCCCGCGCCCTTCCAATGTAAGCCCCGCCCCTTCTTATGTCCTGCCCGGAGGTTTAGGCCACACCCTCTTTAGCCTCCACCGCTCTGCTCATTGGTTCAAAGCCACACCCCCTTTCCTCTCAAGGCCTCCCCACTTCCCTTGCTCCTTTCCCCTTGTAGTAGGAGTTCACGAGTAACTCCTGTCTTCTTTAGGGGCCCGGACTCCCCACCTCCCTAAATCACCACCATTCCATTAAGACACAGGGCTTATTCTCCCGGATGTTTTATTGCACAGAGCTCCAATACAACTCTTCCTCCTTTATGCCTGGAACCACTACATATCTCCAGGGCCCCATCACGTGCCAGATTCAGCCAAATCAAAAAAGCTTGCTGGTGAGATCCAGCCTCAGTCTAAGGCGCATTATGCATCTTGGCTCCCAGAGTCCCCAACCCACTCTCAAGCTGGGAAAAAAAAGGAAGCCGCCTCAGTTGTCCAGGCTCATGAGTAGAGCAGTCCCCCTCTTAATCCAATGATCAGATGTCATGGCCCCACACCTTAGGTCGATGCCAATAACAAAGGAGGCTCTGTCGGAGCTGCCTGCCCGGTTGGGATAGTAATAACAGGGACAAGAGTACATGCCTGAGGGGAAAGAGAGGAAAAAAAATCAGACTCTGGAGCCCCTAGGAGATCCCCTGGAACAGGGAATGAGTTAGGGTCCAGACAAGGAATGGGGTAAGCAGGCCTCAGGGAGCTGTCCCACCCTTGGCGCTCTTCTTTCGGCTCTCTGCAGGTCGGAAGTGAATCGTGGGCATAAGGCAGACCAGCTGCATGGGCTCTGCTTCCACTAAGCAGGAGTTCTTCCGGTCCCAGCCGGCACCCTCCAGGTAAAGGCCCCGAACCCAGACACCATCCTAGGGAAAGATGAGGGTAGGCTTGGGGGAAGTCTAGACCCTAAGTTGCCAGCACCCTTGACCTAACTTCCCTGTCCTCCCTTCTCTTCCAATGACTTCTCACTTTGGTTCCCACCACCCTCCTCCACCAAACCCTCTTTTTCTCAGAGCCCAAAGTTTATCCAGTTCCCACCTTGGGTGGATACACTAGGTTGCTGTCATCCACGGTGGAAACAATAAATTCCCAGGAGAGGCTGTCCACTGAAATCTGAGGGTTGAAGGTGAGAATAAGGGAGACCCCCAGAGAGGAAATACATGTCCCCAGCATCCCTTTCCACGTTGCTCACGTTGTTTTGGCGAGCTGATGACTGCAGCACAGCGGTAAGGAACCCAGTGGGAAAGGTGAAACCAGAGAGCCAGAAGATCACAGGAGGCCGCGCCCGGCTCGCCCACAGCTCAAACTGCTCCACACGCGTGGCCAGGTCCCGGGTCCACGAAGCCAGTGGCTTTTGTGAGGGATATGCCTGGAGAAGGACGCAGTGCATGTGCTCACTCATTCCATTACACATTCAGAACCTTATTTAAGCACCTGAAGCAGCTATGAGAAGACAATGTGGTATCAGCCTCTGCTCTCCAACCAAAAACTCTCCAAAAAAGTTGGGCAACACTCTCCAAAAGCCAGCTCCCAAGAAAGAAGCAGAAAATGACAACAATAACAGTGACCTCAGTTCAGGTTGAGCATCCCTTATCTGAAATGCTTGGAACCAAAAGTGTTTCAGATTTTGGAGAATGTTTGTTGTTGGGAATATTTGCACAATCTTTACCAGTTGAGCATCCCTAGTCTGAAAATCCAAAATCAAACTTTCAAGCATCATGTTGGCACTTAAAAATGTCCAGATTTTGAAACACTTCAGATTTCAGAATCTTGGACTTGGAATTCTCAATCTGTACTATTAATGAAGTACCTATTGAATGTTATACACAGTACTGGGAGTCTCTGAAACATACTTGGAGAGGTTGGTAACTTGCCCTGAGAAAGTCTGTAAGTTAATAAGTTGTGTGCAGTCAGTGAGTGAATGATAGAGTCACATTCCAACTTCAAACCTTTCTTGCCCTCCCTAGAATCAGAAGATGGGGGTGGGGTGAGAGGAGAGCTCATTGGTTAGCATATGTTTTATCAGCAGTGGTATAATCTTGCCTTTCCCCAGAGTGGAGGAACATGGGCATCAAAAATGCAATTAAAAATCTCTTCCAGGCTTGTTGACATGACGATGAGGCCCTGGATGCCCTTCTCTAGGTCTGTCAGTGAGAGCCTAAGCAGGATGAAGTGGGTGGAGTATTATAATTATGGCTGGGCATGGGAGAGCCATCCCAGCCAGGGGGTGAAGGCCTTTTCCCTACCCCTTCCCCTATTTCACAGAGCCCCTTCTCCATATTACAGAATGGTCTCCATGAGCTTGTTGTATCTCTGAATCTCCTGCAGAAGGACCACATTGAGTGGGGAGGGGTCGAGAGCCAGCAGTTTTCGGGTCCCCTCGTAGTCAATCATCTCAGGGATCTTCTGCTTCACATCAGTAGCCAACTCAAGGACCTGAGGAAGCATGAGCTCAGCACAGCCTCTCTTCTTCAGCACTCCCCGGCAGGGGTCTGCCTGAGCCTACCTTCTCTTCCCGGGTCTGGCCACCAGCACTGATAGGTGTGATTTGGGGTTGCAGGGAAAGCAGAGTCTCAAAGAGGGTTCTTGCTTCTGTGATCTGGGAGGCCACATCAGCATTGGGGTGCTGGCCAAAGGCCTCAGGAGGGTCCATGCTAGGCAACAAGCTGATGTATTCCTTGTAAGAGGCCAGGCTCCCATCTTTTGGAATGAAATAAGTCTCTAGGACTGACAACCTGGGAAGCCACAGCATAATTGTCACCATGTCACTGGAACTTAGGCTTCTATGCCAGACCAAGACCCCCAGTCCCTAAGCATGTCCTATTCATTAAATTCCTGGCTCTTGTTCCCTCTCCCAGTCCTACAAACTCTATCTTCTCTCAGTTTCATATTCTCTCCTCAAACACTTCCCCTGCCCCCAATACTTGCCACTTGGTCTATGTCCTTTTGTCCCCTGCTCAGTGTCACCTTTCTCTTACCGATAGAATGGAGTTGATAGAGACTGTTCACAGAAATAGTCATTGATGTAGGTTGTAAGCAGGCGGCGGTCCCAGTCATCTGTGACGTGTCCACCATAGTTGACACCAGCAATGAGGTACTTCAGTGCATCCCAGGGTGTCTCCTCATACTCATCCAGATAGAGACTCAGCAGGTTCTCTGACACCTGTGCATTGTCCCAATCCCAGCCCCCAGCCCCACACACAGTTATGACAGGATCTCTCCTAATGGGGCTTTTAACAAAGGCTTTCTGTCAGCTAATATTCCCATAGGGGTGCCGTGCAGCAGGAAATATAAGGAAAGAGGGCTGGGATGAGGGACCCCTGGCTAGCACAAACCTCAAAATCAGAGTCATTGAAGCCATAGATAATGTTCCAGCCAAGCTGCAGGAATTTTTTGCGTTCAAGTAATACAGAGTGGAAGAAGCAGAGTGCAAACAGCAGCTTCTTATATTTGGCAGGTTTGGAGCAACGGGAAAACTGTGGTTCTGACGTCAGTTGGTAAAGACGTGTCATGTTGGCCTTTAGACCCTGGGGCAATGAAGTACAGAGGTGGGGTGACATATATCATGCCTAGCCTAATCACTAGCACAACCATGTACAGTTATGGAGGTTGTTCAATTCACAAAGGCACTGGCTTAAGAGGTGAATGGAGGTTGAAATCGAGTCCCTGATCTGCATGCCAAAGTGTGCACTCATTTACAAGATTAGGTACCTTTTTCTATCTAATTCACACATGGTCATTGTATGGACCAGTGACTTCTTCCTCCCCATTTTTTAAAATATATATTTTAGTTGTCAATGGACATTAATTTAATTTATTTACTTATATGTGGTGCTGAGAATCGAACCTAGTGCTTCACACATGCTGGGCAAGTGCTCTACCACTGAGCCGAAACCCCAGCCCCCTTGTCCCTCCACATTTGATTCTCTCAGCCATGATGTTCTCATTGGTGGTAGGCAGACCAATTCAATTTGGGAGTGTTAGAAAATATGAACAAAACCAAAGACAAATACATGCAACTTTTTTGTTGTTTTTTGTTTTTATTTTTGTTTTTTTACTTTATACTTGGGGATTGCTTTACCACTGAGCCACATTCCCAGTCCTTTTCTACTTTTTATTTGAGACAGGGTCTCACTAAGTTGCTGAGGATGGCCTCAAATTTTTGAATCTCCTGCCTCAGCCTCCTGAGTCACTGAGGTTACAGGTGTGCCCCACCACACCCAGTACAACTGTTTTTTGTTTTGTTTTGTTTGTTTTGTTTTTCAGTGCTGGGGACTGAAACCAAGGTCTTGCATAGGCCAGGAAAGCACACTACCACAAACCTACACCCCTAACCCCATGTAACAAATTGTGCAGATTAACAAAAATGTGCAGAATTAAGTGCAAAGGTTCACTATGGATATTTAAAAGGTCATGGTATATCATCAAGAAGGAACATCTGTGTGATTGGATTTATCTAGCTTCATGAACAAGTTAGGAATTGAACTATGTATTACAAATGAGTAGGATATGATTAGACTTGAGAGGAGGATCTTGGTTCCCTGGAGAGAGAATTAAAGGAATAAACGCCCAAAGAACAAAATAAGTACGAGGATGAGTCTGCATGAAGTCAAATGCAAATGCATAGGTGGGGAAAGAAGGACCATGTTAAGAAGAATGATCATTTGAAGCTGGGCTAGGTGGCACATGTCTGTAATCCCAGCAGCTCAGGAGGCTGAGGCAGGAGGATCACTGAGTCCAAAGCTAGCCCCAGCAACAGCAAGGCACTAAGCAATTCAGTGAGACACTGTCTCTAAATAAAATACAAAATAGGCCTGGGGATATGGTTCAGTGGTTGAGTGCCACTGAGTTCAATCCCTGGTATACCCTGCAAAAAAGGGTAGGATGTCTTTTTTTCCCCTGTGTGATACTGGGATTGATTTAACCCAGAGGCACTCTATCACTGAGCTACACCCCAAGCCCTATTTAATTTTGAGACACGTGTCACTAGGTTGCCCAAGTTGGCCTTGAACCTGCTAACCTCCTGCTTCAGTCACCTGAATCACTATGATTACCAGGATGCACCAGCATAATACCTAGCATGATGGCTGATATGTTGAAACAGTGGTTTTCTTGGTGCTGGGGATTGAACCCAGGTCCTCATGCATGCTGAGCATATGTTCTACCTTTGAGTTACATCCCTGGACCCTAAAAAATACTTACCAATCAATAGGATAGAGCAATGAGAAAATCAAAGTGAGAATATTGGATAACAGCAACAAAAAATGTGATTTAAAAAATGCTATTTTCAATGTCATCAAATTATGGAAAGTAACTAGGAACACATCTAATTAAAATACAAAAATATTTATGGAGAAAATTACAAAATGTTATTGAAATTTAAAAATGGCAACGTATACTATATTCCAAGGATTAGGAGGTTCACTGTTCTAAAGATGTCAATTTTGCCCCCAATTGATCAATTGACCTTTTTTGTGAGAATTTGACAAGCTAATTCTAAGCTTTATATTGGAGAAAAAAAGGCTAGGAATAGCCTGAAAAAGTAAGTTAAGGGGATATGCCTTACCAGTTATTGAGAGTCATTATAAATCTGAATAGTAATTAAGACTATAATATTGATCCCAGGATAAAAAACTTGACCAATGAACAGAAAAAAAGAACCCCCAAACCCATACATATATGGAAGCGTGATTTAAGACTGAGCAGGCATTATGGATCAGAAGGATCATTGTAAACTATTCAATAAATACTACTGGTTATCCATGTGGAAACAAAATAAAATTGCAGAACTGGGGATGTAGCTCAGTGGTAGAGCCTACACTTACATGTGCAAGACCCTAGGTTCAATGCCCAGCACTGAAACAAAGAAGGTTGGTGAACACACAGGTATTCTTGAATCATGACCCTTTATATCTTGCATATATCTTATAAATATTTAATTAAGTAGATTTAAATATGACCCAATATCTAATAAGAAGACTAGATAGCAGGAAGTAATCCAAGAATATTCTGTATAGCCATACCTTAAAATGACAACTGGCTTTATAGGGACGTGTGTGCATGTGCGTGTGTGTGTGTGTGTGTGTGATGCTGAGGATTGAACCCAGAGCCTTGCACAGGCAAGGCAAATGCTCTACCACTGAACTACATGCCCAAGCCCTTTTTATTTTTTATTTTGAGACAGGGTCTAAGTTGCCCAGGCTGGCCTTGAACTTGTAATCCTCCTACCTTAGCCTGTGGAGTAGCTAAAAGTACAGGCATACAACACCAAGCCCAAAATTAGGGACCTTCTTATTTAAAATAAAACTCAGATGAATCTGTCTCCTTAACTATCTGGGCGGGGTCTGTATATCCTGATGCAAAAATTCACCTTCTTCACAGGACAAAATTGGGATATCTGGTCTTAGAATGGATTCAGTGGTGATTGTGGTGGTGTATGTGCAGATGGTGGACTATAAAGGACATTATTGGTTTATATGACAAAATTGAAATATGTGTAATAGGTTAGATAAAAATATAGTATTGATGCAATTTTATTGAAGAAGGTGAGTGCAATGCAATTATACAACATCCTATTCTTAGGATTGGACTCTTTACACTGAAATACATTTAAGTATTCAGTGGTAAAGAACTATGATATATGTAACATGGTTCAGAAAAAAATCTGTGTGTATGCACGTGCTTGTACACATGTGCATGGGTGCCCCTGCTAAGAGAAAGAAAGATCAATGATATAACAAATGGGGCAAAAAGTTAACAATAGATGAGTCTATGTAATGTAAGTGGGTGTGTCATTGTACTATTCTTATACTTTTCTGGAATAACATGTGACTTTTCTATTTAAAAATATTAAACTGATGAATATTTGTCAGCTCCCAGAAGAAATTCAATTATACCAAGTATACCCTGAACTTTATGTTCTCACCGATGGTTTGGTGGATCATGGGGAAGTCCCACATCTGCAGCAGAAAGTGTTTCTCAGCTAGGACTAAGGACCTGCTCCCCACTGGATCCTCCTCATTGCAGAGTCATTCTGTCTCCCTCCTTCCTAGATTTTCCTTCAGACTCATCATTGCCTCCCACTTTTATTAAACACACCTAAGCCTCACTTACTCCAATTTTACACACCTCTGCCCATCACAGGATGCTCAAGCCATCACAAGACGCACACCTCTCTTAGAAGACCAGAAAAGATTCTTAAATAAAAAAGTAAATGGATTCTTTTTAAAAAAAAATTTTTTAGAGGTTGATAGACCTTTATTTTATCCATTTATTTATATGTGGTGCTAAGAATCAAACCCAGTGCCTCACACATGCTCTACCACTGAGCCACGACCCCAGCCCCAGTAAATTGATTCTTAAAAGAGAAGGGGCTGGCAGAGTTTGTGTTTAGCATATCTGAGGCCCTGGGTTTCATCCCCAACACTGAAAAGTGTGTATGTTACAAAAAATCGTGTTATGTTGGTGACCAATTTCTGGACTATTTGACTTTTTTTTTTTTTTTTCTTTTTACTGGGCATTGAACTCAGGGGTGCTTTACCACTGAGCTATGCCCCCAGTCCTTTTTTTTTTTTTTTTTTTCAGCCAGGGTTTCACTAAGTTGTTTAGGGGCTCGGAAGTTGATGAGGTGGAAGCAGGAGGATCACAAGTTCAAGGCCAGCCTCAGCAAATTAGTGAGGCCCTAAACAACTTAGTGAAACCCTGTCTCAAAATAAAAAATAAAAAGGGCTAGGGATGTTGCCTAGTGGTAAAGCACCCCTGGATTCAATCCCCAGTTCAAAAGAAAAAGGAGAACAGAATACTTTTATTGGCAGAAAAAAATAAAGGTAAAAAAAAATTTGACATATTCTTTAAGAAAACAATGGTAATGCCAGTAACAAAAATGGGAAGAGAAGATACACTAATGGTGAAGGAGCTGATATCTCATTTTGAAGAGTGTGACAAGAGAAAACACTTTGTAATTGGATGGCAATTCAGACCAGGAACTGAGCAAGCATTGGAGCCAGAGACGGGAATTGGGGTTGAAATCATGAACTTGTGAAAAAAGGAAATGAAGAATGAGAGAAGTCAGGAATCATGACTTCCCAACATTTCCTGACATTCCCTTCCTAAATTCACTACTGTGATTGGGATCAGAGGATCTGGGAACCTCCACCCGCAGCTGCTCCTAAGATAAGACCACAGTCAAAGAGGAGAAAGAAACACAGAAGTAGTAAATAATGTGTCAACAGACAGAAGGAGAAACAGGAGTATTGTGTCAGAGAAGCCAGGGACAGTCAACTGTGTCAACAACCCGGGGTGTGCAAGGAGGGTTAGAATGATAAATATGTGAAATGTGTTCAGAGTACTTCCTTGTAGAGTAACTGTGACAAGCTGGTTCCTGACTTTTCACACATTGTACAAAAAGGATTTTGATCTCAAGGAAGAGCAATAAAAAGCTACCAAAATAATTTAGTAGGGGGTATGTGGGTGGGATATAGTGACATGAGCAGATTTTAAAAGATCAGTATCATTGCATTTCAATGGTGAGCTTGTAATATTGGAGATAAAACTTTTTAGAGAGTTAGAAGGAAGGAGAATGAGACTGGGAGTCCACGAAGTATGAATTTAGGAAGGTAGTGTAAAGAAATGTTGGGAAGCAGGAAGTTTCTTCAATGTAAAGGAATGAATTTGGGCTGGGCATGGTCACTCACTCTTGCAATTCCAGGACTCAGGAGAATCACAATCACAAGTTCACCTTGGTAAATTAGTGAGACCTTATCTCAAAATAAATAAATGATAGATAGATAGATAGATAGATAGATAGATAGATAGATGATAGATAGATAGATAGATAGATAGATAGATAGATAGATAGGAGGGAATGTAGCTGTGGTAGAGCACCACTGTTCAATCCCAGCACCCAACCCTGCCCCCCCCACACACAAAAAAGAAACTATGCTGGGCATAGAGACCCATGCCTGTAATCCCAGCTACTTGGGAGGCTGAGGCAGGAGGATCACAAGTTTGAGGCCAACCTGGGCAACTTAGGGAGACCCCTGTCTCCAGATATGAATAGGGGCTTGGAGTTCAGCTTAGTGGTAAATGCCCCTGGGTTCAATCCCCATTACCCTGCTCCCAAAAGAAAGAATTTGGGAGCACAACTACACATATTCTGGCTCTGGAATACTCACTCACTTTTTCTGTGCTTCAGTTTCCTGTCTGTAAATTGGGGGTGACAGTTCTTAACTGATGGTATGTGTGTATAAGTGTATTAAATGAGTTAACAAATGTAAAGAATTTAGAAAAGTGCTTGGCACAAAAATCACTCAAGAAATGTTAGATGTTACTGTTATGTTCTAGGGGTTTGGCACAAAGAAGAGAGAAACAGGTTTTTTTTAGAGGACAATAAAATCAAACCAAATTGTGTTGCTGTTAAAGTTAAGATCTCTCTTTCTCTGATGCCATCAAGAGGAAATGCAGACCAGATGGCCCAGTTGATGCTACTAGATCTCATAGCCATCCTACCTTTGGTGGCTCTGTGGTCATCTTGATGCTGGCCTGCAAGATTGAGATTGGGAAGTCTGGGTGGGGGCTAGAGCTGAGCCAGAGACGGAAGGAAGGGTGAGGGTCCTCCACCTGCAGCTGCTCCACCAGCTTGTCCAGATTAGGCATCCAAGACAATGACAGGTGGCAGTTTGCCAGGAACACCCAATGTCCTGTAAGGAGATGCTGAGTCAGAGGGAAACATTCCTTAAGTCCCACCTGTACTTATTCTTCCCACCTGGTCACAGTGGGGGTGGTGTCCAAAACTCAAGTCTGTCTAGTACTCAAGTCTCCTGGCGCCTTCTGGAAAAGTGGGAGCTGTAGTCACAGTACTGTGATTGGGGTCAAAGGACCAGGGCTGAGGATGGGTGTGAAAGAAGGCATGGACACTGACCTTGAATAACACCATCTCGGAGGAGCCGAGCAGCAATAGGGGCCTGACCCTGGCCCAGGGATAAGGCATGAAAGCGCTGGGCCATGCCTGTGTGCTCTGCCAGCTGGAGCAGGGCACTGGTGGGGTCTACTCCTGGAGACAGGATAAAGACCAGCGGGGATCTTGGAGTTGAATCCTCCATCACCTGGAAGCACAAGGATGGTCTCGGGCAGAAAGCCACAGAGCTGAAGCAAGAGAGTGAGACAGAGAACACTGCAACAGAGCGCAGGAGGCACAGCCACTGACCAACTTCATGTTTAGCACAGGCGGTTCAATGAAGCGGGAGCCAAGATTGGAGATGATGAAAGAAGTGACACAGAATGCCACCCGGTCCTGGCGCAGGGAGCGAACGATCAGCATTCGTTGCATTTCATTGCAGGCATTTTCCCATTCACCTGGGGATAAGGAAAATAAATGCAGAGGGAGAGAGTCTGAAAGGACCCAGAATCCAAACAAAGAGGCACCTGCAGGGAAGGCAGTCAGTGGAGGGGAGCTGGGGAGAGAGAGGAAGAATAAAGGGAAGGGCAAACAAAAGCTGAATGGAGGGAAGGAGAGGGCAAGGAGGGGGAGGTTCTGAGGCCTGGGTACCTGGCAGCATGGCCTTCTCTGGGGTAGCATTGGTATACCACAGGTGCCAGTCCCGAGGATACTGCTCAAAGGAATTCATGAGTCCATGGAAGTTGGTCAGTTTGTCCAGCTCTGTAATGTTGTCCCAGTAGGCATCTGCGAGCCAGCTAGTACATGGGTTATCCATTTGGCCCTCCCGATCCAGGACCTTGAGAGGAAGGAGAGAGGCACAGAGACTGATGATGAGAACACCTCAAAAGAAGAGTTATTGATTTTGAATGGTCCCAGGCAAACCAATGATAAATATTTGAAGGGATGCATATGCCAATTACCCTGATCTGATCTTCACACACTGTATATATGTATTGAAATGTCATAATATATTCCATAAATATGTGCAATACTGTCAAATTAAAACTACACTGAGATTTCATCTCATGGCAGTCAGAATAGCAGTCATCAAGAATACAAATAATAGGGCTGGGGATATAGCTCAGTTGGTAGAGTGCTTGCCTTGCACGCACAAGGCCCTGGGTTCAATCCCCAGCACCAGGAAAAAAAAAAAAAGAATACAATTAATAAATGCAGAGAGGATGTGGAGAAAAAGGAACACTTTCATACTGCTGGGACTGTAAGTTACTATAACCACTATGGAAATCAGTAGAGAGGCTCCTCAAAAGACTAGGCATGGAACCACCATATGACCCAGTTATACCATGTCTCAGTATTTACCCTGAAGAATTAAAGTCATCATATTGTAGTGATACATGCATGCCCACGTTTATAGCAGCACAATTCACAATAACCAAGTAATGGAATTGGCCTACCTGTCCATCAACAGATGAATGGATAAAGAAAATGTGATATATATATATATACATGTATATATATATATATATATATATATATATATATATATATATATACACAC
>JAJEJO010005447.1:27780-89542 GCA_020662805.1 Glaucomys volans | reverse complement strand
ACACAATGGAATTTTATTCAGCCATAAACAAAAATGAAATTATGTCATTTGCAGAAAAATGGATGGAACTAGAGACCATCAGGTTAAACAAAATAAGTCAAACTAAGAAGGTCAAGGATTGTATATTTTCTCTCATATGCAGAAACTACAAAGGAAAAAGGAAAAGAAAGTTGGGGTGGATCTCATAAAAATCAAATGGAGATCAGTAGAAGAAAGGGACCAGGAAGGGTACAGAAAGTACTGGGGAGTGGTATTGGCCAAATTACATTGTTATTTGTGTGCATGTACAAATATGTAACAACAAATTTCATTATGCACAACTATAATGTACCAATTAAAATGTAGGAAAAAAAAGTGCAATTGCTGTCCATTAAAAATAATGTATATCTTGAAGTTATCAATTCTCTCCCCTTTCTCTATTCTTTTTTTCCTTCTCTTCCCTTCCCTCCATCCCTCTTTCCTCCTCCTCCTCTTCTTTTCCTTCTTCTTCTTTGTAAAAAAGCCAAAATTGGTCTTGCATGAAATATAGTGAATGAGGAGATGAACACAGGAATCCAAGATGGATGGGAATTCTTTACCCAAGAGTAAATGGGATGGTCTGCAGTTAGGACTCACTACTGTCAACTATCACAGTTGAACTCTAAGAAGCTGTCGCCCTCCTCTGGTGGTTTGATGGTAATGTCTTCAACCTTAACTAATTGGTGGCATTACTCTACTGAGAACCACAAACTTTCACATTCATTCACATTTTTATTCTTTCATTCCCATATTCATTCCTTTTACCATTTTTTTGCGATGGAGTCTTGCTATGTTGCCCAGGCAGGCCTTGAACTCCTTCACTCAAGCAATCCTCCTGCCTCTGCCTCCTGAGTAGCTGGGACTACTTCTGTGCCCAATTTTTGAACAGATATTTATTGTTCTATGTGTTTTAAGCAGTTGGCATATGTCACTGAACAAATTGGACATATATCTATGCCCTTGAGGGGGTTATTTTCCAACATGGGATTAGGAACCCATGGGCAGATTATGGACTAAAAATATAACAAGTAAGTGAATTATCTAGTATAAAGATGGCAGTGCTAAGAAGAAATAGAATAAGTTGAGGGGGTAAAGGAGATTGGAAGTGCTAAGAGGTAGTATGAAGTATTAAATAGTATGAAGCATTAAATAAGATCAGGGTTGGGGATGTAGCTTAGTGGCTTTGTGTTCAATCCCCAGAATGAGAGAGAGAGAGAGAGAGAGAGAGAGAGAGAGAGAGAAGGCTTGTAAGACAGGGCCAAGTGTATACCTGGAGGAATAGTTTCCCAGCACACAGGACACAGTTGGTGCACGGGCCTAAGGTAAGACGTGCCAGAGTTATGGAGGAGGGCAATGAGGCCTGTGTGTCTGGAGTGAGAGGCTGGACAGTGGGAGATATCAGTGATGGGGAATCCTCTCCAGTGGTGTCCACCTTAAAAAGGCCCTCTGGGGTTGCTGATTTGAGAGCTTAGTGGGAGGGTGCTGGAAGGCTGTTGCTAGAATCCAAATGAGAGATGAAAGGAAGGCAGAAAAAAAAAATGAACTGCTATACTAGAGGGAGGGGAAAGCAGCAGGATTGTCCAGCAGCTTTAAAAGTCCACCCAAAGCTCATGATCACAGATTGAAAGAGAATCTATTCAGTATAGGTGTGTTTTTCTCTGGTCATGCTCAGCTGCCTGAGTCACATAGGGTCAGAGAGGGAAGAGGAGCTGGATCTAGCAGAGTGGTGCTTTTGCCAAGCACATACAACACCAAAGAGGGAAGGACAAAAGGGTGGATATGCCTGCAAGGGACAGATTGTGATAGTGACCATGGAATTAAGGCTAGAAAAGGAGTGGCCAGAGAGGCAGCAAAATAGTGGCACAATCATAAGCATCAGGTGAGAGGTGGATCATAGGTGAGAGGTGCCCGAAAGCCCAGTCTGTACTACATGTCAGAGGGTGCATGGCAAGCCACCCCCACAGTCCACTGTGTACCTGCTCCTGGCATGGTTTTTCTCAGCTCACATGCTGAAGTTTTGGGCCTGACCCCCTGAGTCCAGAGGCCTCATCACACTTGCCCTCATCCCCAACCTTGGTCAATCATGCTGAAATGTGCCCTCTGCCCTACTCACCACACCCCCACGCAGAAAGAAGTTGTACTCGTCCATATTGAGCTTGCCAGAAGTCTCCAGAATTTTGGCGCACATGTGAAAACTGAATAGTAGCTTGTGGCGTTCAAAAAGGGTGCGGCAGGTATACCTGGGAAAAGGGGACAGGGTGGATGGAATACGTGGGGTGAAGTGGGTACGGATGCCCAACACAAATGCTCACTGAATAAAGATATACGAACAGAGAACCTTACACAGAAGAAAGGCCTTAGAACTCAAACCAAACCTCCTGGCAACAGTCAAGCACTGTGGGACCTTGAGAGATGGCTTGATTTCCCCAGAGTTCACTGGTAATTAGGCACTCAGTTCCCATTAAGAAACAAAATATTGATTTTCCCCCCACTGTCCTGCCAGGCATTCTGTTAGGTCTTGAAGACACAAAGATGAATCAGCCTCCATTTCTGTCCTTGTGGAGGTCAGGGCAGAGTCAGGAGGCCACATGCTCTGACACAGAGACGCAGAAGCCATTTGTTAGGAAGGTGTGTAGAGCACTATAAAGAGGTGGCAGGGGTGTTAAGGGAATGCAAGAAGGGGAGTCCCAACCTCACCTGGTGGATATAGGGGGAACAGAAGGTTGAGTGGGTGATGTGGGACAGGTAGAGAGGTGAGCACTTCCAGGAGAGCTCGTAGTATAGGCAGAAGCCAAGGGGTGAGAAGAGCATGGGGCAAGGGCAGCGGCAGAACAGGCAGTGTTGCCAGGACAGCTGGTGTGAGCTGGGGAAGAGGGAACCTCAGGAAGGTGGAGGCCAGGTCACAGAGGGTTTGTGGGTCACCAGATAAGACAACCAATGAAGAGTTTAAGTCAGGAGTGACAGGGTCAGCTTTGTGTGTCTAGAAGGCTCACATTGGTAGCTCTGAGAGGACACATTGAGAGGGACAAATTGAAAGGCAGGATGACCTGTTGGGGACCTTTGTGCAATTAAGAAAGAAAGATAACGAAGACCTGCATCAAGGCCCAGCCATAGAAGTCAGTGGGGAGAATGAGGCAGGGCAGGGGAATGGTTTGCAGAAATATTCATGAGCAGAAGTAGGTGACTGATTTGAGAAGGAAGAGTCAAGCATAACTCCCAGTTGCTGGCTTGAATGACTGGGTGGTGGGTGTTGGTGCCATTCAGAGATGAGGACCCTGGTGGAAGAGGGAAGATTTTGAGTCTTATCTGAAACAAGTTGAACTTGAGGGGTCAGTAGAATGTCCAGGTAGAGAATTTAAGGACTTTACTGTTGATCAAATTTGAACAACAGACCAAAAGCAACAGCTCCTCTGGGAGTTGATAGGTATGCAGAATCTCAGGCTCTATGGCAGATCTCCTGAATCCCAATTTGCACTTTAACAAGACCCCTGGTGCTTTATGTGTGCATTAGCATTAGAGAAGTGCTGGTATAGTAGGCAGATGTATATCCACATCAAAAGTGCTAGAGAGAGGAAAGGGTGCATAACTGAGCAATCCACAGATGATTCTAGTGGATGAGCTTCCCAGGAAAAGACTAAGGAGAGGAGAACAGGGGATGAAGGAAAGTGGTCTGGGAAAGTACTCTGCTAGAAATAGCCTGAGGAGAAGAATTAGAGCCAGTCACTTGGCCTCCTGCCTGGCTCATGTGGAGCAGAATGTCACACCTGTAGACAGCATAGGTGTGGTAGTCATTCAGGTAGTCAATGCGGTCTTCCAGCTTAGTACTTCGATGGCTCTTGTCAATGCTGAGGATAAAGAGGCTGATATAGGCATCCAGTGAGAATTGGTACATGGGGTCGATTCGTCCCATGTCATTGAGCACGAAGAACAGCACTGATGCCCGCTGGGCACACGGGCGGTAAGCCTGCGTCAGGAAGGATAGAGTCAGGGCCACAGAAGGGCAGGGCATGCAGCAGGGGCTCAGAGAAGGAAAGGGTCTTTAGTCAACATCATCAGTTGCTTCTTGCTGGCTGACCAGGAACAGCTGGAGGGCGCTGCAGCCTACCTCACGGGCCAAGTCAATGTTGATCTCCGTCGTTTCACTGGTCTCCAGCTGCTCAGTCACCTCAGTAGCGGTTATCTTGGATGTCTGCAGGGTGTTCACTAACTGCACATCATCTAGCAGGGAGCCTGTGGCCTCATTCAACAACCTAGGGGGAAGGCAAAAGGCACATGAATTGAGGGGTTGGGTACTGAGCTGGAGAGAAGGGAATCATCAGGCCCCTGGGATGCTAGTTTTGCCTGTGGGTAGAACAGTTGGGCCAGTTGGGAAAGACCAATGGGACATTGGGTGGGAGAGGCAAGATCTCACCGGAGGATCTCATCCTCCAGCTCCTTAAGCTTCCTCTTGCCAGCAGCAATATTGATAACCAGCGAATCTTTCTGCTCCTCCAGTTCAGGCCGCTCCTTCCGAACCACAATGCCCAGCAATTGGGCCTCCAGACCCTGGGAGTACAGGACCCATGGTGAGGGTCTCACTCCTTTCTTCCCTTTATACCTCCCCAAGACCCTCATCCTCAGTTGTCCAACTTAAACTTAGCCTTTTTTTAAAAGTTGTTGATAGACTTTTATTTTGTTCATTTATTTATATGCAGTGCTGAGAATCAAACCCAGTGCCTCACACATGCTAGGCAAGTGCTCCACCACTGAGCCATAACCCCAGTCCATTAAGCTTAGTCTTTTTCTCTGAGTTTCTTCCATCCAAATTCTACAGCCCTTCCTGTTTCATCCTAGATCAGTCTGGGCATTAGCCCTTATCAACCTGTTCTTTAACAGCGAAGTTGACAATGGTGGTCTTGGCTGAGGTCTCTGGGCTATAGTGGGGATTGGAGAGCTTGGTAGTGATGTAGAAACGGAAATTGGGATTGTATTCCACCTCCTTGTCACCAATGCGCATAAGCAGCCGACCACCTGCATCCACAAAAAGTGTCAAGGACAAGAGTCCTATGTGACCAGGTATGAGCTGATCGACTTCCCAATAGCATCTGGGGCAGTGGTTCAGCCTGCGTTAAAGGCCCAGTCCAAGCCTGTCTGCATGGAGGGACAGGTAAGTAGAGGACATGTCCAAAAAGCCACCCTTTCCTCCCCAGTGAGCCACTTGGCTGCTCTCTAGGACTTGTCCCACAACTCAAGCCCACAGTTGAGCCTGGGACCTGACCAATTCGAGTTACAGATTTGTTGAGCACAGGGTTGAGTGAGGGGTCCAGATATTCCTGCACGTTCTGAAGCAGCACTGGGTGTCCAAACTGGATGGCCTTTTCTAGGACTCGAAGGTAATCACTCATCTGCAGGTCAATGATGCTTAGGCCCTAAAAGCAAAGGGGAAAGATGGAACACACATTGAGGAATACCATGGCCCAGGATAGGACCTCAGGAAGAGACCTGAGAGGGGATTCTATTGGGGTGACCCAACAAGCCCCCAGCTTTATACCTGGTTTCCCTCCATGTTCTTAATCCATTTCAGGGCCTGGGCCTGAGGATCAATCATGAGGGCCCACCTGAAGGAGGAAGTGTCTTTCAGAAGACAGGCTCTGTTCCTCCTCTGCCTCTCACTTCTTACAACGTCCTTACCTGTTGCCACGGGTAACAATGATGCCATTCTCAGTGGAGAAGGAATCTGAGGGCAACCCCTGGATGTTCCAATCCCGAACTTTGGTAGGATTGGTCAGGAAGTTTTCAATGGCAAAGTGAGGTGAGCAAGGAACCTGAAGCTCCCAGATCTGGGGAGAGAAGAGTCCCAAATTTCAGCTTGAGTCCAGCAGTATCTGTCCCTTCCCTATACCTCTTAATATTCCCAAAGTCCCTGCTCCCAGAGCCCACCCTAAGAGATCACTTATCTTCCATATCTGGGCCCCATCTCACCTTCCTAATCCAGATTTGGTTGACAATCTCATCCCGGTAGTTAGTCAAGAAGGGTCCCATGTAGGACAGGAAGGCAGCTGCCAGGAGACAGTCTCCCACAAGGTATCCCAGGTCTTCCTCCAGGCCCTGGCAGATAGTAGAGAGGTATAAGCTGTCTGGGCCCCAGGCCTTTGGAAGACACTTGGAATGCTTTTGAAGGCATTTTCCTCTGGACACCATCTAGATCAAAGAGATTCTTTTCTTCCCCTAAACTTCTGGGCTCTGAGATCTCTAGCCTGATTGCAATCACTTTTGAGTTTCCCACCTCTGACAGCAATGTTTACACTGGTGATCAGGACAGAGAGGTAGAGACAAGATGGCATATGTCTGTGGTCCATCAGGTCAGCAGGCTATACCAAGTCCTCCTGTGTGCTTTCCAGCCCCTGACTCAAATACTGAAGCAGACCGCCAATGGCATAAAACACCTTTCCTTCCATATTTTCCCCACAAGTGAGGAGAGGGAGGGGAGAACTCCCATCCCCCTATTCTTCTTGGATTTCGCTACACACAGGTGTCCTTGTTTTCCCTAACTGTCCCTCAGTGGTAAGGGGATGGATCTCTTGGAATGGGCAAGATGAGCAGAAGGGGAGCGTGGTGCTGTGACCCATCTCACCTTCACTGTCTCCTCCCATCGGGCCTTTTCACCAGCCAACCCAGACACCAACATCCCAGCCCGCTCCAGCTTCAGCTCCATCTCTTCAGACTTCTTGCGAAGCTCCTCCTTCTGTGCCAACTTTTCATCATACTGCTTCTTCAGCATCTCCAGTTTCTCCGCCACCTTGGAGGGATAAGAGCATGGAGCATGGGGCTCAAGGCCAGATGGTTCCAGTTCAAATCATATCTATCTGCCACTTGGTAGCCATCTGACCTTGCGTGAATTATTCTCTCTGAACCTCAGTTTCCCTCACATGTACAACAACAATAATACCTGTCATGACTAGTAAGTGAAATGCAAGTTTCCTTTCCCTTCCATCCATTGCCCTGTCCTAGAGCCCAGAAACTATTTGGCAATAAAACTCAAGGCTGGGTAGGGGCAGCATGATAAATCACAGAAGAAACTGGGGATATGCTCAGTGGTAAAGTGCTTGCCTAGCATGCACCAGGCCCTGAGATCCAGCTCCACCAATGCAAAATAAAATAAAAATAAACCACATTAGATAGGTTGACAAGTTAGGTTCAGATAGCATAGAAACAACTGCTCTATGCCAGAGGCCATAGCTCAGGTGGAAGCTGGAAAGAGGAAGTAAAAGCTGGAAATGAACCCTTGAGAGAGGAAGAGGGAGTTCCAGCAAGAGAAAAGGCCAAGTCCCAAGCCCTGCCCTCACCAGAGGCGTACACCTGGGAAGACCTGTGTGTATTGGATAAGCCCACCTCAACCCACTGCCACTAGGTGGGAGGAATCCATCACTTCATTCAGAAGCAGAGAACAGGTGCAGCCTTGTCCAAGATCCTGTATGTGGGCCTTGATGACCAGCAGTCACTGGGCCTGGGTACAGATTGTATTGCCTGCTCTTTTTGTCATGAGGAACATGGGGCTGGGGTGATACACTGTGTTCACACTATAAACATTAGCTCCTTCCCCTTTTGCACCTGACTCCCCACTGGGAGAATCACCCTGCCACCCTGGAAATATTTCCACTATTATAAAGAAGAAATAACTCAGTTCTTACTGAGTGATACCAAGTGAGTTTCAACCCTCTGGAGTCTCATCTGGGTTGTTGTACAAGAGAGTAAATGTGGGTTGTAGCACAATGCTCAGATAAGCAAGCAGTGCTCGGGCACAAACACTTGGAAAGGGGATGGACAGCTCTCCAAAAAATATTTTTTAAGACAAAGTGGAAATTCAAAATGTCACCTATAGGCCTATAAATTTAGCCTTGGTGTCAATCTGTTATGAGATTAATATCTAAAGAAAGAAGGTATCTATGCTGGGGATGTAGCTCAGCTGTAGAGCACTTGCCTAGCACATATGAGGCATTGGGTTTGATCTTCAGCACCACATAAAAAAAATTAATTAAATAAAGTAGGGGTTGGGATTGTGGCTCAGTGGTAGAGTGCTTGCCTAGCACATTTGAGGCACTGGGTTTGATTCTCAGCATCACATATAATTAAATGAATAAAAATAAAGGTCTATCAACATCTAAAAATATTTTTAAAAATAAAATAAAAGTATTGTATCAAAAAAAAAAAAAGAAAGGAAGGAAGGAAGGAGGGAAGGAAGGAGGGAAGGAAGGAAAGTAGGTGTCAGGCTATGGCTCAGTGATAGACTGTTTACTCAGCATGCATGAGTTCAATCCCCAGCACTGCAAAACATAAAGAAAGAGGGTATCACCCAGGGTGGGCATGGTCAGCTGGTTCATTCAGAGAGAATGCCAGCTGGTTGGAGGCCCCCATGGCAGGGGGTGCCCTGGCCCTCCTACATGTCAGGTCTAGCCCTGATGGGGCATACATCTGGTGGTCTTTGTACAGACAGACTTGTCACCAGGATCATGTGACCCCTCCCTGTGCTAAGGCCATTCTCATCAGCAACATTCTGATTGTAATTTGACTTCCTGTGGAGATATGTCTATGGGGAGGCATTCACACCACTTGACAGTTTTATATTTTGTTATTTATTTTGCATGTGGCCTTGTTATCTTTTCTGTTTTTACTTTTTCTATGAGATATATATGCACAAAGTTGAAAACCTATTATAAGAACTGGGCAAGGTGGCGCACACCTGTAATCCCAGCTCCTCAGGAGACTGAGGCAGGAGGAACATGCAAGTTCAAGGGCAGCATGGGCAATTTAGGAAGACCATGACTCAAAATAAAATTTAGACAGATGGGGACATATTTCAGTGGGAAGAGCACCTGCCTGGTATGCACAAAGCCCTGGGTTCAATCCCTATTTCTGCCAAAATCAATAAATAGGAATAGGACATTTTCCTTCATAACCACAACACCATTGTTACACCTTATAAAATCTTTGTCATGTTTTAGAAAACAATTTTTACGATTTGTTTTGAATAGTGAAAACATTCACACAATCAAACTTTAAAAGGAAGAGAAGTCTACACAGTGAAGGGTGAGTCTTTCTCCCACCCCAGACCACCCAGACCCAGCCTTGCCCTAGTTTCTTATAGATTCCTACAAAAGTCTATGCAAAGAGCACCATAGTTTATAGAGAAAATTTAAACATTGCTAGGGCTTAGACCAAATCTTTAGACCTAGGAAAATGCCCATTACTTGTTTTGAATGAATAAATTTGTGTGTACATGGTCAGGACCTTCTGCATGCGAGGCAAGCCCTTTACCATTGAGCTACATCCCCAGTTGGTTTTATATTTTATTTAGAGAGAGGGGTCTTGCTAAGTTGCTTAGGGCCTTGCTAAGATGCTGAGGCTGATCTTGAACTTGCGATCCTCCTGCCTCAGCTTCCTGAGTGGCTGGGATTACAGGTTGTGCCCCATGTCACCCAGATCCAAATGGATGAAATTTTAAATAAATGGTTACACTCTATGACACTGGTCTGTACTTTGCTCCTTTTTTAGGGAGGGTGGTACCAGGGATTGAACTCAGGGGCACTCGACCACCGAGCTACATCCCCAGCCCTGTTTTGTACTATTTTGTATTTTATTTAGATACAGGGTCTCACTGAGTTGCTTAGCGCCTCACCATTGCTGAGGCTGGTTTTGATCTTGTGATCCTTCTGCCTCAGCTTCCCAAGCCACTGGGATTACAGGCATGCACCACCACACCCAGCAGCACTTTGCTCCTTTTTTATATTTTACTTTTTTCCCCCTCTTTAATGTGGTATGGGGGATTGACCCCAGGGCTGCTCTACCACTAAGCTACATCCGCACCCTCTTTATTTTTATTTTGAGACAGTGTCTTGCTAAGTTGCCCAGGCTGGCCTCAAACTTGCTTTTCTCCTGCCTCAGCCTCATGAGTTACTGGTATTACATGCATTGATCACAGTGCCCAGACTACTATTTTGGGGGTGTTTTCATTTCTGTTTTTCCAAAGCTGAAATGGAATCCAGGGCCTTGTGCATTCTGTGCAAGCACTGCTCTCACCACTGAGCTACACCCTCCCCCACCCCTGCCTCATTCTTTGTAAAAACAATTCTTGTGTGTGATTGAACCATAATTTGTTAACAAATCTATGGATACACATTTGTGATTTTCTAACCTTCTACTATTATTCAGCAAGCTATGTAATGAATATCCTTGAACATGCAGAAGCACATCTTCATATTGCTTATTTTTTTCTTACCTTTGCTTACTCTGTGAATAGGAATTTAAAGATTAAAAAGGCACAAGAACATGAGGGCATGAGAAGTATTCCTTCTAACCTTGTTCCTACCTTCCACCTACCTAGATTTCTTCTCTAGAGGCAGTCATGTAACCTGATTCTTGATCTCCTTCCAAAAGTATTCTATACATATATGAGTGTATTTAATACTGCTTTTCTTTGTATGTCAATTTTATATTGTTTCTATTGACTCTATGCTAGGACAAATAAAGTTTTAATTCGCTTATACCTCCATATCACTACTTCTTTCTCTCTACTAATAGTTTAATTCTATTGGTTATCTTTTCATTTCCCTCCAGTACTAGAGATTGAACTCAGGGACACTCTATCACTAAGCTACATTCCCAGCTTTATTTATTTATTTATTTATTTATTTATTTTGGTACTAGGGATTGATCCTAGGGCTGCTTTACCTAAGAGATACAATCCAATCCCTTTTATTTTTTTTGAGACAGGGTCTTGCTAAGTTGCCCAAGCTAGCCTCAAACTTGTAATTCTCCTGCCTCAACCTCCCCAGAAGCTGGGCTTGGCATGTGCCACCACACCTGGTTTCTACTGGTTGCCTTTATCACTTTAAATAGTATATTAAAACCTCAGTTTAGCTGGGCAGTGGTGCATGCCTATAATATCAGCAGCTCGCAGGAGGATCATGACTTCAAAGCCAGCCTCAGCAATTTAGCAAGACCCTAAGCAACTCAGAGAGACCCTGTCTCTAAATTAAAAAATACAATTAAGGGATGGGGATGTGGCTCAGTGGTTAAATGCCCCCTGGGTACCAAAACAACAATAACAGCAACAAAAACCCCTCAGTTAATGGGTCTGGGGATATAACTCAGTGTTATAGGGTGTACTTAGCAAGCACAAGGACCTGGGTTCAGTCCCCAACATAACATATAAAACAAAACCCTTGGGGTTGGGGTTTTAGCTCAGTGGTGGAGCACTTGCCTTGCATATGTGAGGCACTGGGTTTGATCCTCAGCATCACATAAAAATAAACAAAATAAAGGTATGGTGTTCATCTACAACTAAAATATATATATACACAAAACAGAACAAAAAACCCTTCAGCTTCAGAAGTATTGCCTATTCTTTCCTTCACCAACTCTTACACTCACCTCAACTTTTTCAGCTGTACTTTCATTTTTCCATTGTCAGTGTTGACCACACCTACATTCAGAGTCCACAATGAGTCCTCCAAGCTTTGATTCCAGGCAGTTTACAAAAACTGAATGTCACAGCAGTGTTGATGGATGACCTGAGCAGATGCCCAAATGCTAAGCGCCAGTGTCTGACTCAGTTGCTTCTGACCCAGGCACACCCAAGTTGGTCAGGTACACATCAAACCAATTGTTAAATTTTTTAAGTTACCCTTGATTCTGCATGTTTCTTTCAGAAATTCTCATTGGTTGGAGAACTCATATCCCTATCATATTTTCTGTCTTTTTGTATTATATTCCTTGACACTATTTTCCCATCCTTCTTTTAGATGTCATACTTCAATAATATTAAAATATCCCATAGGGACTGGGCACAGTGGCAATGCCTGTAATCCCAGCAGCTTGGGAGGCTGAGGCAGGAGGATCTTGAGTTCAAAGCCAGCCTCAGCAAAAGTGAGGTGCTAAATAAAATATGAAATAGGGCTGGGGATGTAGCTCAGTGGTCAAGTACCCCTGAGTTCAATCCCCAGTACCCCCCAAAAAAATATCCCATAGGGATTGGAGATGTAACTCAGTGGTAGACCACTGGACCAGCATGTGCAAGGCCCTGGGTTCCATCTCCAGCACTGTGGGGGAAAATTTTTCCCACAAATCTTTCTCTCTGTTTAGACTTTCCCCCTCACCATCCTAATCCTTGTTTTCTGGATATGTTTTCTTCTTTCTGATGATACCAATTAGATTAAGTTTGCCTTCTCTGTAAATTGAATTATCTCCAATGTTTTTGGCCCTCTGGGATCATGTTTTATTTGTTTTTGTAATGGCATTGTGACGTTCAATCTTTGTAACCAGCCTGGAGATAAATCAGGGAGGGCTAACTTTTTACTGGGGATTGAACCCAAGGTGCCCTACTACTGAGCTGAACCCCCAGTCTTTTTTCTTTTTTATTTTGAGAAAAGGTCTTGCTAAGTTGCCCAGGCTGGACTTGAACTTGCAACATTCCTGCCTCCTGAGTTGCTGGGATCACAGGTGTGTGCCACTGCACCCAACATGTTATAATTTTTTATCTTGGTTATTCCCTTGCATGTTGGAAGACCTCTTCCACCTTTTTACTTACACCTTCTCCAGGGGAGGTACAGGACTGCTCTAATTGAAATTAGGAAGAATAAAGTGAGGATGTTCAACTAAGCTCAGTTTCATTTTAGGAGTGAGCAGAACACAGAAAGTACAAGTTCTTTCATCTCCTTCAGGATGTTGGGGGCTTGCCCAGCTCAGCATTGCCTAAGATCAGGCAATTCCATCTAAATATAGGGTCACTACTGGTGGGGCCATTTGCCTACAGATGTTACATCCTTCAACCTTTGTACCTATAGGTTATAAAGGGCACATTTTGGCCAAACTTTTCTTTTCTCTCAATTTTTTTTGTTCATTCTTGTTTTGAAGTGGAATCCTGCTACATTGCCCAAGTTGGCCCCAGCTTCGTGGGGCCACGTGATCCTCCTGCCTCAGTCTCCCTGAGTAACTGGGACTATAGGCACATGCTATCATGCTTAGCTTGTTTCTCAATTTGTTTAGAACCTAGGCATAGAATATGGCTACCAGTTCTTGGATCCTCTCAAGAATATATCTGCAAACCAGGAAAAATCTGCTGAGAACATGTGGGTGGGGCTAGAATGTATAGGCGTGCACACTTGTCTGAACTTAAGTGATTTGCAGAGGCTCATATGATGTCAGGTGAGGTTGACTTTTTAAAAATGTTTTTTAGTTGCAGATGAATAGAATACCTTTATTTTATTTATTTATTTTTATGTGGTGCTGAGGATTGAACCCAGTGCCTCACATGTGCTAGGCAAGTGCTCTACCACTGAGCCACAACCCCAGCCCATGGGGTTGATTTTTAACCACGTAGCCAGAGCAGAAGACTTTATGCCAACCATGTGTTACTTTGACCTTGGCAGGGGACTGCAGCTTTGTTCACAGGTGAGTGGCTGATTCTACAGAAGCAGTATAGTCTGAAGCAGAGCAACTTCAGGGAAACTGGGCTTGGATCACTCTGACCCAGGCAAAGGGAAGATGTGAGCTATAAGGGTGACCTTAACAAAGAAGGGGAAGTCTCAGGATCAAGACTGCTAGAACAACAACACAGAACCATAGCCTGTTATTGCTGATGAGGTAGAAGTAGGGTTAGGTCATTTTTAGGTGCCAATGGACAGAATATTAGATATGCTGCTTTAACATTGTCGTTTAGTCATACTGCTACTGTGTTGAACAATGTGACTAAATTAAACTATAATTTGGAATGGAAAAGAGGAATGTTTTCAACATTTGGGCTACAGTTGCCTTGAAGAAGATTAAGATTCTGTTCTGACCCATTTCAGAGCCTTCTGGGGCAATCTCTAAGCCAATGGTTTATAACCCTTGTTGCATATCAAAATTAGGCTTGGGCATTTGGGGACTGTGAATGCCCCAATCTTAAACAAAATAGTATGCTTATTTATTATTTATTAACCCTTCACTGGGCAAATGACACCTGTAATTAAATTCAAAGTTTCAGTGTAAGACGGTAGATTAGACCACATCTTTAATGCAAAAGCTTTAGAGTGTTCAGAGGTCTGGAATATTATAATCTGGAATATCGATGATCATAACAGCTACCATTTATTTAGTGCATATATTACACATGAGTCATCATGGAATTTAAATAAAATCTCATATTTTCATGAAGTAGGAATACACCATATTAAGTCCTATATTGGAGATGAGGAAACTGAGACCCAGTGGGATTCAATATTGGCTGAAAGTCTTCCATCAAGTAAATGCAGGATTAAAAGGTTGTATAAAGCCGGGCGTGGTGGCGCATGCCTGTAATCCAAGCGACTTGGGAGGCTGAGTCAGGAGGATCGCGAGTTCAAAACCAGCCTCAGCAACTTAGCGAGGCCCTTAGCAACTCAGTGAGACCCTGTCTCTAAATAAAATACAAAATAGGGCTAGGGATGTGGCTCAGTGGCTGAGTGTCCCTGAGTTCAATCCCTAGTTCCAAAAAAAAAAAAAAAAAAAAAAAAAAAAGGTTGTATATTTTCCACTGGCCCCCATTACCTTTCTACTTGTGTGTGTTTGGACTCGGAGGGGAAAGAAGTTGTTCAGCCTGTAGCCAAGACTTACTACCTTCATGAAATTGAAGGCTTATATTTATTCAAAGAGAAGACTTTGCACCTTAACAGGGGAGAACTGCTGTAAAGAATACAGATGGGACCCTTGCCACACACATGCTCCCAGACTCTGTAATAACACAATTCTTTCAGCTCCCAAGCATGGTAGTCTTTGCAGATGGAAGCAAAGCCCGTGAGCTTGTATCTCTGTGAGGCCCTTGCTGCCAGGGGGTTCAACAGGTTTGGTGAAATAACAAATAAAAGTAGCTCTGTAAAGCGTCATGCAGCTAAAATAAATGACTGAATTATTTTTAAAAAATTGGGCTTGGGTAAAAGATATTTTTATGACCCCAAACAAGTAAATAATAAGTAGGACTGTTTATTCAAGACTGGCATTGCTATGCAATATAGGGGGGCTCTAGCACTATGTACTGGCTTTCCCATTCCTGGTTGCCTCTAACAGGGAAGCACTTGAAATGCAGATTCCCAGGCCCTACCAGGGATTATTACTTACCAGGCCTGAGGTGGGGCTCCAGTATTGGCACAGTCCCAGATCTGAGGTTCTGATAAAAGATGCATTTGGTTCTTAAACTATACAGCCTTCATCAGTAATGGGGAGAACATTTGGTTCTCTGTCTGCCTACTCTTTTTGTTTCATTTTATTTTAAGATGGGGTTTTGCTATGTTGCCCAGCTGGCCTTGAATCCCTGAGTTCAAGTGATCCTTCTGCTTCTGTCTCCCAAGTAGCTGGGACAACAGGTACATGCCACTGTACCCAGCTCTCCTGTCTGCATACTCTTTTATCAATTAGGGATTCTTGGATATGTATGGATTTTCCACGAAGTGACCTAATATTGAGTGCTCTGTAAGTGTCCAATGAATGAACTGTTGTCAGTTTACTTCAGAGGTCTCATTTTTTCACATGTGAAGGGAACAACCCCTAATTACTTAGCCCAGGACATGATTCATCTGAATGAGAAACCTTTCCAAATGGATTGCCACATCTGTGACTATTCACTCTCAGAAAAGAGTAAAAAGAGTGAAGGTTTCATGAGAGGTGGGGAGGCGCCAATATCAGCAGGAGTGGAGTGATGGAGGAGTGTGTGCAGACAGAAGTCTGTTCACCTGGCCTGGTTGGGTTCTTTGCACAGGCAGAACAAGACGAGGCCTCAAGGGCAGCTCTACTTCTGACAGTAAAGACTCCTACGGCAATAAAAGACAGGAACAAACCCTGGGCAGTGTGGCATGGAGTTGAAAACATGGGATCTTAACCCCCAGTCTGTCAGGAAAGCACCTGGGCAAGGTGCTTAGAGTCACTGAACCTCGGCTCGTCATCCCATTTGAGAGAGTTGGATGGACTTGGATGTTTTACAAATGTTTTGAATGAAGTATTTTGAAGGTGTAGACCAGTTTCCATTATACAAAAACTTTAAATTATATAGGTGCTGGGGTTGTGGCTCAGTGGTAGAGTCCTTGCCTAGCACGTGTGAGGTATTGGGTTTGATACTCAGCACTGCATAAAAATAAATAAAATAATGATATTGTGTCCATCTACAACAAAAAAACATTTTTAAAAATCTATATAAAGATAACATCAACAAAATTAGAGGATTAGTGAAGGTCAAAAGATTATCAGTAATCTTGTCCATCAAAGGGGGAATGGTTCCATAAATGATGATGTAGCCATCAACTCGAATATCATACGGCAATGAAGAAAACAGAAACTCTATAATACGCTGATATGAAACAAATCTTCAGTTCACAGGTAAATAAGATAGGAAGGTTTGGACCAGTGTGTATGGTGTAAAAAAAATGAAATACGTGTATATATTTATATAAGCTTAGGCACCTGTGGAACAAGAATTTGTAATATCAGTTGCTTCCCTGGGGAGAAAGTGGGTGCTACAGAGCAGAAGGTGGAAAGGAGACTTCTTTTCAGATATTCTTTTGTACCTTCTCAATTTCAAACCATGTGGCTGTATTACTTTGGGGATACAGTTGTATTATCTACTAAACCAATAGTAGAAAAATCAAATGATAGACTGGCAGGATTCTGAGGGCTTTTTCTTTCTTTTTTTTTTTTTTTTTTTTTTTGGAACTGGGGATTGAACTCAGGGGCACTCGTCAGCCACTGAGCCACATCCCCAGCCCTATTTTGTATTTTATTTAGAGACAGGGTCTCACTGAGTTGCTTAGAGCCTGGCTAAGTTGCTGAGGCTGGCTTTGAACTCGAGATCCTCCTGCCTCAGCCTCCCGAGTTGCTGGGATTATAGTCGCATCTGGCTCTGAGGGCTTTTGTTTACATTTTTTTTGTTTGTTTTATGGTGCTGGGGATGGAACCCAGGATCCCACACATACTAGAAAAGTGCTCTACCCTGAGTACTTGGTTTTTTCTTTTTTCTTTTTTTTTTTTTTTTTAAATCTTAGGACAGGGTCTTCCTGAGCTGTTCAGACTGGCCTTGAACTTGGGATCCTCCTGCCCCAGGCTCTCAAGTGGTTGGGATTACAGCTGTACACCATCACACCAGGCTAGGATTACTTTGACAATAGCATTTGACATTTTGCCTGATTTTCGAGTTACTTGTCTGTACATCTTGTAGGAAATCACCATCGGGGTTGTCTAATCCTCTTGGCATTTGGGACAGCCCCGTCCCCACCCAAGCACAATGGTACTGTCTCTCCCTCTCTCTCTCTCTATCTATCTCTATCTGTCTCTCTGTCTCTCTCTCCCTCTTCCTTCCCCACCCACCCCCTGCTCATTCTCCTGGCAAAGACCAATTTTTCACACAGATTTTATCAATCAATAACCCAGGGCCCATCTCCAAACACTGTGACACAGATCAGCAATTCCAAGTGGATCTCTGGAAGGACTTCCTGGGTGACAATGCCCTTTGAACCTTTTCAACACTACAACTGGCTCAGCTTTCTGAGTCAGAGGCAGCCCAATCTAACAGGGCATATAGTGAGAGGGAGACAGGACTGGAATAACACAGGACACAGAAGCAAGATGGAATCAGATGGGGGAAGTATGCCAGAAATCAGAGTGAGAGACACCTGTGGAAAAATAGGAGTTAGGCTCACCTCCCGCAGCTTCTCCTGGGCCTCAGCAAGGGCTGCCTGCTTCTCCTGAAGCTGGGCCAGGGCGGCATTCATTCGGATCCTCTTGGGCTCCACCACCCGATACAGCCGCCCATAGAGCTGTAGGGAGAGAATGAGGCTGTGAGGGTCACCCACCAACCCACTCAAACAGAGGGAGCCTGCCCACCGTCTGGGTCTGCCACTCCCCCAGCTTTCTCCAGGCCTGCCTCCACTGCCTCCAGCCACCTCAGCCACTGCTCACCTCCATGGCCCGCACCCACATGCAAAGGGACTTGGCAGCCGAGGAAACACGGCCAATGATATCAGGCTGGAAGTCAGGCTGGGCACAGTAGGCCCCGATCTTCTTCAGCACTTTATCTGAGATATTGTCTTTATCAAAGTGGATCAATGACTTGATGAAGTTCTGTTCTCCTGTGGGATGACATATGTAGGAGTCACAGCCAGGGGGCCTAACCTCATCCTCATTGTTACGCTTTACTGCCACTGCTTAGGCACAGCCAGGCTTCTCCTGGGCTCAGTTCCCAAGGCCAAGATATCTGACCTCCTCCCTAGTTCGCCTCTCCAACCTTGCTCCTTTCTTTAGTAACCTCTCAGCTCCTGGGGCCACCACATTCTTCCCAGCCTTTTCCCCATCACTTACCTTTAACACACTCAGGCCTACACACCATTCTTTCTATATGGCTTGCATTTTCTTCCAGGGCAGAGCAAACCACTGAATGAAAAGAATCTGTTTCCCCTTTCCTGATTCTTGTCCCCTTGGGGTTGGGGAGGGGAGCCGAAGACATTCCTTTCCTTGGATTCTGCAATACATTCCTATGTCTTTTATATATATTTATGTATATACATGTGTGTGCATATTTTTTATAGTTATTGACGGACCTTTATTTATTTATATGCAGAGATGAGAATCAAACCCAGTGCCTCACACATGGTAGGCAAGTGCTCTACCCCTGAACTACAACCCCAGCCCACATTCCTATATCTTTTTTTTTTTGCGGTGCTGGGAATTGAACCCAGGGCCTTGTGCTTGCGAGGCAAGTGCTCTACCAACTGAGCTATATCCCCAGCCCACATTCCTATATCTTTATGGCAATTTTTTTGTTTGTTTATACTAAGATAGCTGTTCTTTTACTTATAACCAAAGAATTCTACTAATATTTACATCTTCTTTTTCCTCCTAGGCTTTATGCTCTTGAAAGTCAGTATGCCTCATTTATTGCTCTTTCTGAGTGTCTGATGCACAGCAGTTGATAAATAAACACTGGGTGAACAGAAGCCAGTGGCCTCATGGCTCTCTAGCTTACCTAGCTGCCGCTTGGCCTCTGCCCACGTGGGCTCATTGCCCCGAAGAATCATGACTGCCTGCATCACTATCTCCACTTGGGCAGGGGGCCGTCCATAAGACTTGATCTCGCCTATATCCTTCTTGTTCAGAGATTCCAGGGCCTGGGAAAAGGGGTTCACTCAGGGAGCAAGGCCAGAGCCAACTCAGGCGGTAAGATGCAGGGCCTAATTGAGGTACCACTTCTTCCTACTTTCGAAGGCACTGAGACAAAGGCCAGCCCCTATCCCATTCCCAGAACCCATCCTGGCACCAGCCCCTGTTACCCGCATGGCCTCTTCCAGAGCAGGCAATGCCTCTTCTAGATCTTTCTGGGCATTGTCAGCCAGTGCTTGACACTTGACTTCCTCAATAGCAATCTTCTCACTGTTGGCTGTTACAGCCTAAGGATGAAAAGAGACCAAGAGGGTTTTGTCTTTGCTTTGGGAAAAGGTGGGAGTGACAGGGTAGGAAGATGAAAGAAAAAGCTAAACAAAATTGGAGAAGTAGAAGGAGTCTTCCCTAATGCAGCAACTGATGGGGACTTGGAAGCCTCTTCCCAGAGGACCCTGGAGGAGTGGGGCATAAGGGGCAGGGCTGAGACCTTCTGCTGTTCATCTGCTTCCCTCTTCTGTTGTACAATGATGACCAGGTACTCCTCACACTGCCTCTGGAACTCGGCCACCTTTCTCTTGGCCTCTTCCAGCTCCATGGACATCACTTCCACCTTTTCCCTAGTTTCATCAATCTTAAACAAGCCTGTCCGCAGCTTATTGGCTTGGTCTAGCAGCTCCTGCCTTTTTTCTCCCAGCAGCCTGGGGGAAAGAGCAGGATAAGGCGTGTGGAGAGGCTGGGCCCTCAGGAAGTTGGTGTCTACATAATCTTCCTTTCCTGTGTGTCTCAGACCCTCTTTACTATTCTGTTGCCACCACCATCCCCACCACCTGGTTTCTTATCATTTCCTGCCTGGATGGTTGCCAACAGTTTCCCAACTGGTCTGTCTCCTCGTCCTCTAATTTATTCTATACACCACTTTCAAAATCAGCCTGTTAAAGACAGTTTCCATCACACTACTTTTTCTCTTTGAGAATCTCCCACTATTCCCCACTACGCAGTAGGCAGGGGGGCTGCAGTGAAACAGAAAACATGAACCTGTCTGAAGGGGGCAGCTGTTCCTCACTCCAACCTGGCATTTCCCATGGAAATGAATGGAAGCCCAGTATTGCCACCATTTCTGATGTTTAAAGAGAAGCTAGAATCTGGATTTTTCTAAGTCTCCCAAGTCTCTAATATAGACAACTCAAAAAGTTTTCAACGGGCCAAAAAATAACTTCATGGGTGTTCTCTGGACTAATGAGAAAATGCAGTCAAAGGGCTTGTCACAGTGAACAACAAACAGAAAATAGAAGGTAGAATGTCAGCCTATGTCCCAGAGAAGGCAGGGATCACTGGCATATTACAAGTATCTAAAATAGTGCCTAACATACGTAGGTGCTTAAAAATATACAATAAATGGATGAATAAACTATCATTATACAAATAACTTTTTCTAGGCAGGCAAGGTGGTGCACTCCTGTAATCCCAGCAATGCTGGAGACTGAGGCAAGAGGATTCCAAGTTCAAGGCCAGCCTCAACAACTTAGAGAGACCCTGTCTTGAAATAAAATAAAAACAGGCTGGGAGGTATAGCTCAGTGGCAAAGCACCCCTGGGTTAAATCCCAGTACCACCACCAAAAAAAAAAAAAGAGGCTTTTACTTCCCCTTGATTAAAATATTAAATCCAAAAAAATGGGTGTTTTTTTCCCTTTTACATATTAGTAAGATACTCAGCAACTTAATGAATACATATAAAACAGGTGGGAACTTAGGTATGATATTGTGCTTTAAAATAACATATGTGTACATATGCATATGAAATATATATAAAAGAAACATACATATGGTCCATGTGGCACACAGCTTCTAAAACCCTTGGAATCTTCAATGTGATGTATCTTTTATATGCCAGTAAGATGAACTTGGGGCTCTTGGATAGCCTCAGGTTGGGGGTTGTCTAACTGGGAATCAACCCTGTGATTAGAGGTTTGGAACTTCCAGCCCCACCCGCTGACCTCCAGGTGGAGAGGGGCTGAGGGTTGAGATGATCAGTGCCGCCTATGTATTGAAGCCTCCATAAAACCCAAAAGGGAGGGCTCAGAGAGCTTTCAGGTTGGTGAACATCCATGTGCTGGGAGGGTGATGAGCCCTGGCTCCCTGTTGACAGAAGCTCCTCTGCTTGAGTTCCTTAGGAACCTCACCCTATGTTCATCTGCATCCTTTAAAATATCCTTTGTGTTATGTATAATTAAATGCACCAATAAAACATGAGAAAAAATATCCTGTGTAACAAACACAGCAGTAAATTTTCCCTGAGTTCTATGAGCCACTCTAGGAGATCATGGGAAGCCATGATTTAGAGTCAGCTAGTAAGAAGCACAAGTGAAAACAACCTGGGGCTTGGGACTGGCATATGAAGTGGGGAGCAGTCTTGGGGGGACTGAGCCCTTAACCTGTGGGATCTGACTCTAACTACAAGTAGACAGTGACAAAATTAAACTGGATAGTAAGACGCCCAGTCAGTATCCACTGGAAAACTGTGTGGTATGTGGGGGAACACAGTGCACATCCGGTGTCAGCTGTGAAGTACTATGTTGAGTGCAGGAGGAGGGAACATACTTGGTTTTGTTTTGTTTTTCTGTACCATGTAGGCAGCAAGTCTAGAAGACATCAAAGGCAGAGATGAAAAGACTAGGTATATCATAGCAATGTTCCAGTCACATTATGGTCAGAAAACGAGAAACATCCAGAAAATAAGGGTAGAGAGGATGTGGAGAAGGTTCAGAGCCTGGGGAACATGATCAGGACACTCCAGTGACAGACCCTCCCACCTAAGCCCCACCTTTCTCATTAACTTCTGGGAGAGAACTAAGAATCTTTGCATCTGACCATCCCACTTCAGCACCCAGGTCTCCAAGCCTGTCCCCTTGGTTAGTTCCTGAATATTTCCCATAACATCATTTCACCAGTTTCCCTCATAAGACACCAAGTTCCTGGCCCTCCACCCACTGCTCTTCTTCATACTTCTTATATCCAGACACCAGTTCTAGGTAGTTGGTGGGGGTGACGTAGTTGTATCTCCTCAGTTCCAACAGCATCTTCTGAGAGTACCGAGCCACTGACCAGTGCATAGTGACAAAGATCCAGGCCACCTTCCTGTGGATCTGAGGCCAAGAACAGAGAATGGAAGACAAAAGAGATAGAGAGGAAGTGGGAGTCAGGTCAGAGGTGTGATGAGAGATGAGGAGGAGGACTCACATTCTCTTGTGTCCCCAGGTCCACTCCCACGAGGTACTTCTCAGCCACCTCTAGCAGGGCCTCTTGGGGCCACTCGGAGAACCAGTTGATAGTTGTACCATTCACCAAGGCTGGGTACTGGCGGATCCAGTTCCTGCGGAAGGGTTTTAAGAGACAATCAAGTCTACTTGAAATGTAGCCTCCAACTCCTGTCTTTAAAGCTGAATAACACCCCCCTGCTTTCCAGGAATTTAAATACCCCATCCTCTTACAAATTTGGTCCCCTCAGAGCTAGTCCAGCACACCATTTAGAAACAGGCTCTGAGCCAGATGCAGTGACACACACCTATAATCCCAGTGACTCAGGAGGCTGAGACAGGAGGATTGCAAATTCAAGACCAACCTCAGCAATTCAGAAAGGCCCTAAGCAACTTAGTGAGACCCTGTCTCAAAATAAAAAAAAATTAAAAAAAAAAAAAGGTCTGGGGATGTAACTCAGTGGTAGATTGGCCCTGGGATAAATCCCCATTACCAAAAAAGAAGAAGAAGAAAGAAAGAGGCTCTGGGGTCAGAAAGTCCTGAATCCACACTTCTCAGGTGTGGATCTTGAACAAATATTTATCTAGCGTCTTTGAACATCGATTTTCTCATTGTTATAAGGGACATAACAATACAAACTAAGGTTGTTGGGGAATTCAATGAAGTAACACATGTAAAATGCTTAGCATAGCTCCTAGAACATGATAACTATACCATATACTATAATATTAAAATAAAAAATGGGCCAGGCACAGTGCACAGTGGCACATGCCTACAATCCCTGTGACCCAGGAGGCCAAGGCAGGAGGATTGCAAGTTCAAGGCTAGCCTCAGCAACTTAGTAAGACCCTGTCTCAAAGTAAAAATTTAAAAATCTGGGGATGTGGCTCAGTGGGAGATTACCTCTCTGGTTCAATCCCCAGTACCAATACATACATACATACATACATGCTGCCACAAAAGAAAAGAAAAACAAAAAAATGGTAACCCAAACTATCTTTCTATACATGTGCTTGCCTTTCTTTCTTTTCTTCCTTTCTTTTCTCCCTCTCCCTCTCTCTCTCCTTCTTCCTCTCCCTCTCCCTCTCTCCCCTTCTTTCTACTGGAGATTGAACTCAAGGGTGCTTTACCACTGAGCTACATCTCCAGACCTTTTTATTTTTATTTTGAGGGTCTTGCTAAGGTGCTGAGACTAGCCTGGAATTTGCAACCCTCCTGACTCAGCCTCTCAAACTGCTGGAATTACAGGTGTGCACCACCATGCCTGGCAATGTGTGTGTATTTTTAAGCACACACACACATGTGCACACACACGCTAAAACATTAAAAACAACTAATCAAAAAAAGAATTTTTATATCACCAACCAAAAGAATAAAATCCAGCCACAACAAAAGGGATGGATGACTCCCATTTGGGCCATGGGGATTTCCTGAAGGAAGGCACAGTCTATGGAAAGGAGATGGGGTGGAGCCAGGTGGGAAAGCAACACTACTGTTCATGACATTAACTTCCAGAAGGCATGGAAAGGCCAAAAGGGGGAGGGGACCACGTGAGGAGTACTGGGGACCATAGGAGAAGAAGGTTATAAGAGGAATCACCTGAAGGGGTCCCCCACAGGGCTGAGGCAGAGCACAATGTGCAGGTTGTTCCGCACACGCTCGATGAAGTAGGCGAAGAGACTGTCTGAGGACTCAGGCACTTGCTCTGCCCGGGCCTGATCTATGATGAGTGTCTGGATCTGGAGAAGCCACACAGAATCAGAGGGCTGAAATTCCTATAGCAGCATCAGTAGGTGGCAGATTAGGCTGTACTGACCAGGACGAGGTTTAAAGCAGCCCTGCCCAGGCTTCATTGCCTGGAGGGAAGATGACTGAAGAGGAACCGTCCTTCAACCTCCTCAGGATGGTGGGGGCACCAGAGGATATTCTGGATCTATGGTTCCTCAGGGATTAATTAGGAAGGCCCAAACCAACTGGTATGGAAGGAATCATACCTCCTCAAATTCATCAGCCTTGTAGAGATTGGGGACCTCGCCTGAGCTGAGGATGTTGTTTATATCCTCTAGGAAGGATTCATCCGCAATTTGGGTGTCCACAAAAAGAAAGGATGTGGTCTTGAGTTCTATCCCAGCCTGGCGATACAGACACTTGATATCTAGCCAGATGAGGGAAGGAGAAGCAGAGAGAAACCACACTCACTTCAGATTCACTATTCTGCACTTGGTTCCTTTTCTGAGATTCAGGAACCCTCCCCAAGCCCACAGCACATGCAATACTGTCCTGTACCCAACACACTCAAGCCAGATGCATCTCACTCTCTGGCTTTCCTCTCTCCCCTCCTGTCATTGCAGGCACTGAAGCATCTCATTTTTCACTCCAAGCCCCAACCCTCCTCTGTTTTAGAAACCCAGCTGTTCAGTACCATCTCGGAACTCTTGCTTCCGATAATGTTTGGTGACCTCAATCTGGAAGGTGTCATAATCACAGATGGATGAGGCCAAGCGGGCTAGACTCTGGCGTCCACTGCCCCCAATGCCCACCAAGAGCATGTTGCCCCGAGGCTGTCCAATCACCCGCACGATCCGTGTGACTGAGGACCAAGGTGAAGATAATGAATTGGCTGAAAAACTCAGAGGACCCCCAAGCCCCTGGCTAGGAATAAAAAATCATAAAACTGAAGAGGATGAGCCAAGAGGTCTGAGAACACCCAGATAGCAACTCAAACTTTTAACCTTCTCTGTGCATGAAACACCCATCTGGGTGTGGGTGTTGGAACCAGAAAGCAGGACAATTTTGGGGACCCAGTTTAGGAGAGACCTGGGAAGGAAAATCTACTTTCTTAAAAACTCCCTGTAATTAGGATGGTGGAGGAGGGACTGGGAGTAGCAAATGCTCACTATGTTCAATGGCCTCTCGAAAGAGCACTAGCTGCATTGGCACAACAGAGGGGGACAGATTGTAGTCATTTAGTGCAGTCTCCATGGCCGTCTTCAGTACTGACAGATCTGTCAGGTCTTCATAAACCTTGGGCTCCTTCAAGAAGTCCCCTGGGCAAGGGAAGAGGGGGCATCAGTCTCCAGTGTCTGGTCCTCCCCAGAGCTCCCCTAAGGGTCCTCCACATCAGGACTCCATGTCCTGTGAACCTCCTTCCAATCCTGACCTCCTGAGAATCATAGCCTTACAATAATCACAGCTTCCAGCTCACCAAAGATGGGAGGACGTTTGTTGGGACAGAGATTATGAAATGTAAGGTCAAAGAAGGAGCCAAGTTTGTCACTTATGATGCCCACAAAGGCTTCCATGTCTGTCGCATCAACCAATCGGTCAGAGAAGACTCTGTTGGGAGGCAGTTGGGATGAGATCTGAAACTAAGGAGAAGAATGGTCCTGGGGAAGGAAGAGTTGGGCCAGGGTGAAAGAGGGAGTTAGGAGCAAAGTTGAGGAAGCCAGAATCTGGTCAAGACACACTCCTGTCACCTGAAACATTCATGAATCCAGAGCCGTGTGATGCTGGACTTGGTATCGTGGAAGTCCTTGTTGGCTCTAAGCATGCCCTGGAATACCTGAGGAAGAGAAGTGACTGCTGGGGTGGAGGGAAGAAACAGTCCCTGCAGGAGTTTTGGAGGTAAGGCTTTGGGTGTGCAGTTTGCTATGGAGTTCTAAGGCTTTTGAGAAAAGATGCCTCCAAGGAGGCAAAAAAGGCAAGGTCAGACCGATGTTCACCTTGGAGATGTCTCGAAGGTTGAAGAGGTAATGAATCTTGGCAGGTGTAGGCAGGAAGCGCTGTACCACCGTGTTGTACACGTCCAGGGTGGCCTCTGTCACCACATTCCCAATGGGTTTCACCTCTTCCTCGAAGTCCTGAAGCTTCTGGTTGATCATGGTGCCAAATATGCGAATGATCTGGGATTCCTACAAAGAGGCCTCAGACTCAATTTTCAAGGCTCCTAGCCTCTTAGTCAGGGTTGGAGCAGGGTGAGGAAGTGCATAGCTTGCTTTATGGGCAGAATTTAAGGGGACACACCAAAAAAAAAAGGAAAGAAAAAGGAAATCAGAACTCTGAAATCAAGAGAAATAAATTTGGGCTAAGGGTGTAGCTCAGTGGTAGAGCTCTTGTCTAGCATGCACAAGGCCCTGGGTTTGATGCCCAGCAACACATACATGGAGGGGGTGGAGAGGGAAAGAAAGGGAGAGAGAACGTATTACAATATTTAAAAATCAAAAAATATGCAAAATATCCCTGATGAATAAATACAAATCTTCTAAATAAAGACTAGAGCAGTATTATTGATTTCTCCTTTTACCTCAGGCTCCACTATGACTCAGCACTATACTGGGCTGATCCTGTATTTACATAAAATTTCAATATCTTCATCATGAATTTTTGGCATTAATTTTAATGCTTTAAAAAATATTGCCGGGGGGTTGGATTGTAGAGCAGTTCCCTGGCATGCGTGAGGCACTGGGTTTGATTCTTGGCACCACATACGAATAAATAAACAAAATAAAGGTTCATTGACAACTAAAAATATTTTTAAAAAATAAATTGCCAGGTGGGCTGGAGCTGGGCTCAGCAGTGGAGCACTTGCCTCCCATGCATGAGGCCCTGGGTTTGATCCTCAGCACCACAAAAAAAAAATAAACAACATAAAGGTACTGAAAAAATTATATATATATGCATATATATATAAAAAAAATTATATATATATATAAAAAAATTATATATATATATATATAGACAGACACAGTAGCACACTCCTGTAATCCCAGCTTCTCAGAATGCTGAGGCAGGAGAATCGCAAGTTCAAGGCTGCCTAGGCAACTTAGTGAGACCCTGTTTCAAAATAAAAGATAAAAAAGGCTGGAGATGCAGCTCAGTGGTAGCAACCCAGGGTTCAATCCCCAGTACCTAACACACACACACACACACACACACACACACATTTGCATTAAATGTCATTTCTCTTGAGGCTTACTTTTGGTGTCCCTTAAATTCTGTACTAAGGCAAGTGCCTCACCTACCTCATACCTTGCCCTAATCCTGTTGCCGCTTTCAGCTCTCAACTTTGCAGGATCTAACTTCCTAAGTCTATATGGGCCCCCAGGCAGAGAAGAACACAAGGATCCATACTCCAGAGCCAGCAAGCCACACTCCACCATCCTACAGCTCTCCTGGTTCAGGAGAACAGCAAGGGCTAACAGATAGCCCCGCCCACCTGTGTCTCAGCTCCCTCAGTGCAACTCTGCCTAGGGCCCCTTTGCCCCCTCCTAGGTCTGCCCCTTCATTCTCTGGTACAGGGACAGTTTTTGCACTGTACAGCCCCCCTCATTGCAGCTCCCACTATTGGTCTCACTGTGGGGAAGGTCATGTTGATAATGTTGAAACGACTCTGTAGCCTTGGGGAGATGACAGTACGTCCACCTCCAGCAGGGCCCATGGCAGCCATCAGGAACATGTCCTATGTAGCAAAGACAAGTTGGGGCAGAGACAGAGGGAAGACAGGATGAGATAAGGCACAGAAATAGGGAGGGTGCCTCAAAATAGCTAGGACAGAGGATTTTAAATGTTCCCAATGCACACAACTGCTTGAGGTGATGGACAGGCCAACTTCCCTGATCTGATCATTATACATTGTATATAAATATTGAAATATCACACTGTATCCTATAAATATATAGAATTATTATGTGTTAATTAAAACTTTTTAAATTTAAATAGCCAAAAAGAAAAAAACAGCCGGGCGTGGTGGCGCACGCCTGTAATCCCAGCACTTGGGAGGCTGAGGCAGGAGGATCGAGAGTTCAAAGCCAGCCTCAGCAACTTAGTGAGGCCCTAAGAAACTCAGTGAGACCCTGTCTCTAAATAAAATACAAAATAGCACTGGGGATATGACTCAGTGGCCAAGTGCCCCTGAGTTCAATCCCTGGTTAGAAGAAAAAAAAAAAAAAGAAAGAAAGAAAAAAACAGGATAGGAAGGATAAAAAAGGTGTTGAGATACAGAACTTCTGACTACAGGTGCTCTTGCATACAAGACGCTTTGTGGTCCTTGGTTGGAATTGCCTACAAACGGGATTTTCTACCAAGAGAGAAATCAGGAGTTTTGACTACAGGTGCTCTTACAAACAAGGGACTTAGTAGTCCTTGGTGGGATTTGCTGCAAACAGGATTTTCTGCCAAGAGGTCAGAAACAGATAGAGAAAACATTGCTTGCAAACAAGAATGTTTCTCTGGCCCTGAGAAAGGACAGAGCTCGAAATGTTTGAGTCTAGGTTAGATTAAGAAACAGTTCAAGGAGTGGTTATCCGGCTGTGGCGCATTGGCCCTAGCCGTTGCTGTTGGTGATTTGCCTGCTTTGCCTGGGAATTCATAGCTGTTGGCTTTTTGCCTTCTTTGTCTGTAGGGGTATAAAAGGCTAAAATCATATGTAACAGAGAATAATAATGGAGAATAAAAGAATCATTGCATGCTGACCTGTGTCGGAGATCTCCTCCCTTCCCTTACTTCCCTACAAAAAGGAGTAGGGAAGAAGATATTAAATTGAGGGGAGAGGGATGGGACAGAGTAAGGAGGGAGAAACATGGAGTAATTTGGGCAGGAAAGATGAAGAGAAAGAAGGGGTTAGGGAGATTTTCTTTTAGAATTATTAAAAGAATGTATTCGCTTTTATTTCATCATTAAAATCCATGTACCCAAATTACAAAATCCATGTAGGTAAAATATTTTCATTATGTCATTGATCTTCTCTTTTTTTGTTTTAAAATTGTATATGTGTGTGTGTGTGTGTGTGTGTGTATGTGTGTGCTCTCTCAGAAACACGTGAATATATTATTAGGTAGATTTTTGGCCCTGAGTGCCAGGTAGATAGGCACTCCCAAAATCAGAACTGAATGGATACTACCCATTGATTAAAGAAAGAGAAAAAAACAAGATGCTCAAAATTTCATGGGAGAAAATGTAGGGTACCCCTGTGTAGGAAGAAATATAGGGTTATAGGATTAGAGCCTGGTGTCCCAGTGGAGTGGAGACTGAGACTGTCACAGGAGGGAACAAAGACCTGGAATAATTTTTCAGATACTTACTCGAATGTATTTGATGGTCTGCTTCATGCGATCATACCAGAAGCCATAGTCAATCCAGAGGCGAATCAGCTCCAGGGGTGGCTGGGACCCAAAACTATCCTTAGCTGGCATATTTAGTTCATCCATAAAGGTGATCATGCTTTTGCCCCCAAATGGCACATAGACGCCTTTGGTTCGCTTCTCCACCCTGCTCTCAATGATGCCCTGTACATTGTTAGATGTGGTCTGGGGGAAAAGGCACAAAATGGTTGATTGGATCCTCCAAGAGAAATATGGGGTCAGAGAAAAGTGTCAACCAGGCAATTGGATCCCAGAGGGAAAGTAGAAGGCAGGAGAACTCAGGGAGCTGGTGGTCTGACCCTGAGGTCCCCAACACACCTGTGCAGACATGTTGATAATGAGCACCGACCACTGGCTGGAGGGCAAGGACTGCAGAACACTCTGGGCTATAGAAGTCTTCCCGGTCCCCACAGGACCCACCAGCAGAACAGGATTCTGGTTGGCCACCAAGGTGCTTACCAGGTAATTGTAACGAACAGTGTCAATGGTGGGCACCATGATCTTATAGAAGGGGATGCTAGCAAAGAAATGGGAACTGTGTCTCAGGGATCATTGTCCACTCCTTTGCAACTCACATTCTATACTTCCTCCAGTGTCGCCATGGTCTAGTCACTAATCCTGCCTCCTGTGGTGCCTGGAGAGGGGGCATCTTCCCTAAAGACCCCATCGCAAGTTCTCAAGATCCTGCTTCCTATACCCAAGAGACATCTCTTCTCTAGAATCCACCCTTTCTTTTTACAACTCATTGTTGCTTCTGGACCCCATCACTCTTGCAATATCTCTCACCAACTGCAGCCCAGGGCCCCTCTGCATACCCCAGACCCAACTCTTACTTTGGAGCATAGCGCCAACTCTTAGGAAGCTTCTCCTCAAATGATGTCCAACTCCGCATCTTGGGGTTCACAAAATACTCATACACTGTGTCCTAAGGAGGGCATGTGCATCTGCTTACCAAAGCCTCCCTTCAGCCCTCCCCAGCCCAGAGACATGGCTCACAGAATGCTCAGGAACAGAGGGAAAGAAAGTTGGGTTCACAGTCAGAAGATCAGACAGAGTCTGAGGATCAGGAATGTTAGGGGGTTCTGTAACAACAGGACAAATAGGGTAGCTGGGTTTGAGGGCACTGACCTTATTGGGAAAGGAGCCCTCAATTTCCCGGAGGTAGCTGTCAATCTTCTTGCGGCCCTCCTCATCCACAGATGCACACACAGACCAGATCATGCTGAATACAAAAGTCATCTCTACCATACTCACATAGTATTCACTATCAGCTGGGTTCAACTGAGTGGAAGAAGAGAAGAGGTTACTCCAAAGGCCTACAGCCTTCCTCCATTCCAGGTTCTAGTTGGAAAACCTCATGTTGTCTTCCAAATGTGTGTATTAATCTACAACTACTGAAAGATTTTAGATAAACCTGAAATTCCCTGAAGTTCCCCAGTTGCCTGGAGCTTCCTCTGGGACAAGTCATAACAACACAACTGTCATCTGACCATACCAGGCCTACACTGGAGAAGCATTCATGGGTGTTCAAAGGAGATAGGTCCAGGGACATATGTGGTGACTGGTTTGCAATTGTAAGAATATGGAGATGACCTGAACATTCACCAGGAAAGGGACAGAAAAATAAAACACAAGATTCTATTGTGGAATATTACATAACAGTTAAAGCAATGAAATAAATCTATGCATAGCAATACAGAACCCAAAAACATATTGTTGATTTACCTGCGCATATTGTATATAACATAATCCATTTTTTATTTTTTTAAATATTTTTATTTGTTGTCGATTATCCTTTATTTATTTATATGCGGTGATGAGAATTGAACCCAGTGTCTCACACATGCTAGGCAAGTGCTCTACCACTGAGCCACAATCCCAGCCCCATAACAAAATCCATTTTTTAAATACCACATTTTCTGTGGATACTATGGATTTGTATGGCAAACTTATTAATTAGTTAATTTATTTTTTTGGTACTGGGAATTGAATCCAGGGATTCTCTACCACTGAGCTACCTTCCCAGCAATTTTCACTTTTTGTTTTGAGACAGGATCTTGCTAAATTGACTAGGCTGGTCTGGAACTTGTAATCCTCCTGCCTCGGCCTCTTGAGTTGCTGGGATTACAGGCATGTGTCATTGGGCCTGTTGCAGTTGCTTTCCCCCTTGTCTCCCCTGAAAGCCACCCTTCTCCAGCCAGTTCTCCTTTGCACCAGTATGCTATCAACTCTATGTGACTATCTTCATCCCACACGTTACCTTGCACATATTTTTAATTTATATTTAACTGCACAAGGAATGACTCACTATTATAGATCTTAATTGTTGTTCATAATATATTAATAATTTAGTTATCTGGCAAAGTCCTTAAAAATAGTATGAGCCATTTCTAGGTAGCAATTTAATCCCAACAGAAAATACCAAATTTCAGTCATTATTCCCTAATTTTAAACTGGACAAAATTTTCCTTAAATATTGATTCATCTGAAATAATGTAGAATCCCTTATCAAATTTAGCTGGGGGCTCCTTCTAGTACCCACATGTACCAAGAATTAATATTCACAGTTTGAAAGGATGGAGAAATGAGGAATTGAATGAACTATCCTCAACTTCCAGAATATTAGTGAAAAATAATAGTGAGACCCTATTGTGTGTGTGTATGTGTGTATATATATTTTATACATATATATATATATTTTATATATATATATATTTTTTTTTTTTTGGCGGTGCTGGGGATTGAACCCAGAGCCTTGTGCATGCAAGGCAAGCATTCTACCACTGAGCTATATCCCCAGCCCTTTGTGTATTATATTTTATGATCAATTATGGTGCTGGAGATGGAACCCAGGACTTATGCATGCTAGGCAAGTGTTCTATCACTGATCTACATCCCCAGCCCTTGTTATATTCAATTTAGAATCCCTGGTTTGAGCTTCCAGCTCAGCGTATGTGCATGCACGCACGTGCGCACATACACACACAAACACACACACACCTGCCCACATGCACAAACACCCCTCCCTTCCTCCACGGTCATCCCTGAGGCCTCCCCTTGGAGTCTCTGCTCCACTCAAGCCTGGTGCTCAAACTGAAGTTATCTAGATGAGGTTGTGAGTCCTTTCTCCTGCTCCTGCCCTGGTCTGGGTCCACTCCTTACCCCATTCTCGGATGTGGCCAGGGCTGAGTACAGCTTGCAAAGGGAGATGATGCCGCTGTACTCCGGCAGGGGCACCAGCTCATTGCAATTGTCCTTCTTAAAGACCAGTATCTTGTTGATGAATTTTTCAAACATGCGTTGAAGTGGCTCCACCTCAGGCTGGAAAAGTTCATCAACAAGACTCTACTCACTCTGATGTCCCATAGGCTGCCCTTGCTACTTTCCCTCTCCTCAGTTCCCTCATACCTTTGGCCTCTTCTCTAGCCATGACTGAACATAGGGTTTCCAGCCCAGGTCAACATAGTCGGTATAGACCATCCCACAGCGAGAGACAGTGGCTGGAGAGGCCACTGCCAAGTTCTCCACTTCAAACAGGAGAGACACCTAAGGGTACAATTTTGTCAGAAACCCATCTTCCTCTAACTCCCCATTAGCAGAAAAAAAATAAATAAAACCACCCAGAACCCTGATGTCCTAAGGTGTCTCTACTAAAGTATGGCAAGAATAAAGATCTGAGGTTCATAAGTGATTTGCTCTCTTAAAAAAAATTAGAGGTTATTCGAGGAATTACCTATTAAGGTAATATCCTAAGGATAATTCCTATTATCCTTAGGAAAAATCACTCTGGCTTGCTTGTGGAAGAGGGTGGGTGTGACAGCCTATGAACTCATAACCAGGCTGCAGGACAAACACCATGCCTTGTAGATCAGTGGAAACAAGGCTAAGGAGGATCTGAGTCTACACAGTGCTTCTGTACACAAAGTTCTGGACACAAAGTTCTTTTCTGTAAAATTGTTCCTGACATCCATGGTGGGGCCTTAGGCTCGCTAGGCCAGTGCTCTACCACTGAGCTACACCCACAGCCTAAGCAGAGCATTTTTTCTTTAGTCACAGCTTTCTCTGAATCCAGGCATCCTCCTCCCCAGCTCTCCCCTGTGGAATTTACTCTTTTCTTAGGATTCTGGTCCTCTCCCACCCGCTCCTCATGCCCTCCACTGTCTCCCAGGCAGGGTCTAGGCAGGACTCCCTCCCCCTACCTGCTCAGGCATTGCTATACGCTCTCCATTAATGAGGGTCAACACTTTGTTGTCATCCATGACAGAGTTCATGCTCTCGATCCACAATGTGTCCACAGGGCCATCAAAAAGGATCCACTTCTCATCAGGTTTCTCATCTTAGTAGCAGGTGGATGATAAGGACTGACCTAGAAGACTCTTCCCCTTGCTCTCCCTCCTCCCTCATGCTCCTCTGAGAGGCAAGCCCTTGCTTCCTCGTACTTCAACATCCCCCCGTGCTTCTCTCCCCCAATGGAGCATCCTATCCCCAGACTCCCCACTCCCTTAGGAGACTCAGGCATCTGTTCTCCCCACCCCATGATCTTTTGGCTACCTGCACATGCTGCTCGCATGACACTGGACAAGATGCCGTCTGTCCATTCATTAGTGTTGAGGTCATATTCCCCGTATAGCTCCCCTAGGGACAATGCCTTGGGGTTCAAAGGGTACTCCTGAAAGTGACACCACAAAGGGTTTGTGAGCTGCTGGTACAAAAAACTCTCACGATCCCCCTTTATATCCAGCCCTCTTCTTAGGTACCTGCATTTGTCCCTTCTCTCTCTCATTCCTCCCAGGCCTCCCTGGTCCTGGGCATGGCCCTCCCTGATACCTGAGCTTTCTCACCCCAAAGATCCACTATTCCAAATGCTTACTCTAACAATGTTAAAGTTGGGGTCTCCAGCACGGCACAGGGAGGACAAGGAAGCCTGTAGGATTCTCCAAGAGGTAGTCTTGCCACTGCCCGTGCCACCTACAATCATGGTGGAGTGGCGGGAGTTCTTGGTTTCATACAATTGGAAAACCTTAGTGAGGGTGAATGGCGTGATTTGCAGGCCCATATCTCGAGTCTCCTGTTCAATAGCCTCTTGCAGCTGAGGGAAGAGAAAATACAGAAGTGGAATAAAAAGGACAGGCCTCCAAAGGACTTTCAAATTCCCTCAATTCTGGGAGGATATGTTTACGCTGTTAAAAGTGACACTAGGGCCCTTTACACTCCAGCAATTGTTCATTCACTGAGAAGCTGGCCAGTCTCAGAGTAAAGACACTAGGCTCTGGAGTCAACCAGCCTGGTTCTTCCTCAGCTTTCAGTTATGTGATCCAGAATAACTTACCTCTCTGAGCCTCAGTTTCCTGGGTGCACAATGTCTGACATATAGCTCTACACATTTTTCCTATTATTATTCAACAAATATTTAATAAGCCTCTACAGTATGTACCAAGCACTGTGCTGGATGCTAGGGATATAGCTGGAAACAAAATAGTTTATCCTACAACAGAGCTCACAGCATGGAGGGAGCCTGATAATTGGTTTTTGTTTGTTTGCAGTGCTGAGGATTAAACCAAAGTCCTTGTGCATGCTGGGAAAGCACTCTACCCTGGAGCTACATCCCCAGCCCTGATTTTTTAAAAATTTTCACCTAAGAAGTAATGCTTATAGAACTGTGACCCATATGGATCAGTCCCAGAATAGCAAAACACTGTTAAACAGTTTGTGCAACCAAATGATTTCAAATAGATGCACAATCTTTACTTGTATTTATTTAGTCCTCCCTCCCTCCCTCCCTCCCTTCCTCCCTCCCTTCCTTCCTTCCTTCTTTCCTTCCTGTGCTAGATTTGAACCTGGGGTGCTTTACCATTGAGCCACATCCCCAGCCCTTTTTTTTTTTTTTTTTTTTCTGAGACAGGGTCTTGCTAAATTGTTGATGATGGTCTCAAACTTGCAATCCTCCTGCCTTCTCCTGAGTTGCTGAGATTATAGGTATGTGCCACTACACCAGGCTTTATTTATAAAACTTAAAGATCACTAACAGGTCTCACCAATAGCACTTCCTTCCACTATCTGAGAATTAGTTTTATTGGTATGTTTGTGTGTGTGCACGTTTAGTGTCATACCAAAAGCATAATGATACATTTTCTATTTATTTAGTTATTCTCTAATTTCTTCTTCGACCCAGGAGTTTTTAGGATTGTATTGCCTAATTTCCAAACATTTGGGCTTTTTCTATTTTATTACTGATTTCTAATTTAATTCTATTGTGGCCAGAGATCATCTTCTGTATAATTTCAAACATTTGAAATTTATGACTTATACTTTAATAAACCAGCATATGATAATTATGGCAAACTTTCCATGTATCCTTGAGAAAAATGTGTATCTGCAACTGTTGGATATAATGTTCTACGTATGTCAGGTCAAAATCTGTTAAAAGCATTCAAATTTCATCTTTGTGGAATTTTTTGTCTGCTTTATCCATTTCTAAAATGAATGTGTCCAGATCTCCCACTAGGGTTATGGATTTATCTATTTCTCCTTTTTGTTCTGTCAATTTTGTTTTATAAATTTTATAGCTATATTTAAGAGCATACAAATGTATCATTGTTATATCTTTTTGTGTATTGGTCCTTTTATCATTATGCAATGTTCCTCTTTACCTTTTGTGCACATGACAGGATTGTACCTAGAGGTGCTCTACCACTAAGAAACATCCCCAGACTTCTTTATTTTGAGACAGGACCTCGCTAAGTTGCCCAGGGTGGCCTCCAACTTGCCATCCTCCTACCTCAACCTCTGGAGTTGCGGGGATTACAGGTGCATGCCACTATACCCAGCTCCCCTTTACCTTTAATATTGCTTCTCATTAAACTCTGTTTTGCCTAGTATTGGAATTACTATTGTGATCAGAAATATGGCCTGAATAAATTGCTTTGAAATTTTTGAGGCAGATTTATGACCTTTACTTGGCGTAATATTCTGTGTGCTTGAAAAAAAAAATGGCTATTCTTCAAATAGTAAGTGAAATTTATATAGATAGCAATTAAATCAAGATTAATTGTTCAAATCTTCTATGACCTAAATGATTTTCAGTCTGCTTGACCTATTAGTTACTAAGATGTTATGAAATCCACTATGATGGTAAATTTATCTATTTCTTCTTGTAATTCTGCAAGTCGTTTTGAGTCTGTATTATTAGGTGCATCCCAATTAGAATTGTCACGTCTTCCCGTGAATTGTACCTTTTATGATTATGTAGTGATCCTCTATTTCCAGTAACAATTTTTGCCTAAAAGTCTATGTTTGCCTAGCTTTCTTTTGATTTACATATTTACATATCTTTTTCTATTTTTTGACTGTTAACCCTTTGTCTTTAAGTTTTAGGTGTGCCTCTTGTAAACACTACCAAGTTTTGACATAACAATGTGTACCACTCAAGGTGTGATTAATTTTCCTATCTTATACAAAATTTTCCCCAGTAGAGGCTAATAGCCACTAAGTTTTTCATTTGTTTGATTTTTAATACGCTTCTTTTAATCCTCACCTCCAAATTGCACCAGTTGACTACATCTCTTAAAATTATTTGTCACATCAGGTACTATTTTTTTTTTTTTTTTTTTTTGGTGGTGGTACTGGATATTGAACCCAGAGACATTCTAGGTCTGAGTTATATTCTCAACCTTTTTTATTTTAGAGACAGAGTCTCACTAAGTTGCCTAGGTTGGCCTCAAATTTGTGATCCTCCTGTCTCAGCCTCCCAATCAGTGGGATTACAGTTATATGTCACTGTACCTGGTTCAATTTTTTCTTTTGAAGAAGACCTCCTTCAGATTTGCACCAATCTGTATTGGCTTCTCTCTTTGCCCTATGCATGACTGCCACCCTGTGATCTCCCCTGACCCTCATGGCAAGCATTACTTCAACCCATCTTACACTGAATCTTGTTTCCTGTGTGCTCTATTTCTCCTTCCATAGTATGCATCTGTATTTCAGCAGAGATGTTGTCTAGTAGCTGTCTGAAAAAGGATACATCAGAGAGGGTTCTTTGTTTCCTTTCATTGTTGTTTTGAGAGTTAGCATGTTTGAAAATGTTTTTGACCTTGCCTCCTACATGATGGGTTAGGTGGATATAGAATTTGAGATGGGAAATATTTTTTTTTTTTTTTGGTATCAGGGATTAAACCTAGAAGGGCTTAACCAGTGAGCCACATCCCAGCTCTTTCTATGTTTTATACTGAGACAGGGTCTTGCTAAGTTGCTGAGGCTGGCTTTGACCTTGTGATCCTCCTGCCTCAGCCTCCTGAGTTGCTGGGATTACAGGCGTGCACTACCGCACCTGGCTGGAAATAATTTTCCTCCAGAATTTTGAAGATGGTGTGATTGATTATTTATAAACTTAATATTGCTATTAAGAAGTCTAGCATTCTGGTTATTATTTATTTATTTATTTGGGTACTGGGGATTGCACCCTAAGGTGTTTTACCACTGAACCATGTCCCCAGCCCTTTCTAGATTTTTTTTTTTTTTTTTTTTTTTTGGTACTGGGAATTGAACCCAGGGGCACTCGACCACTGAGCCACATCCCCAGCCATATTTTGTATTTTATTTAGAGACAGGGTCTCTCTAAGTTGCTTAGGGCCTCACTAAGTTGCTGAGGCTGGTCTCAAACTGTGATCCTCCTGCCTCTGCCTCCTGAGTTGCTGGGATTATAGGCATGTGCCACCATGCCAGGCCTAGCATCCTGATTTTTTACCTTTGGCATATCGCTCCTTTTTTCTTTCTCTCCTTGGAAGCTTATTAAATCTTGTACTTGTCCTAGTGTTTTAAAATTTCACATTGATGCGGGGCGCGGTGGCATATACCTGTAATCCCAGCATTTGGGAGGCTGAGACAGGAGGATCGCGAGTTCAAAGCCAGCCTCGGCAATTTAGCGAAGGCCCTAAGCAACTCAGTGAGACCCTGTCTCTAAATAAAATACAAAATAGGGTTGGGGATGTGGCTCAGTGGTGGAGTGCCCCTCGGTTCAATCCCCAGTACCAAAAAAAAAAAAAAAAAAAAAATTCACATTGATGGGCTATCATAAAGATGTATTTTTGTTCATCATATCACGTATTTGTGGACACTTTCATTTTGGAAACATCCTTCAGTTCTGGGGAGTCTTCTTGAATTATTTCATTATGGATCTCACCCCCTATATTTTCTTTGTTCCTATTTTTGTGACTCCTTTATTTGGATATTCTTTCCTAGATTTGCTTTTGAAACTTCTCTCTCCTTTCTCTGCTCTATTCTCTGAAATAGTGCCTTTTAAATAGCATTTCACTAGTATTTCATTCCGAGAATAATGGTAGTTTTCTGCTTATTTACTTATTGCTTTTTTGTTTGTTTGTTTGTTTTAGAAAGGGTTTGGCCATATTGCCCAGGCTAGGCTTGACCTCCTGGGCTCAAGTAATCCTCCAACCTCAGCCTACTTCCACTTATAGGGCACCTAATTCCACAAATGCTCAGCCTTCTGAAGCCTGCCTCTCAATTTTCCCCAATTTTCGCAGGCTTGCTGAGTAAGCCACAACTCACCCACTTGCTTCCTACATCTGACATTTAGTTGTTATCTCCTCTTTCATTCCTCCTGTCCCTTTGTGTGTATGACTTATAAACTTCTTTAGTGTTGCTGTGGTGGGTTTTAATCTACTTTCTTTACCTAAAAGTCCTGTCTTTCTATTGAAGTTTTTGGTGCTGCTTCTCCAGTGATCTTATTTTTAATTTCTAGACATACAATTGGTTCCTTTTCAAATCTACTTGTTTACAAGTCTCTTGTTCCTGGTTCATAGTTGAAAGCTTCTTTTTTATTTATTTAAACATATTAAACATATTTTTTAAAATTCTGCACCTTTTGGTTTCAATATCTGAAGCCTTCATGGTTCTGATTCTGCTGTCCATTATTTTTCAAGCTTCCATTTATGGTATTTTGTTCCATGATGTGTGTTTTGGATTTTTTGACCACAAGTTGCCCATTTTCCTGGACTTTTATCTGTGGGGATTCTTTTAGGCATAAGTTAGTGTTTCATTCCTCCAGAAATAATTTGCTTTTACTTCTCCCAGTCACCTGGGGGCACCAACAACCTAGAACTACTTAAAATTCAAGCTTGAGCCAGGTACAGATTACATCCTGTAATCTCAGTGACTCAGAAGGTCAAGCAGGAGGATCACAAGTTTAAGGCCAACCACAGCAACTTAGTGAGATGTTATCTCAAAATAAAAAGGATTGGGGATGTAGTTAAGTGGTAGAGTGTCTCTGGGTTCAATCCCCAGTACCAAAACAAACAAACAAACAAACAAAAAAACCTTGAATTTTTTGTTACATAGTCAAATTAATTATGACCATAAACCATTTGAGGGTTATCTTATGGCTAAGAAATCTCAAAGGAGATTTTTGCCCCTACCTTCCATCCCCAAAGCTCAGACAAGCAAGTTTCTTTTCCATACATATCTTTTCTAAATGGTGGCTGTCTCATTTTTCCATTTACTGGAGTATTATTCCTTATGGCCTGAGGTCTATGCAGCACTGGGTTTTCCTTCAAACTTGGGCTGTTATACCTTCAAACTCGGGCTGCTTTATCTCCTATCCCCAGTGCTTTTGATTTCACAGAAATTTCCAGGGAAAAAATCATCTTTGGAGCCCACTTACCTTCCCTCCCAGGGTTCCGCCTTTACTCCCCCAAGATCCCCTGAAATTTTTGCCAGTTAAACAATGCATTAAAAAATGTCTTTATATGTTTTTATCCAGTATTTTAGTGGTTTCAACCGTAAGGACCATTCAGGGTATCTAAACTATCGTTAACACTGGAGAAGAAAGTGTCCTTTCTAAAATCCCTTTTCCTGTCCCCCACTCCACAGCTCCCACATATCAAACAGCTCTCAGTAGTTGCTCCTCAAAACCCCCAGATGAAGAAAGGAGGAGAGACAGGGGAGGGCTAGAGGATATTGAGACCAATGGATTCACGTTTTCAATGAAGTCAAAGAAGTATGGCATGGAAGTGCCTGAATGGGTGAATCAAGGGGTAGGGCACTGCAGTCAGAGAGAATATGTGATAGTCTATCTCATAGTGTATATAAGGAAACCTAAAGAGAGGTCCACTGTTTTACTCAAAGTCACAGCTAGTAGATGACAGAACAAGGCCTGGAAGCCAGGTTTTCTGTTTCTAACATTCACATATGAAGCTAAGAGAGTGTTAAGGAATAAATACCTTGCCATAGTCAATGACTGGCAGCTCAATGCCAGGGAAAAGATCTTGCACGATGGCATTGAACAGTGGAACATCAACTGAAGTAAGCTTGGCAATATTCATATCTCTCATTGAGAGCAGCAGAACCTGAATGGGAAAAGACAGAGACTCAGGTATGAAGAGAGATTGCCTAGATTCTTATGAGGTGCTTCTCCAAAGGGCTCAAGGATAGAGACTAAGAACAATGGGTACACCAGAGTTAGTCCTTAGCAACATAACAGATAGAACTTGAGCAACAGAGGGTATAAGGCACAAGGATGGGAATCTCAATCAGGGGCAAGAAAGGGTCTGAAAAACATTAGTGAAGACACACAAGACCAGTGGCAATAGAAATTAAGGTCCAAGGACTATGTCCTTGGTCTACCTCTTCATCAGCCAGTTCTGGCTGTAGGCGGCGCTTCTTGCCAGCATAGCGCAGGAGGGAGGTGAGGGCCCGGAGGCCAAAGTCATAGTGGTCTTGTCTGGAGAGTTGCTGCACAGCCAGTGAGTAGAGTGTGTATACCTTCTTGGCCAGAACCTGGGAACCAAACAGAGGAGGAAACAACCCACCTCCCCACAGCCCACTTTGTTCATCTAGGGACAGTTACAGATTCCAGAAGCTAGGTCAGGGACTTGAAGCACCAGGGAGGTGCTCTGTGGACAGTTCTGATGGGAAGATCCTGTGAATCATCCTACTATCAGTTAGTGACATGGTGGAGGGGAGACCTCCCTCCTCTGAATTCTTCTGCCTTCACATCCTACTGACAATAGTCTAAGTTCCTTGTAGGGTAAATTGATTGTGAGGCCTTCAGGGCCTCTGTCCAGGGAATAATTATGGAAGGGAAATAAAATAACTGGGAAAAAAGGGATTCTAGGGATACCTTGCAGTTTCCGAAGCCCTCTCCAAAAAGAATGATTTCTGCAATAAGTGTAGAATCAGGCACCACCATGGCAATTGGACGAAACATGGACTTAAGATTTTCAGGAAGCTCTGTGCGGCCAGCATAGCCTGGAAAACAATTCCATTCATTTAGAATCCCTGTATTTCCTTATTTTGACTTGCCTCCCTAAAACCCACTTTGTAATCAATTCCATTTTGCCCAACCCTAGCTCTATCCCTAACTTTCTCCCCAACTCCAACCCTAAGATCACAGCCCTGAATCTTTCCTTTGCACTTTGACCTTCTTTCCTCTCTGTCCTTTCCTTATTTCCTTCATGGGCCTGTTTCAAACTGAAATTACAGAGCTGTTGATTTCTCATCTCTCCAAGTTCTATGTAGCTCACATAGAAATCACAGCTGTTTCTCTGATTGTTCTCAGGACTTCAACCCTTTCCTATGCTGTTCTTTCCTAGACCCTCCCCAAGAGCTGTTCCTATAGGACAGTAATAAGCGACCCCAGGCCTTGCACTTTAGGAGAATCTGCCATCCTACAAAAGGGATGGCATGTGGACCAGAACTCTGGGAGTTAGCCCAATGGGAGAAGATAGCTAAGATTAAGGTTACTTGTGGACACATGAGTGGTTATTGATCCCTTTAGAGAGAACAGTAAGACTGTGTTCCTTCTTCCAGAAAATTGTGTGTTTACCCTTCTCTCTTGCCCTTTGTAGTCTTTAGCCTGGCAAGCACTCTAGCACCAAGCTGCATCCCCAGTTTCACTCTATTGTCTTTAGCCAGATTTCCCCTTGGCTAAATAAACAGGAGGTACACAGTTACTTGCCCTGGACACCCACGGCCCTCCTGCCCCTTTCCCAGAAGTCCCATCTACTCCCTAACACCTACCAGGATTCATGGTAATGAAGATTCCACAAGACCACACTAGATTTATTTCAAAGCCTTCAAAATGGAAACGAGTGAGGTTGGCAGCCAAGGCAGTTAGGATGGACAGTATCTGCTGGGCCACCACTGACAGTACCTCAATGTTGATGCGATTAAACTCATCAAAGCAACCCCAGGCTCCACTCTAGAGAGGGAGAGAAGCAAAGTCACTGGAAGCAAAAGAGTCTCCCCAAGATACTAGAAAGCACAACTAACATACTCTTCCTTAAAATGTTCAGTAGGTGAGGTGGCTCCAAAATCCGGGATGCCAGGGGCACCAGAGTAGCATCGTCATGACTTCTGCAGAGAGATTTCCATCTGACAGGACTGCCTGAGTTACAAAGAGACTGGGGAAGGGAACTTGTGTGCACTGAGTTCTACTGTGTGCCAGATAGTTTCTGTGTATGATCTTATTTAATATTTACATAATCTTTTGATTTTTGTAAATAAACAACATGAAACTCAGGGAGGTATAAGGGTTTCTCAAATTTTTAGAATTATCTCAGGATACCATGATGGAAGCTAGAAAACACTGAAACAAAATTGGATTTCAGGAGATTTTCTGATACTAAAAGATGTGGAAGGGACAGGTTGGCAGGATACTGACCTGGGCCAGGCCTGAGTACATTCGACCCATGGACTTATAATCCAGGCCCTCAGAGCAGTTGACCACAATGACATAAAAGCCAAGGGCCTTGCCAAGGTCCTTGACAGTTTCTGTCTTTCCAGTTCCGGCTGGACCTTTGGGGGAGCCCCCTCGATGCAGATGCAATGCCGTGGTCAGTGTCATGTAACACCTGGGAATTGAGGACAGGACTCAGTAAGACTCCTAGAAGTCTCTATCAACTCCACACCCCCACCCCAACCACCTCCTTCCTCCCTGACAGCAGACCTGTCTGTCAGAGGGGTGATGACCAGCCGGCCAGAGTTGCCCAGGTACTCATAACCGTACTGAAACTGTGTGTTGGTCTGGCGGATTGTACAGTCATCAAGATCCTGGGAAAAGAGGTCAGAACAAGATGGAAGTTGGCTAGTAGGAAGAGGGAGAAATGGATCCCAGAGGGCAGGGGGTTGCAGGTAGAAGATCAGAAGTTCCACTTTAGAGCTAAAAGGGGGGATTGATTTATTTTAGTAGTAGTACCACCACCAGGAATTGAACCCAGGGGTACTTAACCACTGAGCCACATCCCCAGTCCTTTTTTATGTTTTTTTTATTTTGAGACAGGGTATCATTAAGTTGTTCAAGGCCTCAGTAAATTGCTGAGGCTGGCTTTAACCGCTGCCTTAGCCTCCCAACTCACTGGAATTACAGGTAAACACCACCATGCCCAGCATAGGAGGGACTGGTTTATGACCAAGACAGAAAATGGGCTTCAAATTGCATGTCCACTCTGACCCATGGCAGCATCTGCCTGGAGTCTAAGTCCCAAGTAAGTGACACCTGTTGTGAGTACTGCCTGGAACAATTATTTACCATTCCTGAATTAGCAGGTGAAACACAATTAAGAACTGGAGTAGAGTATTATGAGAGGAGTTGGTTTAGGATCAGTTTTAGGGTAAGAGAGTAGGATACCTTCTCCCAGTAGAACCGAAGTTGGCTGAGCCAGTCAAAGGCATTGACATCCATGAGGCCACTTTTATAAAGCTTCTCCAACACATCTCGGGCATGAATTTCTATCGTCACCAGAGCCACAATTTTAAGCCGCAAGATCTTGGTCAAATTCCCCCTGATGGCCTCTGAATATTTATTTAGTATTGATACCTGTGAATGAAGCAGCAGGGAAGAACAGACTCAGCAAGGTCCCAAGCCAAATCACACCTCGTCTCAATTTAACACTACCTTCAAACCCAAAGCTGATCCCACCCGAGGTAATATCCACACCCAACAGCCACATGGGAAAATCTAATTCTGCTCCACACCAAACTCTCCTCACTGATATTCTGTCACAGAACACCCTCATTCTGATCCTTTTGCACCAGCTCATCTTTGATTTTTTTTCTAATTTTCACTTTAGCTAATCACCTCCCTCCCAGCAATTCCAACCCAGACCTATCCCATACTTGAAGAGCTTCCCACCTGTTTCTTCTTCATGACCTTGAGGATTTTCTTATCTCCCCGCTCCTTAGCTGTCAGCAGGCACTTGGTGACATCAGCTGTCCACTGGATCTGACTGGCAGTGATCACCATCTGAGCAGGTGCGGAAGCCAATTCTAAGGCTCTGTTCTTGGCCACCCTCACAGCACAGCTCCTGAGTTCCAGCCTCTTCCTGGAGTAGAGGCCTCCAGGACTAGGTTCTCACTATGCTTATTCTGTTCTAAAGGATGGGGCACGTGCCTCAGGTCAGGATCTACGGGGCCAGCATGTAGGATACACACCCACAGCCCAGAAAGTGGGGCAAGAAACCTCGGTTTTGTGCATCTTTATAATCTGTTTTTCCACTTGCTGCTCCCGGTTAGCTTTGTCTTTCTTGTTCCCCATTTCTGTTGACTACAGCTTACCTGCCCAGCCCATTCCTTCACCCATTTGTCCCTTTTATTGAGGAACTTCCTGAGGGCTGTGCGGCAGTTCCGGAGAAGGTCCCGCAGGGTCACCCTCATGGTCCGTTCCACATCACCTAGCCAAGACTGGGGAGAGGTGAAAGAACAGGATGGCATGGCTTCAGGGTCAGAGGGAAGACTCCCCAAAGGGAAGGTACTTGGGAAATAGAACTCCAGGGCTTAGAAACCAGGAGGAAAGCAAGACCTGGGCAGCATCTGGTTTGGGTCACCAAGAGAAATGGAGGCCAGGGTGCAAAGCATCTGATTTTCAAAAGTAAACTTAGGTTCAAGGCAGAGGTTACAGTTGACAGGAATGGTGTGTGGGAGGGGAATAGGTCACTGAAAAAGCAGCTAATATCCATCTTTTCATGGAACAAAGCAGACTTTTTCTAATAGGAAGAAGAATCGACTTGGTTCTTAGACCCTCGGCGCCACTCACCTCCACAGGCCCTTCTAAGAGTACTGAGTGGAGGAAATCAACATATTCGCCATCACCTGAGAACATTCCCACAGCTTCCCATTTACTGCTGGCCCCCGAAACCTGTACAAAAGAGAAGCTCTTAATAGACTGGCCTGCCTACACTTGATATCTGCCTATTAGTATTTGGGCCTTTCTAAAAGGAAAAAAATTTATATTGTTTTAGATGTTGATGAATGTTTATTTTATTCATTTATTTATATGTGTTGCTGGGAATTGAAGCCAGTGCCTCACCCATGCTAGGAAAGTCCTCTGCCACTGAGCCACAATTCCAGCCCCATATTTGGGCCTTTTGAGGGTAATTTCTTCTCCTTGCCCCTCCTCTCAATATTACCAATTCTAAAAAGTTAAGTACTGTGACAATCTAGAGTCATTAATTAATATCACTCCTGTTGGTAGGGCATGGTTTCCTCCAAAACCTTGAACATCTTAACAATCACCATCCTTTCCCTGCCCTCCATCCCATCATGGCCACCTCTACTGACCTTCTGGATTTTCAGTGATTTGATATTGTCAAAGCACTTTTTGAGATGTGGCTGTACAGCCTCTGGGTTGCGAGACTGGCCCAGAATCTCCAGAAGGTCATCATTGGATAAGAAGTAGAAGCGGGGGAAAATATGGCGCTTGGTCTCCAAATACATGTCCAGAGACTTCTGAATGTCCTCCAAGATTGTGTTCATTTCTATCAATTTGTCCAGGAGGCCTGGGAAGAAGAGCAGTGAATGACATTTGGTACTCTTTTTACCACTGTCCTGAGTAGATCTGAAGTGCCCAACTCTATTTACTTTGCCAGATCTTGAATGTTGGGTTACAGATCACCATAAGGGTTTTTGGAAGCAGAGAAATGTCCCCAATCCCTTTGTTATTTTTAGCCCATTCTCATCACTCTATTATATGTGCTATAGTTTATACATTAGTTATCCATCATATGTGATTTCACAATTTAACTGTCTCATTGGTCTTTGGAACAACTGTCCTATTCCACCTAAGAACTTGGGGTTCCATGGGTCAACCCAATATCTTCTGAAAATTAGAAATTATTCTCCATTTACATAATTTAACAAGCTAAATCAACCAATTTAAAAATCTATCATTGCACATAATGAAAAAAGTATGCAACCAATGGGGTTGCCAGTGTCCCTCATGACATACAAAAAAGGGCACTAGACTGGGAGTCAGAAGACTGCCACTCTACTGGCAGTTTTTCCATCTACTAGCATGCTAATCAACCTTGTTGAGTTTTGACCTATTGGTCAATAAAATGGTCATAAGATCCATCTCAAAGAACAATTCAAGATATTAATAAAAAGTTTTCACATTTCTAGGTTCTAGGTCATCTGAACTTTTCTCCCAACCTATTATATTCCTATCCCCTAGGTCTTGACTGGTTTTCCTGTCTTCCCAGTTTCTAGTCTTCTCAAGATGCTGTAAGCACAAACAACGTCTAAGGTTGTTGGAGCCTTGAGAGACCACCTGAGTAACCCTGAAGACCAGGGGGAGACTCAGTAGCCCCAGACCAGATAGATTTGTTTTGTACATTCAATAGCAGGATCATTGTTTTTATAGCTTTGCTTATAAATTTTTCCAAAATATAATCTTGTTAATCACTTCAAATATTGTCAGTTGTCACTCATTTTGCATATTGTTGACTTACATTTTATCAGGATAATTAAAGTTATTTTTTTGGATGTCTACACTCAAGACTCTTGGAAAATGAAGAATCATTAGACTAGCCCTAGGCAAAATAAAGAAGTCCTCCATATCCCCTGCCGGAACTCTTCTTCTCAGCATATCTGTCCTTTTAGGTGTTCATTGCCAACCTGACTCCCTGATTCTTTACCCTAATTCACCCCAGTCAGCCAGGCCTCACCATGTTTACATCTCTCCCCCTGATCTTTCTACCCCAGTCCCTACCCCAACCCCATGTCTATGAAAGCATCTACAATAAAGACTTGTTAATTTGATAAACTAAAGCCAATGTAATAATAACAATAGTTAATAATAATCAAGGGCTTTCTAAGTGCCATTAATGCTACAGTGCTTCATTTGGGTTATCTCATTTGCCTATATCACCTTACCAAGTGTACTCACTGAATGAATCAGTTAGAGAAGAATGGTTCTCAATCAGGGACACTGAGACATGATGCTGTTAATCAAACCCTAAATTTGTGCCAAAAACTACACTGGGACTTTGCATACTTCTTTATAAAAACCTGGTGAGCCAAGCAAGGTGGTGCACATCTGTAATCCCAGCAGCTTGGGAGGCTAAGGCAGGAGGATCTTGAATTCAAAGCCAGCCTCAGCACTTTAGGGAGGTACTAAGCAATTCAGTGAGGCCCTGTCTCTAAATAAAAATTTTTTTTAAAAAAAAAAGGCTGGGGATGTGACTCAGTGGTTAAGTACCTCTGGGTTCAATTCCCAGTACCAAAAACAAACAAAAAGAAAATGCAGTAAGACCACTATCCTAACCTCTATCCTATGAGAAAACTAATATGGAGGATGCAAGCTGCCCAAGAGTATATTTCAGATTTGAACACAAGGTTGTCTGATTCCATACCCCATAATCCATGCTCTGGAGTTGGACTGTGTTGGACTCCATTCCCATACTTACTGCATTCAATTTACTAAACTGTTATTTAATGCTTAGAAGAGGCAATGAGGACAACAAGTGCTATAACAGTCAGGTACAAAGTCAACTTTCAATAAATAAAACATGAGGCCATATACATAGATCCAACTGAGGCTACATCCAGGCAAGAGGCCAGGGAGTTCTGACCTGGGTGATGGGTGCTCCGGAGAGCATTATTGTCCTTATTCATTCGGTCCATGATGGATTTCCAGTTGCTGTTGACCTGGTCAAATAAGGCTGATTCGTTGGGCAGCTGTTTGCGGATGTCCTCTCCTAGGAAGATATTCTGAGGGGCCATCGAATTGGGGTGAGAGACTGTTTCTCAAATGCTCTCCACCCTCTGCTCCCTGCTCCCAGACCAGGGATGATAACTGAGTAGAAGACACAGAGCATTAGGAACCCACAGGCAATATGCCCAAGTTCTAGAAGGGAAGTTGGGATTGGAAAGCAGGTGACTGGGTCCAAGAGGAAAAATGAAATGAGACTCTGAGAAGAATGAAGGCCTGTCAGGGAGGGAATCTAAGGTAAGAGGTAATAACTAAGGATTGTACTGCTGTGTCCTAGATGAAGAGTGAACTTGAGAGATGGAAAAACGAAGTTGACAACAGGGCAGGTGTGTAGGTCCTAAACATCTAGGAAATAGGAAGTAGGAAGTAGGAAAAGCTCAAGCACCAGGTCCTGACCTCCAAGTACATCCACTGACGCTGCACTGTGAGCACCATCTCAATAACCTCCAAAATGAGGGAGAGGCAGCGTTCCCAGTGGTCCACATCCTTCTCAAAGGACTTGACAAAACGTGATGCCTTCATGGTCGACAGAGCTACCTGGTTATCTTCCAGTGCCTGGAATACCTCTTCTGTACCTCTGGGTCAAAAGGGGTCAAAATCACAGTCCATGCCCATCTGCCAAACCTTGGTCCCCACTACACAGCCCAGATCACATGGCCCTTCCCTCTCCTGTAGCCCTGGGTCCCTCTCTACCTGAGCCGGTGATGGCCCTTATCCTTGTATGGAACTATATCTAGCTGTGTCGTGTCCCAGGTCTTGGCAATGTTTTGTAATGCCTGTGAAGAGAAGTTGAGGGACAGAACAATCACTATATAGTCCCCAAGGGGAAGACTGGGTGGAAGGGTCCCTCAGATAAGGAACAGCTGGAAGCCTAGGGAAAATGAGAGAGGATAGGGGAGGAGTGAGTCATACCACTTCTATTGCCAGCTCTTTGGTTGCTGAAGCAGAGATTTCCCCAATTTTTTCCACATGCTGATCCATCCCAAGCGCCACAATCTGCTCTAAGGTGAAGCTTTCAGATTCCTGATCGAACTCCCGTTGGATCTCATCCCTGACCTGGTCCCAGTGCCTGCAACCAAGAACAGGAAGTCTGACTGGGAGGCCAGATACTAGGGCCGACTGAAAGCATGCATCCACATCATCCCTGGAGCTGGAGGTGTGGCTCAAATGATAGAGCCTTTGCCTAGTATGCTTGAGGCCCTGGGTTCCATCCCCAGTGTGTGTGTGTGAGAGAGAAAAAAGAGAAGAAAATCACTCTCTGCTTCTACCCACTGGGACATTATGATTCTGGGTATTTATTAATTCATGATTCAACAGATTTTACTAGACAGGCTCTAAGATGCAATCTTAGACACCCTGAGGAATACAAAGATTGACACACCACCCTCCAGGAGTTGATTCTCTGGAGAGGAAGTTAAGACAGGTGTGCATACAAAATGCTCTATAAATTATTTCAGGTTTACTATGAATCATGTGCTGAGATAAGTGCTTTATGTGAAACAGCACATTTAATTCTTACAATCACTCCATATATTAGAAAGTATTACTATTCCATTTTGGAAGCAGAGAAACTGAGGCTTAAAGAGTTAAATAACTTAAGAAAATAAAGGGGCTATTAAGTCTAACCACGTCACACTTACAGGTGAAATATTGCCAGAAACATTATACTAGAGGCAATGCAAAAAAAGCAAAATTTTTTTTTCCAAAACAGGTGAAATCAACCTAAGTGTCCATCAAGCAGATAAAGAAAATGTGGCTGAATATTATTCCACTTTTAACAAAAAGGAAATTCTGCCATTTGGAGCACTCTGGATAAACCTGGAGGGCTTCATGTGAAGTGAAATAAGGCTGGCATAGGAAGGCAAATATTAGATGATCTCACTTATATGTACAATCTAAAGAGGTCAAATCACAGAAGCAGAGTAAAATGGTGGATCCCAGGGCTGGGGTTAGGAGGGTAAGGAGATGTTGGTCAATAGGTACAAAATTTCAGTTAGATAGGAGGAACAAGTTAGAGGGATCTGTTGTAAAACATGATGAAGATAGTCAGTAACAATGTACTGTATGCCTGAAACATCACTGAATAGGTTTTAAATGTTCTCACCATGTGCACAAAAAATAAGCACTTGAGATAATTCATACATTAATTAGCTCAAGTTGGCTATTTCACAATGTAAACATATTTCAAAACATCAAGTTGTACATTATAAATATAATGTAATTTTTGTCAATTAAAAAATAATTTGGGGGCTGGGGTCGTGGCTCAGTGGTAGAGTGCTTGCTGAGCATGTGTGAGGCCTGCGTTCATCCCCAGCACCATGAAAGAGATAATAAAACACTAATAAAAATTTTTTAAACAAAACAGATGCATATAAGAGGACAGAAGGAATGACAAAGCTGTGGATGCTGCAGTGGGGAGGACTGAAAGGAGCTGGAGGTGACACAGGCCAGGCAGGTGGAGCAGTTGCCCTGGGAGCAGAGGAGCAGCCTCACCTGTCTCTGAGGGCAGGGTTCCGCAGGTCTGAGATGAGAGGCATGGTTCTCTTGAACTGCTCTATTTTGGAGCGAGTGGTTTCAATAACTTCCCAGTTTTTGTCCTGAGAAGAAGCGGGAAGCATTAGAAGACTAAATGGCCTTTTGGAGACCAGCTCCTTCCTCAGATGGTCCACCTTCGCCTCCCCATCCTGTCTCCACACACCTTATACTCTTTGGCTAGTTTTGTGAGTCGACGGAACAGCCCATGGGCCATGGCCTCCATGGCCTCAGTCTGCAGGGTGAGGAACCGGCCGGTCTTCCACTGGCTCCAGTTCTCCTCCCAGTCCCGCGTGATCTCCCACACTTGCTGAAGCGCATCCAGCTCCTGCACAGCAGGCAGGAAGTTATTAGGCAAAGAGGCCCTGGCCCTGTTCCTCCCTGACAGTTGCTCATTTGCTCCTCTCATTCTGCAGAGCTTGTCCCTCCAGGGTATAACGCTGCCTCCCCAGTTCACAGTTTTTCCTCCATTCTCTTGCCTTAAGGGCTCATCAAATGATAAGCACATGAAAAGATCCTCAACATCATTAGTCACTAGGGAAATGCAAATTAAAAATCTCAGTGAGATATACCACTTCACACCCATTAGGATGGCTAGAACCAAAAAAAATTTTTTTTTAAAGAAAAATAAGTGTTGGCAAGGATACAGAGAAAAAATAGGAACCCTAGTACAGTGCTAGTGGGAATATAAAACGGTGCAGCTGCTATGGAAAATAGCTTGGCAGTGCCTCAAACAGAGTCACCATATGATCCAGCAATTCTATTGCTGGGCTTACACCCACAAGAATTGGGAACAGGTGTTCAAGCAACTACAAGTATTACCATGTTCATAGCAACACTACTCACTACAGCCAAAATGCGGAAGCAACCCAAACACCCATCAACTGGTGAATGAATGAACAAAATGTGGTAAATAAAAAACAATGGAATATTACTCAGCCATAAAAAGGAATGGAGTACTGATACATGCTACAACACGGATAAAACTTGAAGATACTATGCTGTGTGAAAGAAGTCAAGAAGCAAAAGGCCACATATGGTTCTGTTTATGCGAAATGTCTAGAATGGACAAATCCATATACATGGAAAATAGATTAGTAATTGACAGGGGCAGAGGAGAGAGAGGATGGGAGTAACTGCTAAGATGTATGCAATCTCCTTTTGGGATAATAAAATGTCTTGCATCTAGACAGAAGCAATGGCTGCACAACATTGTTAATGCACTAAATGCCACTGGATTATTCACTTTAAAATGGTTACTCTTGTTATGCGAATGCTGCCACAATCTAAAACAACTACTAGTGAACTCATCTACCTGGTTCCAGCTGTGTTTTCAAAGCCCTTGAGTCCCATTCTCCTGTCCCTTGCTCCTTATCCCCAGTTCCCCCAGGAGCCTATCTCAGCAAGCCACCTTCTCCAGGTTCTGAAGGTCCTTGGAGGCTGGTTGCTCAATCTTGAAGATGCCCAGGTTGGAACGGAGAGTGTTCTCTTCTTCCCGCATGGCCATCAGCACGGCCCGCACCTGTGCGATCTGATCCAGGGCAACCACATAGCCCACATTGCTGGTGAAGGGGCCTGGGGAAGTTCAAGGTACAGGTCAGTTTCCTGCTCAAGTCCCTGGTCCCTTGAAAGGATGGCCATGGCTCTCCTATCTCTCTGTAGGCAAATCTCACTTCTTGAGATTTGGAAAGGATGGAGAGAAAGATAGAATGAAAGCAGCACTGAGAAAATGATAAATGTGACTCAAGAACCAGAAACAGATGGAATATGAGAAGGCGATGTAAGAACACTGGAGATGTGAGCTGGGCTGCTGCCTTCCAACCAAAAACCAGTGACCACAGGTGAGCTCATCTTCTTCCCTGCCCAGGATCCTTTCCTCCTCCCATTCTGTTCTCTCCTTCCCAGGACAGAGGCTTTGAACACTGAGTGTCAAAACAAAGACTAAAGAAGGGGCAGAGGGCTGGGTTTGTAGCACAGTGGTAGAGTGCTTGTCTAGCACTATGAGGCACTGGGTTTGAGCCTCAGCACCACATAAAAATAAATAAAGTTATTATGGAAGGAGGAGGAGAAGGAGGAGGAAGAGAAGAAGAAGAAGTGTGGGGGGGTGGAGCACGGAGTACCTTTGAGGTCGAAATCGTCCAGAAGATTGTGTGCTTTCTTCTTGAAATCATCAGCAGAGTGAATAAGGCTCGTCTTAAATTTATCCTTGTGTTTCTTGAGCATTTGTTCACTGTCCATCAAAGTTTGTTGGAAAGCAACCCACTCCCCATTCAGACTGTCCAGCATCTCTAGCACCTGGGTACATCAGAGAGAGGAGGATGAGCCATGAACAGGGGAATGGTCCTTCTTACAGATGCTTTGTTGTTGTTGTTGGATGGAACTCAGGGCCTTGTGCTCTACCATTGAGATCTGCTTCAGTCCTTCACTAATGTTTTTAAGGTCTCTTTTCTGATCCTCTACATCAGAGTTCATGGACAAGCTTTTGGGGGATGGGGTCTCACTGTTTTTCCCATGCTGGTCTTGAACTCCTGGGCTCAAAGGATCCTCCCATCTCAGCCCGAGAAGCTAGGATTACAGGCTCATTTCCCCACATGCAGCTCATAGATGAGTTTCACATGGGCAGTGAAGCCCCCAAGAAATCAAGCAGGGAGTTGCTGGGCCTAAAAGAAACCTACACACTGAACAGAAATACCATTTGAATTAGCTTCATTCTCAGGAGTTGAATCTTGAGTCTCTTCCTCCTTTCACTTCTTTGTGCTGCCCCCTGAGCACCACAGTCCCCCACAATCTGCTGCCACTGGTATGGGTCCAACTTGGGTGCACCAAAGAACTGCTGGAACTCACACTATCTGGAACCGGCACCTCGTACTTTTCCAGAATGGTAAATTGCTCGTGGATGGGAGGTATCTGGCTCTCTATGTTGGACAAATCATGCTGCAGGGTATCCATGAGCTGCAGACTGACCCCCAGTTCCTCCAGGGTCTGGGGAGGGCGGCTGATTCTAAAGGCCAGCAAAGAGAGTACCATAAGCAAAAAGCCCAGGGCTGCCCTGCCCCCCACCTTCACACCTGTGGGAGCCTGCCCTACTTCTCTGCATTCTCCTTCAGGTAGGTGTGCAGCTCCAGCAGGCGCCCCGCTGCCATCTCCTTGAGCAGAGTTGTGAACTTATTCTGCCATTCATTGCAATGCTGCACCAGCGAGAACTTAAGGTGTGAACAGTCCAGCAGCACGAACTGGATGTTGAGGACCGTCTCCTCCTTCTGCACATTGTTAGCCACTTCCGTGTAGCTGTAAGCACCCCAGATTTGCACTAGTTTTCTTCCTTCACAGACATGCCCCCTGCCCCAACACTGGTTCAAGTTCTCATTTCCTTCCACCCAGGCCGGTGCAGCATCTCTAGAGGGTTCTCTTACTTCCAGGTATCTCCTGGGCCAACCCATCCCCAGAAAACAGCTGTGACCATGTCAATTTCCCAAACACCCACTACAAGATGCCTGGAGATGTAGCTGCGTGGCAGAGCACTTGCCTAGCACTCACAAGGAGCTGGGTTTGATCCCCATCGCTGCAAAAAATAAAACAAAACCCAACCACTGGCTATGAAATAATGGCCACACGCCTTCCTCCGGCATCCAAGGTTGCATAAGTCTGGACTGAGCTCATGTTGTGCTGCTTCCTCGTTTGTGACCTCAGGCAGGTGTTTTGTTTTAAGAGACAGGATCTGGCTATCTTGCCTGGGCTGGCTTTGACCTCCTGGGCTCAAGTGATCCTCCTGTCTCAGCCTCCCAAGTAACTGAGACTACAGGGACCTGCCTAGGTCCAGTATTGTGCCCAGCTCAGGTATTTTGTTGTTGTTGTTGTTGTTTTGGGTTTTTGTTTTTTTAACTGTCCTGAATCTCAGTTTCTGCTTCTGGAACACAGTGATGATAACAAACCGTACCCCGTGAGGCTGTTTGTAGAGTACTGGCTGCTGGATATAAATTCCTTCACAACTTCCCGTGCTTTCAACTTCTCACCGACGGGGAAACATGCTTGTGGAGATCAACTTTACCTCTGCTTGTGCTATTTCCTCCACAATGCCCTCCCATCTCTGCGTGCTGAAATCCTACCTACCCTGCATCAAAGAGCAGCATCAAAGTTACTTCACGAAGCCTTTCCTGATGCCCCCAGCTGAAGATTCTTTCTTTCTGCTATAACATGGATGTTAAATGTCCCTGCCCCACACAAAGGTCCACATGTTAAAGGCTGAGGCCCCAGCTTGCAATATTGAGAGTGGTGGAGCTTTAAGAGGTGGGTCCCAGCAGGAGGCCTGGTCACCGAGTGCATGCCCTTGGAGGGTTTCCAGCTTTGCTCCTGCCATGATGTGCCACCACAGACCCAAAGCAATGGAATCTACTGGTCATGCACTAAACCCTCCAAAACTGTGAGCCCAAACAAGTTTTTTCTGTTTCTAAGTTTATTGTCTCCAGCATTTGTTACAGGAACAGAAAGCTGACTGTGACAACTTCCATACTTGCCCTGGTAACTTGTCATCATGTGCATCACATTGAAGCTTATATAACCATAACGAGTCCATTTGCAGTTTCTTAGAGTTTACAAGGTGCTCTCACATATATTTAATGATCTCACAATGTCCTAAGGGAGGTAGCAGAATATCTGTTTCATGGGAAACTGAGGCCCAGAGCATAAAAGAAACCTGCTTAAGATTGCACAGCTCGTAAGTGGTGGAGCTCAGATCCCAGACTTCTCAAGACAGCACAACCATCAACGACAATTTTATTTTCCTCACTATACTATAGTCCTTGGGGACAAAGAACTCGTTCATTTTTTTATTATTATTCATGGCCCACAGGAGAATCATGTTTGTTGAATGAATGAATGACCAGGAAGCCATGAAAGGATGGCAGTTAAGATTAGAATTTAAGAATCTTGTGCTTGCAAGCACAAGGCCTTGGGTTCAATCCCCAGCACTGCAAAAGAGAGAGAGAGAGAGAGAGAGAGAGAGAGAGAATCTTCTTCAATTTAATTCCAATATTTCTTCTTAGAATGAAAGTACACCTCCTTTCATCTTTCAGATCTCTAGCACATTTTTTTTTTCCTGACAGAGCCCTGTGGTTCTCCCCTAAACAACTGCTTTTCCTAAATCTTGTCCAGCTCTTTCCAGATCTCTACCTTTGAGAAACAAAGGTTCCAATGCCCTCAGTCTTTCTTTTCCTGTAGTTGAGGACATACAGTACTTGCATCGGCCCTCTCTAGCTCCTTTCCCTAGTTTCTGGGTTCTGTCCTCCTCCTCCATACCTCTTCCAGACACTTGCATCCTACCTTCCTCACTCACCGGGCAATGTCAGCATCAAAAGAAGAGACAGGGGGGTTAAGGCGCTGGTAACGACGAATAAAGGAGTCCTTGTTGATCTCCCAGATTTCCCGATACATATCCCAGGTCTTGAGGTAGTTCTGCAGCAGACTGGCATTGTTGGTCATGCCACTGCTAATCTGGGCTTGGATCTTCTTGATGTCCTCATCTCGCTCTTGAAAGAATCCAGAAAGATGCTTCTCGTTGATATTTACCCCAGCCCAAGTTCTAATCTAGCCCCTGGACACTGCCCTGGACCTTCCACTGCAACACAAAAGAAGTGTTGCTCAAACATGACAATTAGAAAACAATGGAGAGGCAGAAAGTGAAAGTGTGATTCTTAGTGTCTCCTCTGCAAAATTAGAGATCTCTCCTGCAGGGTCTAGGCCTCTTTGAGCCAAGTTATAGTCTCAAACTTGTCTTTGCTCATCTCCCACCCAATTCCCAAATTTCATGAGCATCAGTCACCTAATCTCTTCACCATCCCACCCCTGATCCCTTCCCTAATCTGGCCTCTTCACTGGATTTCTCATGGGTCAAGCAGATAACTGGCACAGTAGGTCTACAAACATCCCTGGTCTCTCTTCATTCAGTCCTAAGCCTCTGAGAGTTCCACACCTTGCATTCTCCCTAGCGCTCACTCACCCACGATTGTATGGATGGGATCCCGGTGAAATTTGCGCTTGGAGAGGATTTCAGGAAGGTGGCGGAAGACAGAGATAGTAGAAAAGAGATGGTTGCCAATGTCATTGACCACACTTGCCAAAGTCTGCAGAGTGGGTGAGAATTCCACCTGTGAAGAGAACAGTAGAGAGGGCCTAGCACAAGACAGGTAAGGCATGGATAAAGAAAATGCAGGAAATGAATGGAACATGAGAACATTATGATAAATGAAATAAGTCAAACTCAGAAAGTCAAGAGTCATATTTTCTCTCATATGTAGAGGAAAAAGGAAAAGAAAGTTGAGTGGGGGAGGAAAGTGACTTGGGGAGATAGGAAGTGGAGGTGGGGAGGGGAAATACTGGGGAGTGATATTGGCCAAATTATATTGTTATATTGTATGAATGCACAAATATGTAACAAGAAATCCCACCATATGTACAACTATAATGTACCAATAAAAATATGGAATTAAAAAAAAAAAGACTGGTAAGGCTGAACACATCAGAATCAGGGCCAGTGGCCATAGAAGAAAGTCAAGGCCAAGGACCAAGTTTAGGAATTGAGGGAAACTGACAAATAAGGTGTAATAGCTTTGGGATGTTGGTGCAGTGGTCCCTACCTTTGCCACACCTCCGTGCACATCATTCTGCAAAATGACAAGGACTCGGAAAAGTGGGTTTGGAGTAGTCTTCCCATCCCCATTGATGGCCTTGGATAATTCTAGCAGTGACCACTTCACATTCAGGCGCAGAGCATCTTCCATCATGTGGTCCAGCCGGATGGTGTACAACATCCACTGCTGCTGAATCTGGTGGGAAAAGAGTCAAGAACAAGAGAACCCCTCAGGGGATACAGGGAAAATCCTGGGTAATGAGAACCAGCCAACAGAGAAGGGAAGAGGAGGATAAATCAAAAGGCAGGATGCTGAGTTCTGCAGGAAGATGTTTGAAAGATTAAAAGCTGGCTGAATGCAGGACTAGAGTAAGATGTTTGAGAAACACACAGTTAAAAATAATGGGGGAGGTGAGGACAAGAGAATGGTCCAATGAGACTGGGGGACTGTGACTTTTTTAAACCACAAAGTCAGAAACATAGGAGCCTACCTCAGGGCCATCATTCTTGAAGACTTCATAGGAGTTCATCATGATGGCCACCACATCCTCGTGCAGGCTCATCAATTTCTCCTGTGCAGCTGCCCGATGTTCTTTTTGGTCCTCCTCAAATTCCAGGTCCCTGTATACCCGTTTGCCACTAATTCGAACCAACAGTGTCTCTGACATCTCTTGGGCTCGCCAGCCAATGGTCAGAGTGGAGGCCTTGAAGTCATTCACAATCATCTGCACCTGCAGTCAGACCCCACCCATGGTTTGTAGATGACCACTTTCTGTGAACTAACTGAACTGCCCCAGCACCTTGGATACTTGTATATGCCTCCTGCTGGGGAGATTCAGCTGGGAAAGAAACCCTCTGGACCTGATTCTACTCTCTCGCCTGTCCTCAGCTAGAATTACTGACACAAGAGTTTCCCTAAGCACACTTAATCCCTTTTACACTACTCTCAGGTGTCTCCAACATTACCCAAGACTCAGATATTTATTACCACGCACCAGCCTTTCTCCCTCAACCTTGCAGACCTTTGGGTCTCCCAGCCATGGCTTACCTTGCTGGCATGTATGCGGCACTCCGTGATAAAGAAAGCACTGGCCCCCTTTAAGGCCCAATGCAGCTTCTTGAGTCCAGGGTGAATCTTCTTATCCAGGAATCTAATGCGCTCTTTGAACAGGGCCTGCTCATCTTCAGACAGCATGGCAATAATCCTGCATATAAGAGAGGACTAGTACCTGGTGGGGACAAGTTCTGAAGACCTCTCCTCCACATCTGGAAACTTGGCAAAATCTAAAAGTGCAATTCTAGACCAGTGTTTTCCAAAGAAACTTTCTGTGGTGATGGAAATGTTCTATGCTGTTCAATACTGTAGCCACTTGTCACATGTGACTATGGAGCCCTTGAAATGTGGCCTGTGCCAATAGGTACCTGAAATTTATTCTTATTTATTTATTTATGGTGCAGGAGATTGAACCCAGGTCCTTGTTCATGCTAGGCAGGTACTCTTTACCACTGATCCACATCACCCAAGACTTTTTTTGTTTTAATTAATTAACTTAAATGGAAATAACCTCATGCATATAGAGGCTCCCCCATATTGGATGTGGTGGTTCTAGATACTCAAATAAGATGACTTGTTCCATCCCCTTAGACTTTCACTGGACTGAGAAAGATACCTTCTGTGTTCTGAATGATTAATCCCCCAAAATTCATATGTTGAAATCCTCACTTCCAAGGTGATGGTATTAGGCAGTGGGGCCTTTGAGAGGTGACTGAGTCATGAGGGTAAAGCATTCTCAAATGGAATTAGTCCCCGGATAGAGAAGGCCTGAGAAATCTCCCATCTCCTTCTACCATATGAGGACACAGTGAGAAGGTAACCATCTATAAATCAGAAAATGGGCCCTTATCAGACACTGAATCTACCTGAACCTTGATCTTGGACTTCCCAGCCTCCAGAACTATGAGCAATAAATTTCTGTTCTTTAGTCAGGCGTGGTGGCGCACACCTGTAATCCAAGCGACTTGGGAGGCTGAGTCAGGAGAATCGTGAGTTCAAAGCCAGCCTCAGCAACTTAGCGAGGCCCTAAGCAACTCAGTGAGACCCTGTCTCTAAATAAAATACAAAATAGAGTGTCCCTGAGTTCAATCCCGGTTCAAAAAAAAAAAATTTTCTGTTGTTTATAAGCCACCCAGTTTATGGCATTTTGTTATAGCAAACTGGACTTACTAAGATAGCACCTAACCCAGGACAAAGTCTCACTCCAGAGATGGGTACCAGGGTCCAGAGACCAAGGGGACAGGGGTAGGATGGGAGCAGCAAGGCCTTGTTTCAATGACCTGGTGTCATTCTGTGTCCATAATCCCAGTGTGGCTCAGTTTCATTCTTAGAGAAATGCCCTATGGAGTGGGAAGGGATATGATTGTTTTTGCTCTATTCTCTACAGCTGGAAGACAAAACTACAAAGGACAGGAATAAATATGGGGCCATAAGAGAGAGCACAGGGAAACATGTGTGGGACAGACAAAATGTAAAAGACAGAAACTCTACAGAATGGACAACATCATGGGGCAGAGAAGAAAGAGAAGGAATAAAATATCATCTAGAAGGGCTGCAGCCTGGAGCCCTACCTGTTGTAGTCTCGAGCAACAAGTAGCAGATTCTCTCGCAGAACGCGCAGGTCCTCAGCACGTTCAGCCACGCTCACCACATAATGGGGTATCTCAAACAGCAGCCGCTCCCAGTAGTCAATCTCCACAAAGAGAATCAGAAGGGTCCTTGAGAGCAAGAAAAAAGCAGAGCAGTTGAGGAAACTACTCAGGGGACAACCTGGAACCAACAGTGGGACAAGGACTTAGAGCTGGGAAGCACAAACAAATAGAGTTAGGAAATGAAGTGGAACTTCCAAGTGACAAAGACCAACAGGACACAGTTACATTTGCTCTTTCCCAAAAATTTTAGAACAACAGTAAAGGAGATTTCCACGTGTCAAAGGCAGAGCCCACAGGTGTGAGGAGATGAAAATTAAGGTGTTCTAGAAGTTGAAAAGCTGATGGTTAAGGAGCAGAAGGTGAATCATAAGCCAGCAGTGGGGACAACTGAGAAGCCACCTGGTTTTCTAAGGGACTTCAAGGAAATCTCTAGAAGAGGGGTTGAAGTTGGGACTCAAACAGGAAGACCAGTGGAAAGTTGAGGAAACGGTTCTCTCAATGTCTCTTCCCTGCTCTGCACATTAAGAAGTGCCCTCCCCTCACCCAGCAAGGTACTGAAGGTTTATTATCTGGCAAAGGCAGTACAGAGACAAGGGGGAGCCTTTGACCTGGGGGCCCCAGGCTGAGTTGAAGGAGAGAGTAAGTTACTGAAAGCAGGGGGTGTTACCTACTGAACATTAAGACCCCAGCCTTCTTTCCCACCCAGAAACCCACACTCTGGAAGCAGGACCTATGCTCCCTGGAATAGTTTGGAAGATTCTTTTCTACGGCCTCTGACCAGCCTAACAGAAAAAGTCTAAGAATGTTGACCTTGAGAGTCACCCTGAAAACAGCACACCCAGATGACTTCACAGTGAGGTTCACAGTTGACAAGCCCTACCTGCTTCTCACCAGAGCTTCCAATTGCTTCCAATTCCCTTCCTTAGAATAAACACAACATCAAGGATCATAAGACATTAGTTTTCTGCCTTTCTTAGCACTAATGGTAGGAGCCAAAACAAACAGAAACTAGGAGGGAACAAGAGAACGATTCAAATAAGAAAAGCCAACAAGATTGTCACTAACATCCTCAGAGAAATAAGAAACATAAAAGAGCATCCATGAAACAAGAATATTATGCTACCAAACAGAACACCAAAATAACTCTTGGAAGAGAGAAATAATAGTGGAAACATTTAAAAATCAAAAGAAAATCAGGCATGATGGTACACACCTGTAATCCCAATTAATCACTGGGGAGGCTAAAACAGGTGAATCAAAAGTTCAAGGCCAGTGGGCTGGGGAATATGGCTCAGTTGGTAGAGTGCCTGCCTTGCAAGCACAAGGCCCTGGGTTCAATCCCCAGCACCGCAAAA
>JAJEJO010005447.1:2979-25165 GCA_020662805.1 Glaucomys volans | reverse complement strand
GGTCTCACTGAGTTGCTTAGGGCCTCGCTAAGTTGCTGAGTCTGGCTTTGAACTTGAGATCCTCCTGACTCAGCCTCCTGAGTAGCTTGGATTACAGGCATGCGCCACCACGCCCAGCGTGATATCACTTTTTTAAGTCAAGACAAATATTAGTATTTTCTGAGCACTGTTAAGGGAGAACTACTACATATAAATATATAATTACTCAGCTCAGCAGTAAATAATACTAATAAAGTCATAATAAAATAAACACAGAATATCAATTTAACCAAAAATTGTATTACAGTTACATGAGGAGGCTAGAGGGGCATTTCTAGTGACATAAGTATATTCTCATGTGTTTTTCAAACTGAGGGCCATGAATTTGTCCCTGCTCAAACATCAGGACACACCCACCAGAGTAACTATACTAGCCAATAATGTATGAAAATATTTCTTCGTTTTTCTCATCCTGACCTAATTTTAAAAATTAGGCAAATGACCAAAATTTAATTAACCAGGTTGGGGTTGTGGCTCAGTGGCAGAGCACTTGCCTAGCATGTGTGAGGCACTAGGTTTGATCCTTAGCACCACATCAAAATAAATAAAGGCATTCTGTCCATCTATAACTACAAAAAATGTTTTTTTTAAATGTAAGCTGGGCGTGGTGGCACACGCCTGTAATCCCAGCTTATGGGGAGGCTGAGGCAGGAGGATCTGGAGTTCAAAGCCAGACTCAGCAAAAGTGAAGTGCTAAACAATTCAGTGAGACCCTGTCTCTAAATAAAATACAAAGTAGGACTGGGAATGTGACTCAGTGGTTGAGTGCCCCTAAATTCAATCCCCAGTATCTCCCCAAAAATGTAATTAGTCAATAGAATGAATTCAGACAACATCTTCCTGAGGTTGAGCTGAAAATCCTACAAGGAATCTTTTTCATAATGACGTTCAGTCTTAGACAGAAATTTGTCAATAAATTTTCAGAATGCAAATTTATAATTATTTTATTTTTATTTTAGTTGTAGATGGATACAATACTTTTATTTATTTTTATGTGGTGCTGAGGATAGAACCCAGGGCCTCCCACTTGCCGGGCAAGTGCTCTACCACTGAACTACAACTGCAGCCCCAATTTTTATTTTGACAAATATAAGTTATTTTTTTAAAAAACCCTTTGGGAAATTATTTTTGTAAAATATTTTATAATGTATGCCCAAACATATGGTCAGGTAACAGAGGTAGGACAGGTGAGGCCAGCTAAGCTCAGCACTGATTGGCCAGAATGAACTGATCAGTGGACAAAGCACTCGATAGCAGGGAAAGAAAGAGAGAGAATCCCTCAGAACAAAAATCAAAGAGGCGTCAGTGTCCCCTCTCCTGCTCTGGGGAAGTTCCACTCTGCTATTCAAAGAGTGATAACACAGCTCTTTCGACCAGAGTATAGACGACATCTGGAATATGTTTGTGTTAAGTGCCATCTGTAAAGCTGTTCTGGTCATAAAATGTGATAAAAGCTGATTTGGACCTCAGAGTTCAAATATTTGAGATACAAGGTAGGATAACGAAAGCGCTTGTGGGATAAAATGAATACTATTAGGGATTGGAAATCTCCCAGAACTAAGAAAGAGTCAGTCTGAGGACCATCAGTACATTTAAAAAATATGCTTATTTCAAGATCTTAACCAGACCTTGAACATGAAGAGTAAACCTGATAAAGTTATCTGTGCTCCTGGGGAGTGTTAATAAGGTTTGGAAGCTGAAACTCTCTTGGATTTCTCTACAGACTAAATGAGCCCAGACTTTTCAAAATCCTTCATTACAATCATGTTCTTTCTCATCCATTATTTATGGGATTGAGGCTTATCTTAAAACCACAAAGTATAAAGCATCTTATATCTTCTCTCGGAAACAATTGCCGAAGGACAGAACAGTTACTTCTTTCTATTTGAAAGAAGTGTCTATTATTTGGGTTTCAGACAAACCCTGGTCATAAATATTTGGCCCAAAATTGCCTTGTTAAACTCTACTATAAAGATTATGCACTGGGCGTGGGAGGGGAAGTCTGTAATCCCAGCCATTCAGGAGGACAAAGCAGTAGAATCGCAAATTCAAGACCAGCCCCAGCAATTTATCAAGAGCCTGTTTCAAAATAAAATATTTTTTAAAGGGCTGGGAAAGATATCTCAGAGGTAGAAGTCTCCTAGTTTCAATCCCCAATACCTCAATGCCATTTAAAAAAAAAAGATTGTGCAAAAGGTGTTCCAGATAAAAGATTACAGCATAAATTTTTCCTCCCTAGATGCACACTGCAATGAACCTTCCAGAAAGCACAGCCCTGAAGAGGGAAGGGAAGCAGGTTCAGGAAGCCCAGCAGAAATCCTCTGGCACAGAATATTAAGAAACCTGGAAACTGTACCACTCAGAAAAAGTCCATCAATAGTGGATATATTGATTAGATTACAACAGAGCCATACCTTGGAATACTATCAGCCATGGAAAAGAGTCAAGTAATTCTGTACAAACAGAAGGGAAAACCTCCCACATATATTAACTTTTAAAAAAAAGCAAATTGCAAAAAATATTTTTCATGGGTTGGGAATGCAGCTCAGTGGTAGAGCATTTGCCTAGTACATGCATGACACTGGGTTCATCCCTAGCACCACAAAACAAAACAAAAACAACAACAACAACAACAAAAAAAAACTTCTCACAATATGATCTTATTTTGTGTGTGCAGATTTTGTTGTGATTTTGATAATTTTGTGGTCATCATGGTTACCTCTAAGGATTAGGACTCTGGAATTTTCACTTTTTCCTTTACATACTCTTCTATCAATTTTTTTTATTTTAACAGTGAGCATGTGCCTCTTTTGTAGTTTCAAATACCCAGTAAAAATGAAAAAGAAGCCAGATGCAGTGGCACACACGCCTGTAATCCCAGTGGCTTGGGAGGCTGAGGCAGGAGGATTACAAGTTCAAAGCCAGCCTCAGCAATTTAGCAACACCCTGAGCAACTTGTTGAGATCCTGTCTCTAAATGAAATACAAAAAAGGGCTGGGGATATGGATCAGTGGTCAAGTGCCCCTGAGTTCAATCCTCTGTATCAAAAAAAAAAAAAAGATTAAAGGAAAACAATGAAACAATCATATGAAAACAGGGAATTACATATATATTACATACGTGTGTGTGTGTGTGTGTGTGTGTGTACAAACACACACAAGGGACTGGGGGTATAGCTCGGCGGGAGAGTATGAACAGGGCCCTGGGTTCAATTCCTAGCACCATACACATATACACACAAAAAACAAAAGTGATTGTCTCTGGGGACATTGTTTTTTCTTTCTTTTATTTTCCTTCATTTTGCAAATTTTCTAAAATGGTTTTAGAAAATGGTTTTCTAAAATGGTTAATTTTATAATGGAAATATTAAATATTTTGAAACACTTTGAATATGCAGAACAAGATATATGTTATGCTACTATTTATATAAAAAGAGGATACTTCTGAGTGGGCAATTACAATTACCACTAGAATGTTACAAGAGAATCTGGGAATGCAGAATCTTCAGAGAGAAACTTGATTACTTGGGGACAGTAGCAGAGGGAGAGTTTTCATCTTCTACCATCTCATAATTGTTGAATTTTGTAATACATGTATATGTTAGCCCTTCTGAAAGACTTAAATGTTTTAAGAATTAAAATTGTTATACCACCCTGCTTAATTTGTTTTTTGGGTTTGTTTGAGGTGCTGAGGATTGAACCCAGGGCCTCTCTCATGCCAGATAAGTGCTCTATCACTGAGCTCCAGCCTCAGCCCTTTTTCCTTTTTTTCATTTTGAGACAGAGTCTCACTAAGATGTCCAGGCTGGCCTTGACTTTACAGTCCTACTGCCTCAACCTCATGAGTAACTGGGACTATAAACACACCACTGTGCCAAGTTCCTAAATTTGTTTGAAATTAATGTGTTCATCGAGTTTTGTGAAGCAATTCTTTAAGGGAAAATAATGCTTATTGAGTGTTTACACTTTGTGAGGGCTTCTACATATGTCATCTTGTCTCATGACAACCTCAGAAATGTTTTTTTAATTAAATGAGGAAAACTCAGAATCAGAAATTAGGTTTGCCTAAAGCCACATGGCAAAATAGACCTGCTGACCCAGAGGTCAAACTCCAAGCCACCTGGCATTGAAGTCTGTGCTTTACCCACTCTCTCTGGCTGCAGGGAGGATTAGAAGGAAGAAACTCTAGTCAGTGTTACAGAGGGCATTTCTATGCCTCTTTCAACTTTAGTTTTTTTTCTTACATCTAACATGTAAATATTAATCATTAATGGTCAATGAAATTCTATGATTCAAACACAATTTGTTACTTTGTGGGAATATGGGCAATTGTTGAACTGTGTGTGCCCACATCCATATTAATCTAAGGGTGTCCAAGTGACTCCCCAGAATGGTGCCTTTGGGGGTACCCAGCTTGATGAGAGAATGCATCTTGTACATTGAATCCCATTGTGTGTCTGCAAATGTGATTACCAGGGTAACTCTGGTCCAGTGATCTTCCTCTTCAGAACCTTATCATTAATTTATGAGACAATTTTCACTGGGTTCTAATTGGCCATACCTCAAGCCAGAGGTCACAAAACCAAAGCCAGTCCCAACACCTGTCACTGGTCAGTCTTATCCCAAATCTCTTACCCTTTGCTTCCTCAAACTTTGCTCCTTTTTTTAAAAAAAAAAATATTATTTTAGTTGTGGATGGACATAATACCTTTATTTTATTAACTCTTTTTTAATGTGGTGCTGAGGATTGAACCCTGCGCCTCACACGTGCTAAGCAAGTGCTCTACCACTGAGCTACAACCCTAGCCCAATACTTTGTTCCTCAACTGCTCCCTCACGTGTGGTTGCTGACACCTCAGCCCTCTTCTATGAAGCACATCTTGGTTCTCTCACCTCCTTTCTCAATCATAGCATGCATGTCCCCCAGGTTAGGCCTCCTTCACCTGCCCAAGACAGACACTTGCAGTTTCCTCTGGGACTCCATCTCCACACAGGCCTTCTCTGGCAAAGTCCCTTATACATTTGTCCCCAACAATTATGGACACTTTATGAGTTAAAGCCAATGCTGGAGCATAAGCTTAGGAGTATAAGAAGCAACACTCCTACAGGGCATAGCTGATAACAAGAGTCAGCCAAACCAATCAAGTGATAAGTTATTTCCTTCTGATTAGGAAAAACCTGTCACCAGAAGGTTTGTAATCTCTGTGGACAGATGCCTTACATAGCTTCTTCTTTGTTTTCCTCTTCCGCATCTCATGTGAACAGGAAGCTAGCTCCATTCCAAGGGTAGAACTATTGACTTACAGAGTGACAGCTTTGCCTCCTTTGCCATTCCACACATTCCCTGGGCTTACCCCAGTTCCCAGCACATGGACGACACACACTGTATGTTTTTAAATAAACTAGTAATGAACTGGTTAAATCTTTTAAAATTAGAGTACTAAAATGTCAATTTTAAAGCTGTGGGAGAGGGTATGAACTTCCAGCCCTATTCATCAATTCTCAAGAAAGTCCAGACCATGATTCAGGGTTTGAATGACTTAGCTAAGCCATCATGGCCATCTAGTGGCAAAACATCTGTATCACTGGTTTATTAGGTTAGTGTTTTGGTTGGGTTTATCATTTGTTTTTGTTTTTCGTGTGTGTGTGTGTGTGTGTGTGTGTGTGTGTGTGAGAGAGAGAGAGAGAGAGAGGGAGGGAGGGGTTGGGAAGATAGAGAGAGATTGAACCCCCAGGGGCACTTGACCATTGAGCTACATCTCCAGTTCCTTTTTATTTATTTTTTTATTGGAGCCGGGGTTTGAACTCAGGGGCACTCCACCACTGAGCCACATCCCCAGCCCTATTTTGTGTTTTATTTAGAGACAGGGTCTCACTGAGTTGCTTAGGGCCTCGCTAAGTTGCTGAGGCTGGCTTTGAACTCACGATTCTCCTGACTCAGCCTCCCAAGTCGTTTGGATTACAGGTGTGCGCCACTGCGCCCGGCTTCCAGTCCTTTTTATTTGAAACAGGGTCTTACTAAGTTGCCCAGGCTGTTTCGAACTTGCAATCACCCTGCCTCAGCCTCACCATCTAACATGTAAATATTGATCATGTAATTGGGATTATAGGTCTGTGCCACTGCATCTGGCTATTAGTCCTTTTTTTAAAAGATAAACTAAAATTAAAATTCAGAAGTAATAGTAATCATATTACAGTATGAGAAAGAGAAAGAGAGATGAACAGAGAAGAAATCAAAAGATGGGTGGTAAGCTCTTGGAAGAGTTGTAGAGGAGGACCTGCACCAAGGATAGGAAGAAGGGATCAGGATGGGTCCTGTACTTGTCAAAGTTGACATCCAACATGCCCGCCTTCTCCTGGCTGATTCGTAACAATGGGGTGTCCAGTCGCCTAATGCAGTCCTTGTCTAGTGTGGCCGTCCAGTCTTGGAAGGTTTTTCGAACCAGTTCATCAATGGCCTGAACCATCTGCTGATAGGTATGAACGCTCTCCTCTCCAGTTCCAATATGGGGCAGGAAATGGGCGCCAGAAAGACACTGAGTGGGGAGAACAGACAAGGGTGGCTTATTTGCACATTCTCCTAGGAGGAACCATCTCCCCGAGACCTCCCCCACACACACTCAACACAAACACATGCACATGCTCACACGCACACACTCACAAACACATACATGCCCCAAGAATACAAGGATACAATGAAGTTTGACTGATTCTGCTAGGGGAGGGCAGAGCCAAACAGGAACATGAAGGAAGAGACCAAAGAATATTGAGAAAGGGAGTCAAAGTGAGAAAAGCCTAGAGATTGAGCACAAGAGAAAAGCTGAGAAGCAAAAAGTAAATCACAGAAGGTATAAGGTTGAAAATGAGTCTCAACCCGTCTCTGCCCCAGTCTTAGCCCACTCATCTGTAGGCTGCCTTATTCTCTCCCAGAACCAGAACGAGAACCAATCAGACAACAGCAGGTCAGTACCTAATAGTTATTTCATTCTATATTCCCAAAAGGTTTTTTTTTTAATTTTAAAAATTTTTTTAGTTGTTGATGGCCTTTATTTTATTCATTTATTTATATGCGGTGCTGAGAATTAAACCCAGTGCCTCACATATGCTAGGCAAGCACTCAACCACTGAGCACCCCAGCACCCCCAAAAGGGTTTTAAAGGTTTTTTGTTTTATTTGCCTTGTTTATTATTTATTTATTTAAATTTTTTTTAGTCCTGGGGATCGAACCCAAGGGTGTTTTACCAATGAGCTACCGTCCTAGTCCTTTTTATTTTTTATTTTGAGGCAGGATCTCACTAAGTTGCTGGGGTTGGCCTCAAACTTACCATTCTCCTGCCTCAGACTCCCAAATTGCTGAGATTACAGGTGTGAGCCATTATGCCTGGCTTTGCCTTGTTTCTTTGAGCTTATGCTTCCAGACAGATCAGATCCTTTAAGTGCCTGGTCGGTCCAGGTCTCTGGATAACCAAGTTGTATTATTTTTCTCCTGATCCAATTTCCCAGATACTACTAGCACTACTCTTCCTCTCCAGCTTGACATGAAATTCCTAAAATGATCCCTGTTCTAACAACCACATACGCCACCTCTGCAAACCAGACCCATGGCCTGCCTCACTGAACTGAATCTGTTCCCACCCTGTGCAGCTTAGTCTCTGGTCATGAAAATTCTTGAGGGAACTTCTCTGGACCTATCCACCCCTCCTAGCCCATGGCAAGCCTGCATAGCCTGCCATCTCACTGAGGACAGATTTTGGTAGAGAACAGGTACCTACATTCATGACTCTGTCAATGCGCCGCCGAAGGATCCGCACCCAGTATGCCTGTCCAGAATACTGGGCCATGTAGGGTATCATGTATGGCCATTTCTTGTTCAGTTCACGGTTCACAAGGGCCAATTCACTATTGAACAACATGTAGAGATCCACAGCCTTCTTGTCATATGTCCGCTTGATGGCCTAAAGAACAAGAAGAAATGGATGGCATGCCCCATGGAGCCAGATTCCCTCAGCCACTTATCCCAGAGGAAAGTGCCCCTTCTACAGTGGAAACTGCACTCCTTAGAGACATGGAAGCCAGGGGAGCAGATGGAATAAAAGAGGCACCTGGGATTTGGCACATGGGAAAGGGCACAGGTGCAGGCCGGATGGCATCTGCTTTGTTTTGTCTTTTTTATGGTGATACTGGGAATTGAAACAGAGTCCCTCTACCACTGACTACATCCCCAGCCCTTTTTTTTTTTTTAACTTTGAAGTAGGATCTGCTAAATTGCCCAGAATGGCCTTGAACTTGCAATCCACCTGCCTCAGCCTCTGGAGTTACTGGGATTACAGATGCACACCACCATGCCTGGCCCAGATGGCGTCTGGAAGGCTAAGGAGGAACTCAGGAAGACAGAGACCCTCAGGGCAGGGGTAAAGTGGCCACACCTCCCGTGTTGCAAGCCTGTGGAAGGTGTCCAGCAGCAGCAACCCATGTTCCACATCTCGAACTAATTCGAAGGCCGAGGTGATCAAGTTCTGGGTCATCACCTCCAGGTCTTTGATTCCAGCACGGAATCTGCATCATCAGAGAGGTATGGGGAAATGTGGGTGCCTTCACCTGTCCCCCCACGTATCTCCCCTGAGAATCACATGTTGCTGTGTACTGGAGTTTCCTGCATGCCAGGCATTGATTAAGTGCTTTACATCCATGAATCCTTTCATCCTCTAAACAATGCTAGGAGAATGGTTCGACTGTTTTTTTTATAGTTGAGGAGTGAGGGCACCAATTAGTAGCATAATTGTAATTTGCCCAATGTCACATACCTAGATGCAGCAGAACCAAGACTCAAGTCCTGTAAGGTGAACCCTGAAATGATCAGCCACCTCCCTCCTGGCACTTTCTCTTGCACCTACCCACCCTGAGCTGTTCTTCCTTCTGCCATCTTGTTTGCACACTCTGCCATGCCACCCATTCTTGTCTCTCCCTGCCTGACCCTGACATCAGCCTGTGAACCACCCACTTATTGTAGTCTTCGTGCCAAGAGGTGTTCTTCACATCCAGGATGCCACCGCGAACAGCTCGCAGCATGTGCAGATTTTTATGAAAGATGTCCTCGATTTCCAGCAAGTTGCGCGTAATCTGTGGCCCCTGGGCACCAAAGAAGCAAGGAAGGGGACCTTGCTGGCCATCTTCCCAGCGGGCAAAGTGGTACTGACAGTCACATACCTGAAAAGAAGCCAACATGAGGGTCCCTGCTTTCTTTTCTGAACTTGTGAATCCTGAGCTCTTTGATTTAGCTTCAGATATCTAGAACTAGGGAGGACCAACCAGATGCAGGGGGATGCTGGGATGAATTTTGGCTATAGAATGAAATATGAGATGCTAAAGCAGTGGTAAGAGGCAAAAGCCAAAAAGAATGGGGTGGTGGGAGGGCACTCAGGTATGCAGAAAGAGCCAAGCAGTAAGTTTAGTTTTAGCCTCATAATCAAAAACTTCAACCGGTCTGCCCTGGTTCCTAGGGGGAGGGGAACAGGATTCTTAAGGGTCTGCTGCTGCCTTTTTTTTTTTTTTTTTTTGTACTGGGGATTGAACTCAGGGGTGCTTAAACACTGAGCCACATCCTCAGCCCTTTTTATATTTTATTTAGTAGAGACAGGGTCTCACTGAGTTGCTTAGGGCCTCGCTAAGTTGCTGAGACTGGCGTTGAATTCTCAATCCTTCTACCTCAATGCTGTTGGCCTTTGATTGGCCTTTCCCACCTTCCCCAACAGTCTTCTCACCTCAATGAGGTCCTTGCAGCGCTGCACAAAAGCATCAACCTGAGCAAATATGCTGGTCTGGTCTAGGACCCAGCCCCGATTGGAGAACCTGTGTTAGTAGAAAAATGAACCAAATCAAAAAGAAGAAACTCTAGGGATCAATCTACCCATGCAAAACTAGACTGCAAGCCCTGGTTTCAGAAAACAGACTCCAAGAATCCTTCCCTGAATCCTGAATTGAGAGACTCAAAATGACAAGAACCAGAGAGGAGAAACAGCATCTAAGTTCTAGGAGAAGGTTTTATATTTTAAATTGTGGGACCAAAGGGCTAGGTAGGCCTCTTGGAATAAGGGATGAAAGGTTATGAGAATAAGAAGAACTCAGGGCTGGGAACTAGAATATCTTGGCTGGATGTAGAAATGGCTAGGTCAGCACAAATATAATTCACAGACTACAAAAAAATGTTAGGGGAGACCCATCATACTGGGTATGTATCTGTACAGCCCGTAGGTAGTGATCTTTCCAAGCTTGACAACAGGAAATGCAGCCTTGTAAGTCCAACTTGCTTGAAGAGACATAGCCCTCAAAGATTCGGTCCAGGGAAATGGCGTGGCAGCACAAGCGGATGATCTCATTGCTCATCTGCAGAAGGGAGCCCAACAGCCTCAATTCCCAGCCTCATTTCCACCCAATCTCTTTAAGCTCCCTGATCTTGCCTCATGTCTCCACCTCCTGCTCTTTGATTTGCCTCCTGAGACCCATTTCACGGTTCCCCACACACTCCTATCCAGTGATCCGGTCCCTTGCTCTACCCTGGCTTAGCTTTGCAGCCTCACTGACCCAGAAAGCTCAGCTCAGTGTCCCTACTCCCTCTCTTTGGAGCTATCACTCCAGATAATAGCTCCCTACTCCCCAGAAGCTGTGTTCCTTCCTAAATCTGCCTCTCCCCCACTGCAGACTCCATCCTAGGCAATAAATAAAAGGAGATATTCCCTTCTGCACAACTCAGCAAATCTGTCCTTCCTGCCTCCCTTTCCTATGCTCATCAACTCTTCTTCTCATAACCCCTCCTCCTGTGTGAGCTACTTCCATCTGGAAACAAAAGCTCAGCCCAGGCCCCAGCTCTGAGCATCACTAAAGCCAAGATGCAGGTGGAAGACCTGGGTGTCTGTCAGAGATGAAAGGCGATCCTCATCACCTTGCCACCAGCCTGCTTCTGCCAGGGAATTCCACCTTCTTCTGAAAGTCCAAGCCCTTCATTTTGCCATCTTCCTAATACCCTCCCAAAGGCCCTCTGCATATACACACCTTTCGGAAAAGAGAAGTCAGTCTCTCCCGGGTGTTGTAGTGGGGAGAGTTGACCCAGATGATGCGGATGAGACTGATCAGCTTAGGGAGCTTACTAGAGATGTCCCTAGGCCGCATGAAAGCCAATTCCTGGTAAGGTTCCTTCAGGATTGACAAGAAGGTCAGATTCGACTGTGCTTGACGAGAGCCATCCTGGCAGCAAAGAGAACCCAGGAGTGCATTTATCCACTGGAAAGAGCATGTACTTCAAATCCATCTTTTTTAAAAAAAATCTTTGCTGTAGATGGACACATACTTTTTTTTTCTTAATGTGGTGCTGAGGATCGAACCCAGTACCTCATATGTGCCAGACAAGCACTCCACCACTGAGCCACAGCCCAGCCCCCTCATATCCATCTTGAACACCTTCCTGACTCACCTCTACCAGGAAGCCCTCCCAGTGAACCTTACCCAGGACTCATCATTTCAGGTCTCGGCAACCCTCGAGAACAGAGTTTGCACATATCAACTTTTATTCATTTACAATTTTCTGTGAAAATGTTTCAGACTAGGAATTCCTCAAGTTCAGGTCTTCTGTCTACTCCTCCTTGTTCACCAGTTGAATTCAGAACTCCATACAAAGTGGACATTCCATAGCTGTTGATCAGCTATCAGATATCACTCTCATCCCATTGCCCAGTCCCCTTAGCTGCCCTGTTCTCAACTAAGGCTTTAGGTTTCTCTGGTTAGTTATGGCTCAATTCCCTTAATACCTAGTTGGAATTTTCATCTGAAAAGAGAGGTCTTCTATCTCTATATCATACTAACCATTTCCTGCATGACCCTATACTAACAATCGGGTTTTTGTATTTTTTTTTTTTTTTTTTTTTTTTTTAGCATTGCCGGTGATTGAACCCAAGGGTGCTCTACCACTGAGTTATGTCCCCACCCTTTTAAATTTTGAAACAGAGTCTCTCCCTAAGTTGCTGAGGCTGGCCTCAAATTTGTAATCCTCCTGCCTCAGCCTCCTGAGTCACTGGGATTACAGGTAAGAACCACCATACCTGGCTTTAAATTTATTTTTGATTTATTTTGAAATTCTCTTGACTGAACAATACAGATGTGTTTTTACTAGTCCTATTTTTGTAAGTCCTATTTTCTCAGCTGGATTGTAGGGATTAGACTCACAGAGGATAATCAACTGTAGCTGCCTCCCTACCTCAACTATGAGTTCCTTAGGGACCCTGTTCAACAACTCTTATCTTCCACAAGTATGAGTCTAAACTGTAGGCTGATCAGTCCATGTGTTGATGATCACATTGGCTCCCCACTCATAGTCCCTCTTGCCATGTTAGTCATTGCCCACATTTGCTTAACTCCCATCCTCTGATCCACTCACAAACCTGGATCTGCTGGGCCAGTTTCATAAAGGGAGCCAAGTAGGATGACTTGGCAAGGCGCAGGATAGACTCAATGTGTTTGACTCCTGGCTTCACTAGCTGTTTGCTGATGCCAGACAGGTCCATGCATCGGTTGCGCCAGAACTCAATCTCCTCCAAAGGTCCTGAGTTTTCTCCTGTTTCCACAGTCTCCTGGGAGCTGAGCACCTCCTTTATCTGCCGGGTCCAGTGGATCATGGAAGCTGCAGGTGAGAACCAAATCTCTTGTGTTTCTTTATGCCTTTCCTCAATTGTGTCCTCCCCTCACCACCCAACCCACTTAACCCAGCTCCTTTGTCAGCATCCAGGCTGCCTCTTCTCTAGTCAGCAATCTCCACTAGACACTGGCAATGCTAGGTACTCACTCTCTAGTCGCTGCACCAGCTCTTTGTCCTTCACCACCACCTCAGGCTGCATGTTCATGGCCTCTGTAGGGATGTAGAGGACAGTGTGCCCCTCCAGTTTGTACCGAGTGTCTAAGGAAAAAAGCATGGAAATTCAAAGAGGGTGAATTTTTGCTGCCCAAGTATCAATCGTAATTGATGATCAGTGGGGGGTCTGAGAAGTACCCAACTCTGATTGAGTCTGCAGATTCAACAAACCATGATGGAAAATAGTTTTTTAAAGCTGAATCTGTACTGAACATGTACAGACTTTCTTTTTTATCATTATTCCCTAAGCAGTACAGTAGAAAACATACTTACGTAGCATTTACATTTCATTAGGTATTATAAGTAATCTAGAGATGATTTAAAGTAGACAGGAAAATGTGTGTAGGTTACATGCAAATACTACACCATTTTACATAAAGGATTTGAATATCCATGAATTGGGGTATCTGAGGGTTCCCTGGAACCAATCTCCACAGCTTCTGAGGGATGAACTACATATGCATTTCAGGACAGCAGGCAGGAGAAATTATGACTCATGCTTTTTTGATATTGAGAGAAGAAACAACAGAATGCAAGAGAAAAAACTCATGGAGGTATAACAAGAAATTTCCATAAAATAATTCAAAGATCTTTATAGCCCTCCAGTACCTACCATGATGCATGCAAGTCTTCCTCTGCTCCCATACCACCTATATTTCTCCTTACCCCACCTGTATTCTTAGAAAGTTTCAATTCTAAGTTTCAGCATGTGCAGCCAATCAGTTCTACAGCAGCAAAGTGTGTCTAGATTAAATGGCATATCTTCTTTTTTTGACATTACAATAAAATTTATTTATGAGAAACTGATCTCCATTAGTTAGTCATACTCAAGATGTCCCCTGCTCTTTAAGTCAACAGATTTGTAGTTTTGATTTAAGACACTTAGAATATATGGAGGCAAAATGCTTCTCTGTGTGTGTGTGTGTGTGTGTGTGTGTGTGTGTGTGTGTGTTTATTTCAGTGTTTGGGTTAAAAATGCATATGAGTGGGTACATGCAGTGAGATTCCTTTCAAAGATTCTTTTAAGGGCTGGGAATATAGCTCAGTGGTTAAGCACTTGCCTAGTATGCAAGATACCCTGGGTTCAGACCCCAGCACCTCAAAACAGCAGACTCATTTAGATGTTGATTTGAATGTTAGTAACAGCTGGTAGTGTGGCTCGAGGGTAGAGGACATATGAGGCCCTCAGCTCAATCCCCAGCTCCACCAAAAAAGAAAGAGGAGGAGGAGGAAGAAGACTGATTCTGCACCCTTTTCTGCTCACTCAACAAACACATATTGACCAGGATCCCACCAGCCTCATGAGCTCTACTAAAGAGAAATTGAGCACTCACCCGTCAGACAGGCCAAGAACCTGTGCAAATGTGAAGCAAAATGATTTCGAATGCTCTCAGGCCAGGTTGTATTTGTAAATATCTGAGGGGCAAAGACACCAGTGAGCAGCCGAAGCAGGGCTGGGATGTAGGAGCCCCGCACTGTCCCAAATTGCACAGTTGCCTCAAAGTTCTCTGGAGTGATGGGGACCGGTGCTTGACGAATGAAGTAGACAATCTGATTCTGGGTCTGCATGAAAGAAGATCAGAGGTCAGTTTCCACACCTCACCATGATTCTCACCATGATGCACAAAAAAATCTAAGGCCCCCACCGTGAAAGCCAGCTGCGTTCTTTGTCACTGTCCCTTAGTGCATCCTGTGTCATAAGGTGTTTTCTTTTCTTCTCAGGGACATAATAGACTCTATACCCAGAAAGATGGAGAGGAAATACAGAGTGTGATTTGAAGGTAGGGACTCTGCATTTTGCCAACTTGACTCCAGAACCTAACCCAGTATCTGGCACATAGTTTATGCTCAATATATGTTTGTTGGATGGATGGACTGAGGAACAGGATAGAAGGGAGGAAGCACCTCAGCCAGGGGCAAAGCAGAAATAAGAAACTTAGAAGTAAGAAACAACTATCTAGGACTTCCCACTTGGGTTGTATATGCTTTTTCCCCAATTTTTCATTTTGTTCTTCAATTTTGCCTGTGGTGAGTATTTGCTGCTGCTTATGTTCAGAAATGCTTAACTTTGATTAATTATATCTAAAACATCCCAAATTTAAAGATCTAATGGCCACCTGCTTAGGCCATTCCCATCCTAAGGTCAGATTCACTGGTTTGGTTTGGTTTTTAGTGCTTTTGTCACTACTCTTTACAATTTCTTTAATTTTAAAAACTGAAAATGAAGCACAAAGAAGAAATTAATAATTATTCATCTTCCTACTACTCAGGAATAAATCCTGGCATTTTGTGTTCTTTTGTTTAAATCTTAACAATTATTATTTTTGTTACTATGATATGTGCTAATTATGAAACAATACACAAGAACTGGGGGTGCAGCTCAGTGGTGGAGCATTTGCCTAGCACACACATGCTAGGTTCAGTCCCCCGCAGTGCAACACACACACACACACACACACACACACAGTACAAATATAAAAGTAAAAATATCTAAAATTCCACTGCCCAGAAATTAAACATTGTTAACATTAGAAAAAAACATTATTTCTGAGATTTTCCTACAGACATATAGAAAATTTAATTAAAAGTTGTTTTAAAATAGGATTGTGCTATTTTAGTGAAAAGTATTGCATTTAATTATGTTAGAATTTAATAGAAAAAAAAAACAAAGAAATTGAAGTAGATATAAGGCATTGCTGAGGCTTCAAATAAATGTTTCTTCATCCCTACGAGGTATTTCTTCAAAAGACCAAAAGTTTGCAACAAAGAAAGATTATAAAAAGCATTGAGTTTTCTCAGTGCCATTCAATTTTTTGTGTGCTGGGGATTGAACCCAGGAGGGCTTTACCACTGAACTGCACCCGCAGCACATTTTATTTTTTATTTTGAGCAAAGTTGCTGAAGCGGGCCTCAAACTTGTGATCCTCCTTCGAGACACTGGGATTACAGGCATGTGCCTCTGCAACCGGCTCAATTGTAAATTCTATTGACTCCTCCTTTGAAAGATAAAGAACACAGGTAACATCCTCACACTCCCTCTCATTTTCAGTGTCATTTGCTGGCTCTCTATACTCTCCTAGATCAGCTATGCTGGTCTTTCTAATTATGCTAATGTTTTTGGCCTTCTCTTCTGCACGCCTGTGATTACCTCAAGCCTCCCTTCGACTGTGATAGGCTTTTCAGCATCAGTTCTTCAGTTCATTGAGGTTTTTAATCTATCAGTTTTGTAACATGCAGCTTTATTTATTTCCTAAAATCTGTACTCTTTTATCTCATTCTCACCTTTCATCATTTCATCTCTCATTTTTTAAAAAATTGAATTCATGTTCCTATAGGTTACACTATAACATGATGCTGGTGTGAGGAATTTCCTTCTGTTCTTTCAGTTATGTCTTCCTCCTTTGCATGCTTTGTTCCTTTTTTTTTTTTTTTTTTTTGTTCTTGATATAATATGCCTGCCGTTGCCATGCAATTTCTCCTCACTTTGCTCATGCTCGGGCAGCACTATGAATTCATTCTTTTGGCTGTAACATACTGTGGGCGACGACTTCTAGATGTCCCACTGTGAAAGACCAGTTTATTTTGCCTCTTGAAGATAAAGTGAAAGACTTGGGTATTTTATATTGTATTCACTTTTCTCCAGCCTAAGAGACCTGACTGAGCGAATGAGCAGGTGGTCAAGGCTAATTTAAGGCAGCTCAAATCTTTGTTAAAAGACCGAGGCTGGCTCTGTCCTTAGAGATTTTGTAAACGATCTAAGGTTCCCTCCATCCAGCTGGGGGCGTACCCTTCCTAAGCGTAGGGTGGGTCCCTGGACTCAGTGCTTAAGCTTGCTATTGATGACCTTTGTATTTTATTTTTTTATTATCTGTTTTTGTTGTAGTTCTTTCACAGAGCTGGGGGTGGAACCTAGGGCCTCTTCCAAGCTAGAGGACTCTATGGCTGAACTACATCCCAGCCCAGGGTAATAATTTTTGGTTTTTTGCAGCACTGGGGATTGAACCCAGGGCCTTGGGCATGCTGGAGAAGCAGCTCTGTCACAGAGCTGTGCCCCCGTTGCTTCAAGTGTAATAGATTTTTAAGGAAGTTTCAACTGACCATCTTAACCAGGAGAATACAATTAAGACCATAATCTATTTAGAATGTACTTCAGCAAGCTAAATAGATTCTTTTTAATTGAAAAACTTCATGTTCCATATGTTTCCAAATTCTATTCATTGACTAATCCATTCTTTGCCGATTCAGATTTTAAAATGCCATTTTTTTTGTAGAAAATTCTTATATGTTTGTTTCCCTATTTCTGTTCTTTGTATTTCCTATCCTCTGTGCTGTTTACCAATAATGTCCATTTTTGCACTTTCTACATTTCTGTACTGTTGTTTATAACATATTCCTGACCTACTATAACTGTCTTAATTACTGTAGCTTAATAAAAAGGATTTTATATTCATAAGTCTCCTCCATTACTCTCCTTCTTCATCTTTGCTATTTTCCTGCATTTTTCTGGACAAAATTAAAACTCTTTTCAGAGCACAGTAGCACATGCCTGTAATCCCAGCGGCTCAGGAGGCTCAGGCAGGAGATGTGTGAGTTCAAAGGCAGCCTCAGCAACTTAGCGAGGCCCTGAGCAACTTAGCAAGACCCTGTATCTAAATTAAAAAATCAAGGACTGGGGTTGTGGCTCAGTGGCAGAGCGCTTGCCTAGCATGTGGGAGGCACTGGGTTCTGTTCTCAGCACCACATATAAATAAACAAATAAAAATAAAGGGCCATTGACAACTAAAAAAATTTTTTTAAACAAATAAATCAAAAGGGCTGGGGATGTGACTCTGTGGTTAAGTGCCTCTGGGTTCAATCCCTGGTACCAAAAAAAAAAACAAAAACCCGTTTACCTAGAAATCTAGGAACCGTGGCATTTTGGCACTATGATTGGAGCTGCATTAAAATGATACATTTTTATTAAGCATAAGTGGTATGCTCCTATAGTCCCAGCTACTTGGGAAGCTAAAGTGGAAGGATCATTTGGTCCACAAGTTTGAGACCAGCCTAGGCAACAGAGAAAAACCCTGTCTCAAAAAAAACATAAGGGGCTGGGATTGTGGTTCAGTGATAGAGCGCTTGCCTAGCATGTGTGAGGCACTGGGTTCAACCCTTAGCACCGCATATAAACAAATAAAGGTCCTTGACAACTAAAAGAATAAAAAAATAAATAAATATAAAAAGGTAGAATTTTAGAATAAATATCTTTTATAGTTTTTTTTTTCCTTTATTGTGGTACTGGGAATTGAACCCAGGGGTGCTCTACCACTGAGCTATATCCCCTGCCCTTTTTAATTTTTTATTTTAAGACAAGGTCTTACTAAATTGCCAAGGCTGACCTTGAACTTGGGATCACCTGCCTTAGCCTCCCGCAGTCTCTGGGACTACAGGAGTGCACCACCATGTCCCACAAAATATCTTTATGCTATTAAGATTCCCACTCAGAAACAGGATATGGCTCACCATTTATTCAAATCTTCTTTTATGATCTGCAACCAAGTTATTTTCTTTCACATAAATCTCACTTTATATTAAATATTTATTTACAAATAGAAACATTTTTACAAATTTTTGTGTTGTTTTTTTTTGTGAGATCATTTTTTCATTATATTTGTGGCTGAAAACAGGAAAACCCATGGTCTGTTTTGTTTCTGCTTAATATGGAATGCTTCAAAATTGTGTTATTGTGGCAGTCATACTAAACTTCATTATCATTTCAAGTCCAGTGTATGCATTGCCAATAAAAGCAAAAAACAATAGGCTTTTCCCCCCAATACTTTATTTCAAATTTTTTCAAACATAGAAAAGTTAAAAGAATTTTACAATATTGACCCATACATCTACCACGCAGATTCTACCACTAACATCTTACTGTACATCTTTCTTTTACTGTCTCCCTACCCTACATCTACCCTTCTTTAACATATCCTCCATGTCATTGAAATTCTAAATCAAAATAGATTTTTTTTTTTGTACTGGGGGTTGAACCCAGGGGCACTCAGCCACTGAGCCACATCCCCAGCCCTATTTTGTATTTTATTTAGAGACAGGGTCTCACTGAGTTGCTTAGGGCCTCGCTAAGTTGCTGAGGCTGGCTTTGAACTGGCGATCCTCCTGCTTCAGCCTCCCAAGTGCTGGGATTACAGGCGTGTGCCACCACGCCCGGCCAAAATAGACTTTCAATAGCTCTCTCCAGAATACAGGCCAATTTCTTTAACATAACACATAAGGCCCTTCACAAGCTAACCCCAACCCACCTTCTCAGTATCATATTCTTCTTTTCTATGTACATTAAGTTTTTTGGTTCACGTGGTTTTGTTTGTTTGTTTTCTTTGTTTTGTTTGGTACTGGGGATTGAACTCAGGAACCCTTTACCACTGAGTTATATTCCCAAGCCCTTTCTGGTTTTGATTTTGAGACAGGGTCTCACTAAATTGCTGAGGCTGGCCTCCAACTTGTGATCCTCCTGCCTCAGCCTCTCGAGTCACTGAGATTACAGGCATGCACCACCACATCTGGCACATTGTTTTGTTAAATTTTTAGTTGAAGATGAACACAATACCTTTATTTTATTTATTTACTTTTATGTGGTGCTGAGGATTGAACCCAGTGCCTCCCACGTGCCAGGCAAGCACTCCACTACCGAGCCAAACCCCAGTCCACATTAAGTGTTCTTTACTGAACAGTCTTCACCTGGTCTTGATGAAATCCTACTTTCCAACTCATCACCAGCTCAAATATCACTTCCACCATCAACTTTTCCTAGAATTCTGCTGACTCTATTAGTTGCTTCCTGGAAGCTACTATAACATTTTGCCCATGCATCAAAGTATGCCATAGGGTATAACTCAGTGGTAGAGCACATGCTTAGCATGCATGAGGCACTGGGTTCCATCCCCAGCACTACCACCAAAAAAATAAAAAATAAATAAATACACACACACATACACACACACAGATGCAGTAAATATTTATATATCTGTCTTCCCCACTAGCCCATGTTATCATTAAAAGCAAAGTGGTGTCTCATCCTTCCCTCTAATCCTGCTTCCAGGTAGGTCACCCAATATACAAGTGGGCTCCACTGGCCTTGGCACAGAAGATAACAAGACTCAAGGATGCTGGAGCTAAGTGGAACCCTCAGCACCCTAGAAGACCACCTCTGATATGGGAAAGTGGAGTACCCACCTGTGTGGGCATGCCCAGTTCCAGCTTCAGCCCAAAACAGGGATCAATGAAGATGGTAAGGATGGATTCCGTGGGTTCCCGGGCAAAATGTTCCAGAACAGCATCATGCTCCTCTGTCCACACAGCATTTGCCAGTCCTGTCAGCATAGCTCGGGAGAGGAAGAGGGGCTTCTAGCAAAGGACAGCAGACAGAGAGGCAGAGCAGTCAGTTGTTAGAATGAGCCATTCTCCCCTCCACAATCACACACTAAGACGTGGGAGATGAGAGGAAAAGCCAGACAGGCTCAGATTCAGAAGCAAAAACTGAGGACGACTGAATGATAGGTTTCAGGCTTTAGAAGAAACGAGACAATAGATTCTCTTGCCTCTGAGAGTGAAAACAGAATGTGTCATAGAGGAAAACGATGGGCTATTATCTTCCCAAGATAATTCACTTATGCCTGTAATTGTAAAAATGCTTTCTCAAGCAACCCTCAATCTCAAAGGTAAAAGGGAATTATGGGAACATGTAGGATGTTAGCCTAGATCAAGTAATTAGGAGTAGGGAGATGATGAACAGAAAGGGGGTAAAAGTACCACAGCAATTTTTTCCTAAAGCTGAGCCCGCAGATGCTAAAGTAAGTATAAGATAAGAAATAACAGGTGGGGGTACTGAAAAGCACCAAAGAACACGCTGATTAGATAGAAAAGAAATTGTAACTGGTGGCTAGAAAAAAATTAATTTATAGAACTCTACTAAATAAATTAAGGAAACTGGAAGAGATGAAGATATAGTTCAGTGAACTTGAGAAGTCACCCTGTCCTTCTTCCCCCAGTGATCCTAAAAGACAAAAAGGAATTGCTCTTGAAGTTTCCAATTCAAGACAATTTAATTGGCAGTGATCTAAGATGTTTCCTACATACAATATGGATGAACCAATGAGAAAAACACCAAGACCCTAATAAATAAATGGACCAAAGGGCATGAAAAGATGTGTCATGTCATAAAAGATAGAAAATGCAAATATGAAAAAATGTTTTGTCTCACTTAAAGTCAAAGAATACAAATAAAAACAACAAAGACATCATTTAATGCCTGTATTTTAAAAAAATCCTTGCTAAATAGATAACCCCTGGATTTGAGTTTGTTGCTAGTGTGAGAGCAAAAAATACAATCTGTTTGGAAAACAATTGTTTTTTTTTTAAATATTTTTTAGATGTTAACAGACATTTATTTTATTCATTTATTCATATATGGTGCTGAGAATTGAACCCAGTGCCATACCCATGCTAGGGAAGTGCTCTACCACTGAGCCACAACCCCAGCCCCAAAAAACAATTGGTTTTAGATAGCAAAAACACTAGAAATGCCAGGTGTAGTGACTGGCTGACTCAGAAGGCTGAGGCAGTAGGATCACAAGTTCAATACCAGCCTTGGCGAGGCCCTAAGCAACTTAGCAAGACCTTGACTCAAAATAAAAAATGAAAAGGACTGGGGATGTGGCTCAGTGGTCTAAGTGACCTTAGGTTCAATCCCTAATACGAAAAAAAAAAATTAGAAATGTTCTTTACTCTTTGATTTGGTAACACCAAAGACTCTATCTCAAGGAAATATTAAGTATTTCAAATGTGTTAGTTTTATTTATAATATTTATCACAGTATTATTATCAAAGCAAAACATTAGAAATATCAAAACATACTAGAATAATGGCTTAAGGTTCATGCACCTAAGAGAACACTATACAGCCAAAAATGGTGCTTACAAAAGCTATGTACTGCTGGGGTTGTGGCTCAGTCATAGAGCACTTGCCTGGCATGTATGAGGCACTGGGTTCGATTCTCAGCACCACATATAAGTAAATGAATAAAAATAAAGGTCTATCTATGGAATCAACCTAGATGCCCTTCAGTAGATGAATGGATAAAGAAACTGTGGTATATATACACAATGGAATATTACTCAGCCATAAAGAAGAATAAAATTATGGCATTTGTAGGTAAATGGATGATGTTGGAGACTGTTATGCTAAGTGAGATCAGCCA
>JAJEJO010005445.1:153137-223911 GCA_020662805.1 Glaucomys volans | reverse complement strand
GGTCTGAGGTGCTACTAGGTCACCATGCCACCTCCCAATTCCCAATGTCCTGTCATTACTCTTAAACATGCATGTCAGCAGCAAGGGCTACTGCCCCTCCTCAGAACTGACTATGACAGAGGGTTCTGACAACTATATCTACAACTAGAATGGTAGAAAGTGCTGAGGTCTGGACCCAAACAGTCCAGGATTTGAGTCCTGGCTGACACTTACTGACTCAATGACTTGGGGAACTTCTTTGTGGTTTCACTGCACCTTGTGCTTGCATGTACTCTTATCTAAACACAGTCTGTAATAACATGATCTGCCTCTGAGTCTCTCCCCTGTGATATTCTGAGATACTCAAGGGAAAGGACTGTGTCTTATGACCTTCATATTGCTTGTGCATATATTTGATGAATAAGTGAATGCTCCTTCTCTAGGTCTGCTTCCCCAACTATAAAGTGGAGATAAAAACTGCATCACCAATATACTGAAGAAGCACCTCTCACGTGCCCACCCAGTGTAATGTAGGTATTTAGTGAGTGAAGTGCCCTTTGTCAGTTTTCCCTTGAGGTTGGGTCATTAGTCACCTGCACTCCACTTTTTACTATCTCAGTTTCAAGTTGCCTGCTGGGCATTCACCCTGGCCCCTTTGAAGAGGTGCTGATTTCTCTTCTCCAGGCCAGGCTCCCTCATCTTTCCAACCCCATTCATAAACTGCTGCCTTCTGGTGGTTCTGTTTCTAATCAAAGTCCAATTCCCCGACTGCTTTGTAGTTCCTCTGCAGCAATGCAAATGTCCCCAAGCCTACCATCTATACCAACTTGTGGTACAAATGAGTTTACATTAATAGTAATATACCAGTCTTGCTAATTCTAGGCTCCCACCTGCTCTTGTAGAAATGTTGATCCCTAGCAGTGCTCCCCAAAAAGCCCCAAGTGTGCCCGTCAGTCCAAGCCACTGTGCTCCACTGGCTTCTGTCACCAAGTATACTGTAGATGCTGGCCTTGCATGCCTCTGCCTGATGTGCTCAATCCTTACAGTACTGTGACAACATGAGAACATGGCTGTCCCTTGCAAAGTGAGAAGGTGACTCCCTCCATATGACATTCTGTTATAGGGACATGAAACAGTGTTTTTTAGGCTCTTTCTACTTATTCTTCTCATTGTACACATCTACTACCATCATAGTAGCCAGGATAGGGTGAGTTTATTTAGGAGCCAGCATACTGAACCAGTTATTATCCCTCTTCAACCTCTAGTCCTATTGTGGAAACTGGTTCACTCCACCAGATTCCTCTGTCCTCTATCATAGGTCTGTCTCTGGAATTCTGCTTGTCCTTCTGGCAATATGGTATCCATTGGATCGTCACATACACCTACTCCAGTCATGCTGGTATATACCTGATCCAGTTACGCAGCTTTTGTTTTTCATTGAGAGAATTTTTCGGCCCTCATATAATCATTAGATTCAAATAGATATTTGGATCAGGGGATGTTGCCTAATTTCCCATACTTCAAGTAGCTGAGAATCAGCTCCAAACTCACAATGACATTCATTATATTACATTTCCCCCAGAATGTAGTGAATAAGTTCCTTTCCTGTCCGATTACTTCCCCTGCCTTCCTCAACAAGGAGGGCTTCACTCTTACACCAGACTACTTCAGCTCCTCCCTCTTGGTCCTGGTTTGTCATTCAAATCCTCTCTGCTCTCACTTCCAGCTCATGCCTTCAGCCTTATTTTCTAGCAATTCTTTTAACTCTTTCTTTCAGCCCACAGACTAATTACTACTCATCAAGGTGCTTTGCACTCTTTTGCCTCCTAGCCCTTGTGGCCCTGTTCTCTTCTCTGGGAGTACTCTCCCTGTCAAGGAAGCATTTCCTGATTCTTCAAGTGGCTCTTCCCTCCCCGCCTCTGGTTCCCCCAAGCCCTTCCTGCCCACCCACCCTGCGCAGCACTCACTAATTCACAGAGCTGGGACTTGCTTAGCAATCTTATTTGTAGATGGTGCCCAACCACAACACCCCAAGACCTGAGAGTGCTGGAGGGATTTTAGGAGGGCATCCCAAGACTTCAGGACATCTCCTCCAGGATCCACAGCTCTCACTTTTCCTATGTCATAAGTAAGTATATACTACAAGTATTTTTTTTTAAGATTCAATAAATATTCTTTGAATAGTCTTTGAAATGTTGAGCTCCAAGAAAACAACAGAACAGGGACATGAATAATAGACACACTTCCTTCCCTCATACAGCTTACATTCTAATTATCGAGACTTAATGGTAAAGAAATCTTTGTCACTCAGAGTGATAACTGTGATTCTAAAGACCACTAGCAATAAGTATTTGAAGATGAGGTGTCTAGCACAGCCTGGAAAGGTTTCCAAGAACAGGTGATATGTAAGTCCAGTCTTAAGGCTGAGTGGGAATTTTCCATGCTAACAAGGGGAGAAGACAAGAGTGACAAAGGAGAAGGCATTCTGGGCAAAGAGAATAACATAAACAAAGCACTAGGCAAAAAAAAAAAAAAAGACCCACCTGGGGATGTGAAGTATGATTGGATCATGTAGTGTGACAAAGAGATCAGTGAAGAATTTTAAAACTTGGGCAAGAACTGATCATGCATAGTCATTAAGCCCTTCTTTTTTTTTTTTTTTTTTTTTTTTCATTTTCTAAGAGATGGTGGTCTCACTGTTTTGACCAGGCCGGCCTCAAACTTCTGAACCCAAGTCATCCTCTGGCCTCAGCCTCCTGAGTGACTACATGTCACTTATAAATTGTTTGGACTTGACCTTGAGGGGGATAGAGAGCCACTCAAGGTTTAAAGCCAGGCACTGACTAGGTCACTCCTGTGTTAGAGCATGCTTCTCAAACTTTAATATGTGTTCATTTGCAATCACCTTGTTAAAATGCAAATTGTGATTATTGGGTCTGGAAACATCCTCAGATTCTGCATGTTAAGAAGTTCCCTGGTGAGGCTGGTGCTACTGCCTCTCAGACCACACCTGCCATCTTAAGGTCTGTAACAGTGGTATCAAATGTGTCCACTCACATCAGCAGGGGCAGAACCTTTTTCTTTGCTGAGTCTGACCCAAGGTTGCTGTGGCTCTTCACATTTATTTAGTACTTACATTTTGGAAGCTGTTTATTGCATATTTGTTCCATGTCCAGCAAAGTGCCAGGTAAGGAAGAGTTGAGGGTGGGGGCCTCAGGGAAGTAAAAAACATGACAAAGTATTTGGTGTCATCTAACAAGGTGCAGCTTTCTCTGGGCTGCCACAGCCAGACCTGTCATAAACATGCCAAATGAGGCCTGTCTCAGAGGTGCTCCCTGGGGCTCCACTGCTTCTCCAGCTCCATCCAACGATGAGCCTGTTTATCCCTAACTATTGTCTCTGACCTCTAAATCAATTCCCTATCTGATTCAAAACTCCAGTCCTCCCCTTCCCTTCTCCCGATTCCAGGCGAGGTCAATTTGTAAAACGGGGTAGTGAACTATGACAACATTAGGAATACAGGCTTTGAAGTTACACTGCCTGGCTTTATCCTTATGAATTGGATGACCTCGGACAAGTAGTTTAGCTTTTTCAAGCTTCAGCTTTTTCATCTGTAAATTGGGCATAATAACTTGGCCTGTATCTTGGGACTGTTGTGAGAATCTGATGTGACAAAGCATACAGTTTACAGGGTGTAGTGGCTCATGCCTATATTCCAAGTGGTCCAGGAGGCTGAGACAGGAGGATCTCGAATTCAAAGCCAGCCTCCACAAACACTAAGCAACTCAGTGAGACCCTGTCTCTAAATAAAATACAAAATAGGACTGGGGATGTGGCTCAATGCTTGAGTGCCCCTGAGTTCAATCCCTGGTACCTGCGCCAAAAAAGCATACAGTTCAAAAGTCTTTGAAACATCTGAACATCCAATGATTGTTATCTATTGGTTTTATAAATATGAAAAGTGATGTGCATCAAATCTTATAAAAAGCCCTTTGAAAACCCATATAAGTAGAAGTCACTGCCATCCCTTATACGTCCATGGCTTTTTCTGCATGTATCAGCCCCTCCCTAATGCCAGGGAGGCAGAAGGAAGCTGTAGACGCTCAACACTGAGGAGCACTACTGGAAGAGGGGCAGCCTTGAGGGAGCTCTTAGGGGCAGGAGATTTCCACCTAGCAAAGCTGAGGCTCAGTGTTGGAGGGGGATGCTTGCAAATCCCCTCTCACCACAACCCCATTCCCGCTGTGTCCCCTCTGTCCAGGGTCGCCCAGGCTACCGCCCCCCCATCTGGCTTCAGTGAGAGGCAGCCTCAATCATTCATCTTAATGTCTCTATTAAACAGGGTTATGACCAGGAGGAGACAAGAAACAAGGTCTTTTAGTGTAAAAACACAGCTCCCAGGGCTGGGCCCCGCGGGACTCCTCAGCACTGCTACTTACTCCAGGGTTGCTGCTGCTACAGGGGACTGAGCTTCCAGACCTGGTGGGATGACTTTGCCCTGAGTTCTCTCCCTCTTTCCTCAGTTCTTCTAAGAGCCTTCCTCTTCCCTTTTATTTCCAACAAGAAGAGCAATGACTTAGCATTTGGCAGCAACAGCCACAGGGACCTCAGGACTGTCTTTGTGTTAGACCAGCACCCTGACTTGCTCATCACCATCTCAACTTGTTTCAGTCAGCTTTTTCACTGTGGTGACTAAAGGATCTGATGAGAATAATTGTAGAGGAGGAAACATTAATTTGGGGGGCTCACAGTTTCAGAGGTCTCAGCCTACAGGCAACTGGCTCCATTCCTTGGAGCTTGAGGTGAGGCTGAACATCATGGTGGAAGAGTGTGGTGGAGGGAATTCACTCACATGGTGATCAGAAAGCAGAGAAAGACTCCACTTACCAGATACAAAATTTATACCCCAAGGCCACACCCTATCTGCCTTCAGTCACCACTCGGTTAATCCCCATTAGGGGATTGATTCACTGATTGCATTAAGGTACTTATAATCCAATCATTTCTCCTCTAAACCTTCTTGTATTGTCTAACACATGAGCTTTTGGGGGACACCTCACATCCAAACCATCACACACCTCTTCCCAGCAGTGTGGAGGCAGATGCAGCCTTGGCAACTGGGCCTGGGCTCCAGAGGGCCTCAGTGTCTACTCAGAGCCTACAGGTAATGAGTATTGCTGATTGTAGAGTCAATGAGAAATCCTAAGAAGACCACGCCACAAATCCCCATTACTCATGGTAGAGAAAGTCTTGGACCATCAGTGGAGTCAGCATGTGGTTAGACCCAGACCTGGAGTCTGGGGTGGTGGCGTCAAGGTTCCCAGTGCTTACCGATGTTCACCTGGCATCCCTACGTGGTAAGATTTGTGGGCTGAGGCTCCTGGAGAACCAGAATCAAAAGGCACCAACCTGGAACATTGGGAAATTCTCAAAGGGAACTATGTGCACAGGCTGGCCTTAAAAGGCATAGAAGGAGTCCGAAGAGGACTGCTCCCAAATGTCAGTAATGTCACCATCAGTACACGAGTCCTTCAATTGGCATGGGAGGATAAGGATGTGGAACATACAGAGGGACAGGTATAGAAGGGAGGGTCAGGGCACCCAACAAGTTTGCCAACCACAGTCCTATTAATCCTCAAGTCATTGATTTCTGTTTCCCTCTGTACTGCTGCCGTCTCCCTGGTCCTGGTTTCTTCCTCCTTATCAACTTATTCTGACTATAACCTGCTCCACGTGGGCTTCCCTGAGGGGAGCTGGCATGGAGGAAACACTCAGCCTACAGAGCCAGGCCAAGTGGACTCATATCATGACTCTACCCCTTCTAAGCAAAGTGACCCTGGCTAAGTCATTGCTGCCTCCTAAGCTTCAGTTTCCTCAAGGTGTGAAGGCGTGAATGAGTCTACATGTGTCACTTATTGTAGAACCTGAAACACAGTGGAAGGAGAGATGGAGTGGAGAGGAGAACTGGGAATCTTAGTCCATTTCATGCATGCGAAGAACATCTGCAGGCCCAGAATGCAGAGGCATTCCCTTCTCTTCTTCCTATGGCTGTGGGTGGGTGGAGAGGCCTTGACCAAGAAGGGCTGTGAGAGCAGGGGGGCTGTGGGGGGAATACCAGAGCGGCTGAGGGCAGCACAAAGTCAGAGTGAGTTAGCACTGGTCCCAGGGGCTGCATGAGCAAGGCAGGCTTTTACATGGATATCCAGGGAACAAGAAATACCAGCAAGGAAGTTGCCCCATTAATAAATAAGGAGGTAGGAAATTAATGATGGTCTGAAAATGGCTGAGCTACTGAACTCGTTCTTTAAATCTGTCTTTAACAAGAAAAATAAAGAAACGCGATTTGGCCAATTAGGAGGTAATGAAGACATGGTAGAAATAGCACCTGACAAAAACTCAGGGGCGGGAGGCGGGGGTTGGTGTTGAATGAACATCCAATGGCCTTGACCTGCCTCACCCCCAGAGACAGAAGAAGGGCGCCAGTGGAGGGCACTCTTGCTTATAAGCAAGAAGAGTAGAGAATCATCCAGGGCCTGGGAAGGGATAGGAAAGGAACAAGGATGGGGAGATTCCAATTTGGGCCTAATGGTTGTTTTCCAGGAGCCTGTTGTGAGCCAGGTGGGATGCTTCACCTTCTCCAATGTTGGGACTGAAGATAAGGAATGGGGGATAAAAGGAAAGCCAGAGGGCTGGGGCTGGGCACAGTGGTAGAACACTTGTCTAGCACGAGTGAGGCCCTGGGTTGGATCCTCAGCACCACATTAAAAAAATAGATAAATAAAATAAAAGTATTATGTCCATCTACAATTTAAAAATATTTTTAAAAGGAGGGGCTGGGGTTGTGGCTCAGTGGAAGAACAATTACATAGCATGTGAGGTACGGGTTCAAACCTCAGCATCACATAAAAATAAATAAATAAAGGTATTGTGTCTATCTACAACTAAATAAATATTTAAAAAAAAAAAAAAGAAAGAAAGAAAGAAAGCCAGAATGAGGGTAGATGGAGGCGATCGAAGGAGGCACAGAGAAGAGAGATCTCTGAGGGAAGAGAAGCAGCAGAAGGGCCCTTCTCAGAACGACAAAAAGTTACACCTCTGATATATTTGAGGTGGTCCCTTTAGGGGTGTTTAAACCAGAAAAAAATAAGAAGAGAACAGGAGAGGAGACATGGGATGGAAAAAGAAAGAAAACAAGAGAAAGAGTCTGGGGCCTAGAGGAGGGAAGAACAAGGAAGGAGGAAAATCCAGAAGAAAGAAAATTAGATAGTGTTTCTGAAGGGCTTAGGAAAGGAGTTGGTGTGTAGGGTGAGAAGCAAAGGACCATAATGCAAAGTACAGGAAAAGCCACACTGCCTGCCATGCTGGTGTAACTCTGATACTCCCTTGAGGTCCAGGTAACCCACACAGGGAGCAGAAGAACAGCTTCAGAGAGGCCTTGAGGAAGAAAATAAGGGAGTAGGAATGCAGGTCCAATCTACCCACCCCTGCCTGTATACAAATGAACCTGACCTTGTGGCTAAGAAGGAGCTCCGTGCTCCCTTACCCCTCCCCATCCTTTCCCAGGCCAGGGCCCACTATCACCAGCAGCCCCTGGGTGCTGTCTTTGGGCTAGTCCACTGTTCAGGGAAGCAAAGGCCCACAGCCCCCCAGGGATAGAGGTTTTAGGATGCAATCTAAAGTGGCTGGGCTCTAATAACACTGACACTATCTGCATGGGGGGCACAGGGGTGCAGGCAATGAAACTGCAGGAGAAGGTGAGGGCAGCCAGTGATGAATAGGGGCAGCAGCACCTCGTTAGAGGGTGTGTGGAGAGGATAGCCACTGCAGGGATGAGCCTGGGGCCTGATTTATCATCTTCAGAGCTGATCTGAGCGAGAGGGGTTAAGTAGCAAGTTAATGAAATCCGCAGATGCTGCTAAATGGGGGAGAGCTGGGAGCACAGGGGCTGGCAGGGACACCAGGCAGGAGGCAGGTGGCAGGTTGGCCACTGAAGGAGATTCATCTGGAGAGGGGATCGACATATTCCAGATGAGGGGAAATCCTGCCTTAGTCTCTGCATCCAATTTTGGCAAGCCAAGGAGGAAGAGGTTAGACAGACAGCAGAGATGCACAGAGAACCAAGTCCCCACATCAGGGATGTCCTCAGTCAAATTTCACAGCCCCCTTCCCCAATTCCAATGGGGCTTCCTCCAACACTGGGCAACCTTGAGGCCCAGAGACAGGAGGTGAATGAGCCCAGGCCTCTGAATCTCTTCTCCCAGACTGAGTGGCCAAACAAGTAACTACAGTTCTCCGTGATGAGTGCTGTTGAACAACACAAAGGAGGGAGCAATTAATTCTGACAGGGGAGGGCAGAGAGGTCAGGATGACATTAAAGCTGGTCTGGAGAAATAAGGATTTTACCAGGCAGAAAAGGGGAAGTGCGGATTCTGGGCAGAAGGAACAGCATGAGCTATGGCCAGGAAAAGCTCAAGGGAAGCTGAGGGAAAGGGAGCCGACCTGGTGGGGATGCCTGTTCAGGGGAGGTAGTGGGCAAGGGGAAACCAGCCAAAAGCTGGAGGCGGGCCAAAGCGGCAGGTGCAGGGCCTACAGTGCACTGGGTGTGCATGACAGGAAAAGGAGGCAGTGAATCCTCGCCAAAGAGCTTCTTCTGCATGCTGACTGCGTCCTCGGCCTCCAACAGTAGACCAGGGCCTCGATTAGAGAGGATGAATGGAAATGAACCCTGTGTACAGTTTAGCGTAAGGCCTGGCATGCAGTAAGTGCTTACTAAATGGCAGTCATTGTTACTGAGGTTGTTAATCTTCCCAGGATGAACTAAAAATATTGGGTGTTTGTTATGGTTTGGATGTGAGGTGTCCCCCAGAGGCTCGTGTGTGAGATGCTACAAGAAGGTTAAGAGGAGAAATGATCAGGTCGTGAGTGTTTTTAATCTAATCAGTGCATTAATCCCTCGACAGAAATCAACTGGATGTTAACTATAGGCAGTAGGTGTGGCTGGAGAAGGTGGATCCCCGGGGCCACACCTTTGATTATATATTTTGTCGTTGTTGAAAGGAGCTCTCTCTCTCTCTGCTTCCTGGTGCCATGTCCCCAGCTGCTTTCTTCTCCCATACTCTTCCACCATAATGTTCTGCCACACTTGGAGCCCTGGGGAATGGAGCTGCCTTCTATGGGCTGAGATCTCTGAAACTATAAGCCTCCAAATAAACTTTTCCTCCTCTAATTGTTCTTCTTAGGTCTTTTGACAACTGTGAAAAAGCTACTAAATGGTGTTTTAGTTTATTTGGGCCTCACAGTTTTAGAAGTCTTAGTCCATAGATAACCAATTCCATTGCTCTGGACCCAAGGTGAAGCAGCACATCATGACAGAAGGGCCCAACAGAGGAAAGCTGCTCGGCTTATGGCGGGATCAAGAAGCAGAGAGAGAGAGAGAAAAGGGGCTCCAAGGAAGATGCAACCTTCTGGGGCAAACCCCCAGTGACCCAACTCCTCCATCCATGCCCCACCTGCCTGCAATTATCACCTAGTCACCATTCAAAGTGGAATGAATTGATTAGGTTACAGCTTTCATAATCTAATCATTTCACCTCTAAATATTCCTGCATTAACAACTTTTGGGGGACACCTCATATCCCAACATTAACACTGGGCCAGAAGTCTGACTGAAGCTCCAGATGTACCTAGGGAATGGCAAGAGATTGAGTGGACAGGTGGCTACTTAATAAGTGGAAACTTGGGCCCATGAAGCAGAACATAATCAATAGCTCTAATAATGAGGTAGGTCAGGGTACTGCTGAGGTATCAGGGACCAGCGACCTCTGAGAAGGGGAAGACTGACACATAGGCTTATACCAGAGGACCAACCTATCCACACTTCTGCCCAGACCCTGCAGGGGCAGCTCTTGAAGGCAGGAAAGATCAGTTTGCCTTTTAAGGCTCTATGGTCAAGCCACTTTATCCTTCCTCCAGCCCACAGAGCTATCCTAGGCAGGCAAATATATCCTTCCCTATAGAAGCCTTCTCTTCTCAGAATCTGAGAGCAACCCTTCCTTTATAGGAAAACCTTCTCCAAGGGAAGTGGCAAGGGTAAAGTGGCAAGACATACTCCTTTTTATTCTAAATCAACTAGGTATGTAGTGCATGTTTGTTGAATGAAGGACTGAATTAACTGATAAAAATCCTGAAGCTCTTCAGCATAGCACAGCATAGGCACATTTAAAAAAGTCTCCACAACTCCCCGTCATATACACAATTCTTTTCTTGTTCTAATTCACGACATCTAAATGGATAATAGTGTGGCTACTTAAAGAATAGGCCAATCAGGCATGGTGGCACACACCTGAAATCCCAGTGACTTAGGAGGCTGAGGCAGGAGGATCACAAGTTCAAAGCCAGCCTCAGCAACTCAGTGAGACCCTAAGCAACTTAGCAAGACCCTAAAATAAAAATAGAAAGGGCTGGGGATGTGGCTTAGTGGTTAAGTGCCCCTGGGTTTGATCCCTGGTATGAAGAAAAGAAGGAAGGAAGGAAGGAAGGAAGGAAGGAAGGAAGGAAGGAAGGAAGGAAGGAGGAAGAAAAGACAAAACCTCGGAGTTAGATAGTTCTGGGACTCAGACTTTATTCCATTACTTACAGCTTCATGCTCCTAAGGAAGTCTCAGTTTCCTCCTCTGTAAAATGGGTACAATAATAATACCCATGTAATAGATCATGTGGATTAAATTAATGATACATGTAAAAGGCTTTTAACAGTGCTTGACGCAGAAAGTACCTGTTACACAGATTGAGCATGATTCAATAAATAAACTCAGAAAGCATCTTAATTCTTCCTCCTTTGTATCCCTTCGAACCTTTCTGTGGGCCTGTATTCTCTTCCTGCCCCTACATGATTTTTAAGGCAAATTCTTTAACTTTATTCTGTAATCAAAAACTAAGTTCTGAAACATACCAAAGCATAACGTTGGGCAGACCCACTAAACATCCACCCTAACATGAGAGAGACACAAGCAAGATTGAGTGTAGACAGAACTAGAAGGCAAAGCAAACTGCAAGGCAGGTATCCCAGACCCCCTGTCATCTGTCACTGTTGTCCCAGTATCTCTCCTCCACTCACATAAGTTGAATGAAGAAATGCCTTATGACTAGGGAAGAGGAGAGTTGACTCAGTATGTGATACAAGATAAAAGTAGAGAGTGATTGTACTGAAAGACGATGGGGAGGGAAAAACTTCCCAATAAGAGGGCACTGGTGGTCCACTTTATATGGAAAGAGAATGATAAGACCAACCTATCGTTTCAAAGTTAGAATATATGTAGACTCTTGGGCAGTGGTTAATGACTGAGCTGACTGGCCAGGTCCCTGAAAGGAAGCAAGATTAGAAGGTCATGGGCAAGAGGTCTGGGTTATGGTCACAAAGTGTGAAGATCTTTGTATTACAAATTCATACCAACCAGAAAGCATCTGCCATGGATGAGGTACTAAATCATCCTGTAAACAAAATGACTCAAATCAGTTTACGCCAATCAGCCTCTGTCATTGGCTACTGTGATACTGGCATAATGAGAGCACAGACAAAGTAACCATGATGGCAGGGATGGATGGCAGTTATTATGAAGAGGCCCAGTTGCACAGGTTCCCACTTACTAAGGTTGATCCAGCTACTGCTACTGCAGAATGTCCAACTTACCAGTAACAAAGACCAATGCTGATCCCCCATTGTGGCACCATCCACAGAAGATGCAAGTATTATTTGGAGCTCTTTCCTTTTCGGAAGGAGCAGAAATTCATTTTGGTAGAATAGGTGCACATTCTAGTTATGGGTTTTCCTTTTCTTCCTACAAGGCTTTAGCCAGCACCACCAACTGAAGGTTTACACAGAGTGTTTGATCCACCAGCACAGAATCTCACATAGCATCCATCATGTCATCCAAGGGACTGGCATTACAGGAAAGGGGATGCAAGAGTGAGCCCATGATATGGGATCAACTGGTCACATCATGTACTCCAGCACCAGAAACTGCCAGCCTAATAGAGTAATGGAATGATCTATTGAAGGCACAACTGAACTAACAACTAGGAGATAATATTTTATAAGAATGGGGTACGGCTGCGATCCCCAGAGTTTCCGGCCCGAGCCCGCCCTTTCGTCTCGCACACATTCCCAAGACCTGCACGCTCGCTCTCCTCCCATCCAAAGAAACTTGGTGTGTCTTTGCTGCATGATCAAGTGAACTTGGGAAAGATACTGCATGACAGCATCGAACTATTCCTGCCTTTCGGTTCGGTGGTCTTCAAATAAGAACTTATGTGTGATGCCTGTCATTGTGGTCAACCCAGAATAGAACTTTCATAGTAAATCATTTTGAGAACTTTAAAAAAAAAAAAAAGAATGGGGTACCATCTTCTTGGATACTGACTGTCAACTGAAGAGAGATGCCTTCATGAGATCCTAGGGGATATCTGATAATGTCTACTAAGAGTGGGCGCGTGGTTGGCAGAGGGGAGAGGTAGCAATATTGGCATATAGTAAGTAGAGGCCTGGACTGTGCATCCTACATACAGGATAGCACCCCTGCAACAAGGAATTATCCAGTCTCAAATGTCTTCGGTGCCAATGTGGAGAAACTGCTCTGGGATACAATATGCAACTTTAAATCAAAGACCTTTATATGGACATGCGTCCCCAGCTGGGCCTAGGAACCAAGATGTGGAAATTTCCCCATTTATTTTTGGTCCTAGTGATCCACTTTTGGAAGTTGTGATACTCTGGACTTTGCACATTGGGAGGATCTGGTTCCCAAGGAGAAAACACTTTGTTGGGAGATACATCCAGAGTCCCACCAATCTATATGATATGGCTGTTGCCTGGGTTCTTCGTGCCAAGGCATGAAGAAAGGTCACTATATCTTAGCAATGGTGATTGATTCTGGTCATCAGGAAGCAATAGGGCTGCTGCTACACAATAGGGACACCCAGATGTGATCCACTTAATACTTGGGCATCCACTGGCACACCTTTTCTATTTTGATGATATATGGACAAGTGCAACAACCTCAGACTGAGAGGCCAAAGTGACTAGTCTGAGGTTCCGAAAGGATGAAAGTCTAGGTCATGCCACAGGTTAAACTACTGAGACCAATAAATGTGCTAGTTGAGGATAAGGGGAATCTTGAATTAGTAATAGAAAAGGAATATAATGAGTGTAAGTCGTAGCCCCAAGACCAGTTGCAATAGTGGGAGTCTGTAGTTCATTTTGCCAACCTTCCTGTTTTAAATTCCTTTAGGAAGAGAGGCCCACCAAAATCCTAGAGAAAATGCTTTCACAACATTTGAAAAAGTGAATCCAAGTGGTTCCTGGTGTAAATTGCAGTGGATGTTGGGATCCGATGCCTAGATTCACCTTCAGAAATGAAGGACTTGTTCCTCCAGTTGCTGGTAGTGCTGCTTGTAGGTAACCCTTAATTGTTAGCTTTGTTGGGAAATTGCTGCAACTGAAGAAAAACTTTCAGGTCCTGTCTCCCTCCATATACTGATCAAGAGTAGTATACAAGCCAGGCTTGGTGGTGCACACCTGTAATCCCAGCAGCTTGAGAGGCTGAGACAGGAGAATCATGAGTTCAAAGTCAGTCTCAGCAACAGCGAGTTGCTAAGCAACTCAGTGAGACCCTGTCTGTAACTAAAATACAAAACAGGGCTGGGGATGTGGCTCAGTGGTTGAGTGCCCCTGAAGAGTAGTATACATAGGGCCAGGCATGGTGGCACACATTTATAATCTCAGCAGCTCAGGAAGCTGAGGCATGTGACTCCATGGTTAAGTGCCCTTGGGTTCAATCCCCAGTACCAAAAATAAATAAATAAATAATTGAATAAAAGTAGTATACAAAGATCCAGGCCCCTTGCCCCAATTACAGAGCTCCCAGCTGCAGAGTTCTCTTTTGGATCTTCTGAAACCTTTGCTAGGTCTGTACCACACACAGCTCGGCTGTTCCCTTTGCACCAATCCTGCTTCTGTCCCCTTCCATCAGTGTTGATCTCCAGAGTACTCTCTAATAACCATCCTATATGCTAATCTTTTCCTCAGAAATTTCTTCCTGAGGAACATGATCTATGATAGTCAATAAACTTTAAAATAACATCATTGCTATGGTCTGAATATTTGTGCCCTCCCCACCAAAGTTCATGTGTTGAAACAAGTCCCATCATGAGGACATTGGAGATGGGGTCTTTAGGAGGTGATTAAGTCATGAGGGTTCTAGGAATGGGATTAGTGTCCTATAAAAAAGGCCCCAGGGAGATTTCTTGCCCCTTTCATCATGTGAGAACACAGCTAGATGATGCCTGTCTATCTATGAACCAAGAAATGGGTATTTGTTAGTCACTGGATTGTTCAGTGCCTTGATACTGAATTTCTTGGTTTCCAATACTGTGAAAAATTTCTGTTGCTCATTGACCACCCCTCTATGGTGTTTTGTTACAGTAGCTCAAATGGACTAAGACAATCTCTATACATGTTCAGCTTGCTTACATTCAAATCAGGGAAACAAGCCAAAACCAATAAATATAATAAGCAAGTAAATCATTAAGTATGTTGAAAGGTAATAAGTCCTAACTAAAAAGAAAAGGTAGAGCAGTGTAAGGAGAGCAGTAGTACCTAGGTGTAGGAGGTGGCAGATAGAATGCAGTATTAAATCAGGTCTCATGGAAAAGATGATAAACGAACAAAATTGAGGTGAGAATTGAAAAAATGGATATCTGGGGATAGTATGGGAAAAGGGGATAGCAAGAACACAAACCCTAGGGCACCAGTCACTGTTTCAGGACTACCTGGGAGGACGGTGAGGCTAGAGCAGAGTGACCAAAAAGGGAAATAAAGCGATAGGAACAGAGATTGGAGAAGGAATGTGGGGATGGAGGAGTCAGATTATGTAGCTACTGTGGGCCATTTTAAGGGTGATGGCTTTTGCTTTGAGTAAAATAGGAACTGTATCTTGCTTCTAGGAAGCCCTCCCTGACTCTCTCTGGTTAGCCTGAGAGCCTCTTCTGTGCTCTCATAGCTTCTTGGGCTCCCTCCATGGTAGCACTTACTGTATTCTGTTGTAATTGCCATATTATCTGTTTCTGTTACCTACTTAATTTTTTGTGAACTCCATGAGGATACACCAAGATTGTCTTGATAATAGGGGATTATTGTGAGGATAAAGATAGGAATGAGGACGTTAAGACATACAGCCACAGAGTGAGACTTCACAGAGACCATAACAAACATTGGGAACAGGACATTGTTCAGAATACAACCAATTCTAGAAATTCGGATATTTCATTGCTGCCTTTGAATTGGGCATTCATTGATCTCCACTCTTCGGTTTTATCATTATAGTCACTTAGTACTCTGCCCTTGCTTCTACAGTCTCTAACCCTTCCATGGACTCCTGGCCACGCCAGTAGATTGGCTGCCTTTAGGTCAGGTATCCATCTCAGACCTAGTTAGCTGTGGCCAGGGTGATAAAACCTCTCACCTATGCATAAGAGTTCCTTATCTTGGCAGTGAGCTCTAGATTTGGCAGTTATGAAGGAGATAGTAGATTTCCTTTTTAGTATAGCAGTGATTGGCAAATAGGAAATATCAATCAATCAATCAATCTTGTGAAAGCCCACCCCTTCCCAAGTGTCCAGAATAGTGTCTGGCATAGAATAGACAATAATAATTATTTTGGAATAGAAAGTCAGTGTATCCAGCAACGTAGCACGAAAGAAAGCAGTATAGAGTAGTGGTTATGCATATGGACTCTGAGCTTAGACTGCTTGAGTTCAAATTCCAGCTCTGGTACCCAGCAACCATATGACCTTAAGCCAGCTACTTAACCTATCAGAAACTTAGTTTTTGCTTCAGCAAAATGAGGCCACAAATGATTCCAATGTCATAGGAGATTTGTGTGCATTAAATGAAACAATATACATAAAGAAATTTTCTATGGTTCCTGGTATATGGTGATGCCTCAATAGTTAGTGGTGTTATTTTCCTTTGTGGAACTCATGCAAATGGGTGTGGAACTCTATGCCAAATACTTGTCTGGAAGACAAAAGTTACATCTCATCCTTTTTTTTTTTTTTACTCACACAGTTCATATAATCTTACATTTACATAGGGTAGTACTGTCTGTCTCAGTCTACTATTTTTCCTGCCCCCATCCCCTCCCATCCCATTTTCCTCCACACCATCCATACTTCCTCCATTCTTTCCTATCCTCCCCATAACCCCTGCCCCCCCCACCCCCCCTACCCCACCCCTGTTAGGTATCAGCATCCACTGATTGGAGAAAACATTCAGCTTTTGGTTTTTTGGGCTTGGCTTATTTCACTTAGCATGATATTCTCCAACTCCACCCATTTACCAGCAAATGCCATAATTTTGTTCTTTTTTATGGCTGAGTAATATTCCATTGTATATATATATACCACAGTTTCTTTATCCATTCTTCAACTGAAGGGCATCTAGGTTGTTTCCACAATCTAGCTATTGGGAATTGAGCAGCTATGAACATAGATGTGGCTGCATCCCTATACTTTGCTGATTTTAAGACCTTTGGGTATAAACCGAGGAGTGGGATAGCTGGGTCAATGGTGGATCCATTCCAAGTTTTTTGAGGAATCTCCATACTGCTTTCCAGAGTGGCTGCACCAATTTGCAACTCCACCAGCAATGTCCGAGTGTGCCTTTTTCCCCACATCTACACCAACACTTGTTATTGCTTGTATTCCTGATAATAGCCATTCTAATTGGAGTTAGATGAAATCTTAGAGTGGTTTTAATTTGCATTTCTCGAATTACTAGAGATGATGAGCACTTTTTCATATATTTGTTAATAGCCTGTATATCCTCTTCTGTGAAGTGTCTGCCCAGTTCCTTAGCCCATTTATTGATTGGGCTCTTTGCATTTTTGGTGTACAGTTTTGTAAGTTCTTTATAAATTTTGGAGATCGGTGCTCTCTCTGAAGTGTGTGTGGAGAATATTTTTTCCCACTCTGTAGGCTCTCTTTTCACATTCTTGATTGTTTCTTTTGCTGAGAGAAAGCTTTTTAGTTTGCAACCGTCCCATTTATTGATTCTTCCTTTTATTTCTTGCGCTCTGGTGGTCTTGTTGAGGAAGTCTGGTCCTAAGCCAATATAAAGAAGATTTGGGCCTACTATTTCTTCTATTTGGTGAAGTCTTAGATCGAATTCTTAGATCCTTGATCCATTTTGAGTTGAGTTTTGTACAGGGTGAGAGATAAGGGTTTAATTTCATTTTATTGCATATGGATTTCCAGTTTTCCCAGCACCATTTGTTGAAGAAGCTATCTTTTCTCCACTGTATGTTTTTGGCACCTTTGTCTAGTATGAGATAACTGTACTTACGTGGGTTTGTCTCTGGGTCCTCTATTCTGTACCATTGGTCTATCTGTCTATCTTGGTGCCAATACCATGCTGTTTTTATCACTATTGCTCTATAGTAGAGTTTAAGGTCTGGTATTGTGATACCTCCTGTGTCATTCTTCCTGCTCAGGATTGTTTTGGCTATTCTGGGTCTTTTGTTCTTCCATATGAATTTCATGATTGCTTTTTCTATTTCTGTGAGGAATGTCATAGGAATTTTTATTGGAATTGTGTTAAATTTGTACAGCATCTTTGGAAGAATGGCCATTTTGATTATATTGATTCTTCCTATCCAAGAACATGGAAGATCTTTCCATCTTCTAAGGTCTTCCTCAATTTCTTTCTTTAATGTTCTGTAGTTTTCGTTGTAGAGGTTTTTCACCTCTTTTGTTAGATTGATTCCCAAATATTTTATTTTATTTGAGGCTATTTTGAACGGAGTTGTTTTCCTCAATTCACTTCCAGATGATTCATCGCTTATGTAGATAAATGCATTTGATTTATGTGTGTTTATTTTATATCCTGCTATTTTGCTAAATTCATTAATTAGGTCTAAAAGTTTCCTGGTGGAGCTTTTTGGATCCTCTAAATATAGGATCATGTTATCAGCAAATGGTGACAGCTTGAGTTCTTCTTTTGCTATTCGTATACCTTTAATTTCTATGGTCTAATTGCTCTGGCTAGCATTTCCAGCACAATGTTGAATAGAAGTGGTGACAGTGGGCATCCCTGTCTTGTTCCAGTTTTTAGAGGGAATGCTTTTAGTTTTTCTCCGTTGAGAATGATGTTAGCAGTGGGCTTAGCATAAATAGCCTTTACAATGTTCAGGTATGTTCCTACCATCCCTATTTTTTCTAGTGTTTTGAGCATGAAGGGGTGTTGTATTTTGTCAAATGCTTTCTCAGCATCTATTGAAATAATCATAAGATTCTTAACCTTAAGTCTATTGATGTGATGAATTACATTTATTGATTTCCGGATGTTGAACCAACCTTGCATCCCTGGGATAAACCCCACTTGATCGGGGTGCACTATCTTCTTAATATGTTTTTGTAAGCGATTTGCCAGAATTTTGTTGAGGATTTTAGCATCTATATTCATCAGAGACATTGGCCTAAAGTTTTCTTTTCTAGCTAGCTTCATAGAATGAATTTGGAAGGGTTCCCTCTTTTTCTATTTCATTAAATGCTTTCAGGAGTATTGGTATAGGTTCTTCTTTGAAGGTCTTATAGAACTCAGCTGAGAATCCATCTGGTCCCGGGCTTTTCTTGGTTGGTAGGCTTTTGATGGCTTCTTCTATTTCATTGCTTGAAATTGATCTGTTTAAATTGTGTATGTCCTGGTTCAGTTTGGGAGGATCATATGTCTCTAGGAATTTGTCGATGTCTTCAAGATTTTCTATTTTATTGGAGTATAGGTTTTCAAAGTAGCTTCTAATTATGTTTTGAATTTCAGTGGTGTCTGTTGTGATATTTCCTTTTTCATCACAAATTTTAGTAACTTGAGTTTTCTCTCTCCTTCTCCTTGTTAGTGTGGCTAAGGGTTTATCTATTTTGTTTACTTTTTCAAAGAACCAACTTTTTGTTTTGTCAATTTTTTGAATTGTTTCTTTTGTTTCAATTTCATTGATTTCAGCTCTGATTTTGATTATTTCCTGTCTTCTACTACTTTTGGTGATGAACTGTTCCTCTTTTTTTTAGGGCTTTGAGATGTAAGGTTAGGTCGTTGAGTTGTTGACTTTTTATTCTTTTCTTGAATGCACTCAATGCAATGAATTTTCCTCTTAGTACTGCTTTCATAGTGTCCCAGAGATTTTGATATGTTGTATCATCATCCTCATTTACCTCTAAGAATTTTTTTATCTCCTCCCTGATGTTTTCTGTTGTCCATGCTTCATTCAATAGCAAATTATTAGTCTCTGGTGTTGGAGTAGTTTCTGTTTTTTCTTTTGTCATTGATTTCTAATTTCATTTCATTATGATCCGATAGAATACAAGGTAGTATCTCTACTTTTTTGCATTTACTAAGGGCTGCTTTGTGGCATAACATATGGTCTATTTTAGAGAAGGAGCCATGTGCTGCTGAGAAGAAAGTGTATTCACTCATTGATGGATGGAATATTCTATAGATGTTTGTTAAGTCTAAGTTATTCATTGTGTTATTGAGTTCTATAGTTTCTCTGTTTAGTTTTTGTTTGGTAGATCTGTCCAGTGGTGACAGTGGTGTGTTAAAGTCACCCAGAATTATTGTGTTGTGGTCTATTTGATTCCTGTAATTGAGAAGGATTTGTTTGATGTACATGGATGTGCCATTGTTTGGGGCATAAATATTTATGATCGTTATGTCTTCTTGATTTATGGTTCCCTTAAGCAGTATGTAATGTCCTTCTTTATCCCTTCTGACTAACTTCAGCTTGAAGTCCACTTTATCTGATATAAGGATGGAAACCCCTGCTTTTTTACTAAGGCCATGTGCATGATAGGTTTTTTCCCATCCTTTCACCTTTAGTCTGTGGGTGTCCTTTTTTATGAGATGCGTCTCTTGAAGGCAACATATTGTTGGGTCTTTCTTTTTGATCCAGTCTGCCAGTCTATGTCTTTTGATTGACGAATTTAGGCCATTAACATTCAGGGTTATTATTGAAATATGATTTCTATTCCCAGTCATTTTGGCTTAGATTTGGTTTTTAATGTGATTTGGTTTCTCCTTTAATTGGCTTTTCTTTTAGGATAGTTCCCCCCTTCGATGACTTACATTGTTGTTGTTCGTTTCTTCCTCATGGAATATCTTGCTGAGAATGTTCTGTAGCACAGGCTTTCTATGTGTGAATTCCTTTAGCTTTTGTTTGTCATGGAAGGATTTTATTTCGTCTTTAAATCTGAAGGTTAACTTTGCTGGATATAGGATTCTTGGTTGGCAGCCATATTCTTTCAGAGCTTGAAATATATTGTTCCAGGCCCTTCTAGCTTTTAGTGTCTGGGCTGAGAAATCTGCTGATATCCGTATTGGTTTCCGCCTATATGTAATCTGTTTCTTTTCTCTCACAGCCTTTAAAATCCTATCTTTATTTTGTGCATTAGGCATTTTCATTATAATGTGTCTTGGTGTGGATCTGCTGTAATTTTGTGCATTTGGTATTCTGCAAGCCTCCTGCAGTTGACTTTCCATTTCATTCTTCAGGTTTGGGAAACTTTCTGATATTATTTCATTGAATAGGTTGTTCATGCCTTTGGTTTGTATCTCTGTGCCTTCCTCAATCCCAATAATTCTTAAATTTGGTCTTTTCATGATATCCCATAGTTCTTGGAGGTTCCGTTCATGATCTCTTACCATCTTCTCTGTTTGGGCAACTTATTTTCAAGATTCAATATTTTGTCTTCATTGCCTGAGGTTCTGTCTTCTAAGTGATCTAGTCTATTGGTGATGCTTTCCATTGAGTGTTTAATTTGGTTTATTGTTTCCTTCATTTCAAGGATTTCTGTTTGGTTCTTTTTCAGAACCTCTATCTCTTTGTTGAGTTGATCTTTTGTTTCCTGTAGTTGCTCTTTCAGCTGCTTATTGGAATGGTCAATCATTGCCTGCACTTGCTCTCTTAACTCATCATTTGCTTCTCTGAACATTTTAATCATGTATATTCTGAATTCCTTTTCTGGCATTTCTTCTACCATGCTGTCATTGGATTCTATTAGTGTAGAATCTTGGTTTATTTGGAACACTTTCCTCCCTTGTTTTTTCATGTTGTTCATGTATCTTCCCCTCCAGCAATGCAGATCTAGGGTATTGTAGTTTCTGCCCTACAGGATTAGTGACCCTATAATTTTCTGAAACCTCTTCTTTAAGGGGGGGATCAAATATTAGCAACACCCAATACAGACAATATGCATCTATAAACCAAATAGCCCCTTTGAAGACTATTGTTACAGTAGTCTTTTTGTTACAATATTTTTACAATATTGTCATAATAAACAGAGAGGATGAGTTCTATTATTATCTACAGTATAACAAACAGATTTGTAATGAGGACTCCAGTTTCTAATGGACAAAGAGGATGGGAAGGGGTGTAGGCTGCAACTGTTAACAGTGTAAGAAAAGAGTATGAAGAAATTCTAGATCATAGGAAGAGTGAGAAAAAGCCCTTGAGGAAATAGGTAAACAAAAGGAAAGTAGAGAGCAAGAAAAGTATAGAAATAAAAGTTTAAAAGCTATCACAAAGGAGAAAAAATATATATACTATAACCATCATATCCTATTCAAACCTCCCAGTCTTTAGTAGCCTGAGGCATGAGAGCTACCTGACATTGAGCTTCCAGTCTCCAGTGGGTGTCTCAGGATGGGATTTGCCCCACCTAATGACAGTTTTTGCAGATAATCCAAGATGGCTGCACTGGTTTCTAAACATGTTGGCAAATGGTGAGCTGCAGCACAGGGCATGGGCACCGAGACTGTGTGGGGTGCAGATGGTCAGGCTGGGCCCCTGGAGGTGGTGTGCTGTCAGTCAAGCTGGGGGTCCTGGAGGCAGGGTGCTGTCAGTGGGGCTGGCTGTCCTGCAGCTCCTGGCTTTTTTTTTTTTTTTTCCCCCAAAATGGCAGCAGCCACGTGTAACCAAACCTGCGGGTACTGTGATGGTGAATTTCCAGGCAACAGCAGGCAGCTGGCGATCCACTGACGGTCTGCAGGCTCCGCATGCTACTGGTGGACGTTGGGCAGGTGAACCTCGGTTGGTGGGCGATGAGTAGGTGAGAGGCAGGCGATGGGCAGGCCAGAGGCAGGCAGACAGGCAAGTGATGGATGATAGGCGGTGGTCAGTGAGTAATCTGCAGTCAAATGTAGCGCTAGGCTGGTAGACTGTGGGTGATCGAGGTAGACAGATGCGGTAAAGAGCAGGGGATCGATGAGGAGTAGAGACTGCTTCCCAGAGAATCAGATTCTCCTCTCTTTGAATCCTGAGCTACAGAGCAACAAGGAACGCAGCCTCCCTCTAGTCCGCCATCTTGGATCTCAACATCTCATCCTTGACTGAGTGAAGGAAGGTTCTACTGTGCAAGAGAACTTTCTAGGTACACACTGATTCTGAGACAGGGCCATGGTCAACTAGCTGGACCCTCTTTTTTCCCTGTGCTGGAGTTTATGGTTAATCCAGCAATCATTGCTGACTTTAGCAAAGAAAACCACTACAAAGGGTGTACCCTCAGAACATTTCCAGGTCAGTAATCAATATATTAGTTGTTGGCAAGCAGCATATCCTCCAACTCCTGAAGTGAGAGCATCTCCAGGCAGAGTATATGAAAGAGACAGAGAGAACACATTGACCACAGTCAAAGATTCTGAAGGTTATAATTCAGCATGTATATCTTAATATATTCAGTATGGAGAAGCCATTTGGTCACCACCTCTATGCAAGCAGGGATCAGTAGAAGGTCAAGAGGGAGACCCGTCTGTGCATTTGTGTGAAAGCAGACACAAATGAGGCTGTAGGTTTATTTCAGTGTAAGGGCAAGGCCTAACCTTAGGCCCTCCTGGGCCCTTTTCCAGGTCAGTGGAAAGATGGGACCAATCCCTTTTTCTTTCCCTTTTTCCAAGGGCAGACAGTGAGGCTTTTATTTGGGACCTATTTAAACAGAAAGGGCTTCTGATGGAGCATGATGAGACAATTTGAGAAAAGGAATGAGAGTGGCTACCTTGGCTTGAGGTATGTTGGAAGCGGAGGGGAAAGGAGAAGGAATAGCAGAAGCAAAGGGAAGATGGTGTCCCTGCTTCAAGTGCAGCCTCAGCAAACCGGACAAAGAACAAAAAGATGCCATGATGGTCTGCTCTGTGGGCAGGAGCCTGAACGGTGTCCCTTCAGGGCTTTCTGGAGCAATATGTCTGGGCCTCTGGCTCTACTACCACAGAGCCTCCCACTCTGATTGCCAGTCTAAGAAGCACCAAATGGCAGCACCACCTCCCCTTACTGTGCACAGCACCTGGTAGCTAGAGGCACTCTTTGTCAAGAAAGAAGTATTTATTCTGATGACCAATTTTCTCTTTCCTAGTTAGGCTGTAAATTTCCTTTGGGGAAATGGCAGTGCCTCAAGCACCACCAGGGGGCACTAGGGCCTCTAGGCACCAGGGGCCAAGAAAAGTGAAATCCCCCAGCTCAGAGGCCCCAGTCCAGGGCCTGAGTCCCCTGCACAGCTCCCTCCAGCAAAGACTCAGCGCAGCAGACCAGGGAGACTGTTGCTGGCTTATCTAAGGAGAAATGAGAGGACTGGGCCAAAGAGCCCTATTTCTGTCCAGCCCTACACTACCTGCCATAAAATTAAATGATCACAATGAGTACATTAATTACCTGACACAAATGCTTTAACATAACAAAATTATTAGCCATTCTAGATTTAGTGTTTGTACAGCACTTTATATTTGCAAGGGCGTTGCAATAACTTACCCTGCTGAGGGTGCATTTAGAGCCCTGAATGACATCCTAAAGGGTCTCCTCTGGCCAGCCAGCTGTCTGGCCCCTGCCACAGCTGGTCCCTTGCCCTTCTTGCCTGTACTGACTGCTTTTATTCTGTTCCTGCTGCCACCTGCCATCTCCTCCTGGAAGTCCCCCTGAGCTGTTCACTGATGCCTTTTACCTCAGAGAGCCATGGACCCAGGTTATCTACCGGATACTGTATCAGAATCCAAGTGCTCAAGGGCAGCAGCCCTGGGTGGGGCAGGCCTTGGTTCCTAGTAAGCTCTCCCTTCTTTGACTGAATGTGAGTCCAAGCATGGACACATGATGAATTCTATACATAGAAGGAGCTCCAAATTTGGGACCTACTGCTGCTCAAAGTCCACAGGAATTGACTGTGTGTCCTGTTGAAACACTTGCAGAATGTTCACTGAGCCCACATCAGAGCAAGCCCTGGCCCCTTGGGGAGCAGGGCATCGAGGAGGGTCACCCCTATGCTGAGTCCATTCCAGACTGGATGGGATAGCATACGAAACCTCACTAGTAAAATGTGTTGCAGTTGGCTTGGGTGTGAAATCTGCTTCCCGGACAGAGAGATCAAAAGCTCAGTTGATGGATGTCTGTATACCCAGCTCTCCTTGCTTGCTTTCATCTTTCTTCCAGAAAGAGGAGTAAACATTCTGCTAGCGAACACTGCAGGTGTTCCCTTAAGGAGTGTGAAGGAATATCATTGAAAGCAGACAAGACCACCAATGAAGGTGTCCATGGGGATCCCAAGGGCCTCAAGGAGGATCAAAATGAAGGGCATTTCCTGCTGCAGTTCCAAAATTTCTATGTAGAAAGGTCTTTGGGCCATAGCAATTTGGTTGGAAGGCAGCTGAGGAGACTTACCTTGAAGCTGCATTTGTATAGCTTGTATGATACAAATCAATAACATTTCCCAACATGCTTTTAGTCATACTTTATGACAATTGAGGAAGCACCATTTTCTATAAAAACGTTATCGTGGCACATGGTGTAATGATTAAGAGCACAGCTCTGGAGCAGGATTGCTTGGGTTCAAATGCCAGCTTCACCATTAACTAGCTGGGTGACTGCAGGCAAGGACTTTAGCTTCTCTGTCACTCAGTTTTTTCATCTATAAAATGTGGAGCTTAGTATGATGGTGAACTGTAAACCCAGTGCACTTGGGAGGCTGAGGCAGGAGCATTGCAAGTTCAAAGCCTCAGCAACTTAGTGAGGCCTAGGTAATTTAGTGAGACCCTGTCTCAAAATAAAAAGGGTTGGGGATGTTGTTCAATGGTTAAGCACCCCTGGGTTTAATTCTCAGTACCCACCCTCCCCCCCAAAAAAGGTGTGGATAACTAGTGTGCATGGACAAATATGTAACAAAAATCCCATCAATATATACAATTATAATGCACCAATAAAAAAAGATGTGGATAGCTATAGTATCTAATTCATTTGCTATGAGAATTAAATCAATTAACCCATATAAAGCATTTAGCATATAGTAAGTACTCATTAAGGGTTAGCTATCATTCATTGGGAGAAACCTGGAAGCATCTGGGATTTCCTGTGAAAGTCACACTGCATATTTGGGAGTAAATTCCCATTATTCAAAATGAGGGAGATGGGGAGAGGGATTCACAATTTAGTTTAGGAATAGTGTATATGATGTGATATTGAGATTCCTGGTGAAGTTCAGAGAATTTTACCTCCAAAGGAGTCATAGAGTAATGGTTGAATTCCGGATGATCAAAGACCCTCAGGCTTTTGGTGTATATTGAGTTGGAGATGGAAACCCTCCAACTTGGACTGAGCCAGATGTTACACCTGAGAGTAGAGGAGAGCATGGTTTCTCTCGCTCTTCTAGGCATAGTCTCTGCAAAGAGGTCTAGGAGGTCAGTGGGAAGGGAAGGCTGTCAGTATGGTGGGTGGGCAGCCCTGTACTCATATACTTACTCAAAGGCTTCAGCATTACTCTCTTGGGTCAGGACACATCCCTTGGAAAAATTGGATGACCTGAGCTGATAAGGCTAGCCTCCTCATGCTCCTACTTCCCTACAGGCTCTCAGCCTCAAAGAGGCTCTAAATAGCAACCACACAAGGAATGGGAACATGCAGGTTCCTGGTCCTGACACAAAGGCATATGGAGTGAGGAGAGTCAGACATTGAAGAAAACTGGCCCCTGGTGGGTTTTGGTAAATCTCAGGCCCACAGGCTTCCAATGCAGTAATAAAAAGGGCTCTTCCAAAGTTCCCTGAAAGCCTCTTCCACCAAGTTCTTTTGCGATCTGTCTCTTCTTGTGATGGCCACCAGGAATAATGAGTAGAGCTGAGTTCTAAGGTTTTGCTATGATTCGTAGAGATCTTGGGGCTTTAAAACAGAGACTGATCCCTCAGAGCTCCCAGTTCCACATCCCCCTCCACACTCAGTCAACTATTGTGCCAGTAAGCACATGCAGGATGTGCCCAGCCAAGAGTGAACACACTTATTCCTTAGAACAGCACTTCCAGAAAGACTCTGGATTAAGAATTAGGAAACCAACTAAAAGATCATGTTATTTGAAGCAATCCTCCATCTAGAGGTCTTCAAAGATGATTCCTTGGGTCAGAATAAAATACTAGAACTACAATTTATATGTATTTCCTAATGTGAAAAAGAAGTAATTGGATTTACTGGCATTTAATATGCATGTGAGAGAATTGGTAATTCATTCTGTCACCTGTCATGTAGGAGACAAGACCATCCAGAAGGAAGATGGCGGTAAGAAAATCCAAGCTTTCCTACTAAAGGTTCAGTAATTGGATTTACTGAAACAAACTGACTATAAACAGATTAATGGGGTAAAAACATAAAAATTTATGTATATATGCATAATATATACTACATATATATATGCAAGCATGGGAGCCACACAAAACACAAAACTCAAGATGGCCACATGGTTGAGGCTTAAATGCTCTCTTCACAATGGGAAGTGAAGTGTAGGGTCTGTAGGCAATTTTTGAGGGGTGGCAAATGTTTTTTTAGGGGAAAGAATGAGCCCAGAGAACAGATGGCGGCCTGAGACAAAGTTCCTCTGAGCTGTAGGTGCGTTGTTTGATTTTCAGTCTCCTCTTCTGTGATGTAAGTTTATTCTCCACTGGTTAATGAATTTCAGCTAGAAGTTTTGAATGCAGTTGTGTTCCTCTTGGTGGATCTGGTCTTTAGGTAGATAAGGGGGAAGTCCTTCCCTGTATTTGCTACTCCCTAGGGCCTCTAGGTTTGAAGTCCAAAGTGGCATGTTTTGGAGTCATTTTTCCTGAGCTCCCAAAAGACCTCAGCGACATAAAGGTTTACAGTGTTTATGACAGATTGCAGTTAGCATGTGCCCAAGGAAATGATTTGCTGATTATAGTAGCTAGAGGGTTTTTTGGTGGTTGTTGTTTGTTTTTCGGTTACTGGGGATTAAACCCAAGGGTGCTTTACCACTGAACATCCCTAGCTCTGTTTTTAAGTTGCTTAGGGTCTTGCTAAGTTGCTTAGGATGGCTTTGAACCTGTGATCCTCCTGCCTCAGTTTCCCAAGTTGCTGGGATCATAGGGATGTACCACTGTGCTCCACTAGTAGTAACTACTTTTTAAACCATCTAACCATTCTTCAGATGGTTTAAAAAGATTACTGTAACAACGTAGGGCATGGTGGCACATCAGTCTTCCTTATCACTTTCACCTTTCCATTCCATGCCTAAAAGCCTTCAATAAATCTTGTACTATCAACTTTTCCTCTGTTATATATTATCTTGTATTTTTCAGCATTTTTTTTCCTTCAAGTTAGTCTTGTCTTCCCAGCCAAACCTGTTGTAGTTGATACTTAGAACTTGACAGTAAGATTGTCCTGGAGAAAACTGAACTTAATCAACAGGTGATGAAAGGAACCCACTGTCTCCCAGGCGCTTGGGAGCTGCTATTAGACTGCTAATCAGTGGTATTAACATGTCTAAGGACAGAAAGCTTCAGTATGGTTTGCAGTGCAATTTGGAATAGAGGAAAGCCATTATAATAGCCATTAGTATAATTCTTGAAGGACCACTTGGCTAAAATTAAAGTTCATGAGTTTTATTTGCTTCCCCTTAGAACCTTGAAGTCATTGTTCCATTGTTGTACTGACTTCAAATTTTGCTTTAGTTCTTTGGCTCCAATGTCTTTATTTCTTGGATTATTTGATTTCATCTAATTACTCTCCCATCCCCACCACCGCTGCCCCAGGAAGGATTCATAGGTTCTCTCTCTCTCTTTTTTTTTTTTTTTTAATATTTTTTGGTTGTAGATGGACACAACATTTTTATTTATTTATTTTTATGTGGTGCTGAGGATCAAACCCAGTGCCTTGCACATGCGAGTGCTGTACCACTGAGCTGCAGCCCTAACTCTTCATAGGTTCTTTTTTTTTTTTTTTTTTTGGAACCAGGGATTGAACTCAGGGACACTTGGCCACTGAGCCACATCCCCAGCCCTATTTTGTATTTTTATTTAGAAACAGGGTCTCGCTGAGTTGCTTAGGGCCTCACTAAGTTGCTGAGGCTGGCTTTGAACTTGCGATCCTCCTGACTCATCCTCCCCAGTCGCTTGGATTACAGGCGTGCACCACCACGTCCGGCCATAGGTTCTTTATCTTCCAAATTCTTGCTTGTTTGAGAAGGTTTGTCTCTGGTTTGTACATGTAAATGGCAACTTGAGCAGATATAATATTTTTAGGCTCACTATTTGCCTAGAAACTCAGCCACTGAATGCCACTGTAGAGAAGTCTCAGGTTAGCTTATTCTTCTATTTTTTAAGTGATCTGATTCTTTTGCCTGGATGATTGAGGAATTGCTTCTTCATCCTATGCTGAACAACTTAACCAGGAGATATCTTGGTTTCAATTGCTAATCATCAGTTCCCCCCCCCCCCAGGAAAACAGTATATTCCTTTAATGTGTAGATTTCACTCTCTATAGTTCTTTAAATCAGGAAAATTTCCTTTTGTTATATATTAAAACACCTATTCTGTTTGATTTGTTTAATTTTCCTTTGACTATACCATCTCTATGAGTTTTTTATATTTCTAAATCTCCTTTCAGAATTTTTTTAGAACATTGACTGCCTTCCCCATTTATTATGACTAACCAAGAATATCTTCATTAATTTATGTTGTGCAATAGTATTGATTGGGTCCCTAACTCAGTTTCTCTGCTCTACAGTATCTTTTTTATATCATTCTGTTGTTTTATCATGTTGTGTTTGAGTTCTTTTATTTAATTCATGTTTTTTTTAAAAGTTTTCCAGGGGTGGGGGCAGGTGGGGGGTAAAATTAATAACAGAGTGTGTGACAGATACCATTGCCCTGTGTAAATGCATGAACGCACAGATGGTGTGACTCTACTTTGTGTAAAACAAGTGAAACAATAGCTGTACTCCATTTGTGTTCAATGAATCAATAAGTAAATAAAAAAAAAAAGAAGGAAAAAAAAAGTTTTCCAATATCACAAGGCTTTCGTGGACAATTTTCTTTTTTTCCAGTTATATTTTCCTCAACACTATCTTTTTAATCCATTTTTTGCATACCATACCATAGTTCCTTTCCTTCTTGTTTCTTTTTCCTTTTCATTTACTATGTCATATTTGTACATTCATTATACAGATGTTATGGAGGACTTCCTTCTTGATAGTCTTCCAGTCTTATTTAGTCTCAGGAATGGGCATATATGCAAGCAAGGTCAATTAAAATTCTGAGACAATTGGTCAATGGATGTCTCATTTATTCTTTGCCTTGTGCTTCCTTGATTTAGAATTATCAGAGTGTTTTATATACTCTTGGGGATAACAATCACAGCAGCTAAGCATGCTCTCATCCTCACCATGTAGCCTCAGGCTACAGATACGTAAACAGATTTTTCTAGTCTGTGCTCAAGCTGTAGCTTTTAGGGGAAAATAAATCCTGCTTTATATGTCCTTTCCTCAGAGAAGCTTTGTCTGATTACCCTTTCTCAGGATACCCTTGCTCTAATTACTCTATTTTACTACCTCTGAGGTAGGTCTTCAAAGTATTTGTCACCATTTCAGGCCTTTTGTTTTATGTATTTATTATTTGTTAAATGTCTCTCTAACATTTGGAATTTAAGCTACATCAGAGAAGGGACCTTGTTTCTCTTAAGTTTTTGTATTCAAAACATCAAGAACAGGGCCAAAGATTATTCTTGTTTTGGTAAGTAATTCATTATAAGTTGTGCACAGTGCTGCACAACGGAAATTCCATTAGCTCTGGAGGCTGAGGCAAGAGAATCACAAACTCAAAGCCAGCCTCAGCAGCTTAGTGAGACCCTGTCTCAAAATAAAAAATAAAAAAGGCTGGGGGTGTGGCTCAGTGGTTAAGTAACCTGGGTTTAATACCTGGTACCAAAAATAAATAAATAAGGGCTGGGGATATGGCTGAGTTGGTAGAGTGCTTGCCTAGCATTCCCAAGGCCCTGGGTTCAATCCCTATCACCACGAAAATAAATAAGTAAGTAAGTAAATAAATAAATAATGCAGTAAGCATTCTTATCATGCATCTTTTGAATCATTTAAAAGACCTCTTTAGATTAATATTTCTGGATGTGGGATTACTACATCAAGAAGCACCACATTTTATATTATGTCACCCATTGCCAGACTGTTTTCAGAAAGGTGGTTCAAATTTATGCTATTGCCAAAAGTGCATGTTGAATGTCCATTTTCCTTACCTACAATGAGTTTAATTGATCTTCCTGATTTTGTCAACATATAGATAAAATAGAAGAGTTCATTGTTTTAGTTGTGTTTTCTTTTATTTCTATTTTTTTTCTATTACCCATTAGTATTTCTTGTTTGTGAATTATCTGTTCATGCAGTTTGACCATTTTCTATTGGGTCATTAATTTTTTCTTGTTGATTTATAACAGCTAATAGATATTTGCTATTAGATATTTTAAATTAAATACTATAAAAACTTTCTCTGTTATTTCTCTTTCAATCTTGTTTATGACCTTTTGACCAGGCAGAATGTTTACACTGGTCTATAGTTAATATTTTCCCTTTATGTTTTCTAGCTTTAGGAACATGTTTTGAAAGACCTTCTTCACTTCCAAGATTATACAAATATTTACCCATGTTTTCTTCAAGTGTTTTTTTAAAATATTTTTTAAGATGTTGCTAGACCTTTATTTTACTCATTTATTTATATGTGGTGCTGAGAACTGAACCCAGTACTCACACATGCTAGGCAAGTGCTCTACCACTGAGCCACAACTTCAAGTGTTTTTTATGGTTTCATTCTTTTTTTTTTTCTTTGACTCTAGGGACCGAAGTAGGGATAGTGTTTTTTTTTTAAAAAAAGATTGACCAGTTCTTCCAAAATCATTTGCTGAATTATTCAATGTACCTCAACTGATTAGCATTTAGTGACTATTTATCATGTGCTAGGCACTTACTAAATCCTTTACATACTTAACCTAGTTTAATACTTCCATCAAGTGGTGACAAAATCAGATTTTCCTTTAAAACACACATATACAATCTGTCTTCAATGTGGAAAATAGATTGGTGGGGTAAATTAGATTCTCCACAGAACAGAACCAGTAGGATATACATAGATATATAAGAGAGAATTCATTATAGGGATTAGTTCATGTGATTACAGAGGCTAAGGAGTCCCATGATATGCCCTCTGCTAGCTAGACAACCAGGAAGCTGGGTGTAATTCAGTCTGAGTCCAAAGGCTGAGAACCGGGAGGGCCAATGGTGTGAGTCCTGGAATCAGAAGGCCTGAGAACCAGGAATTCTGATGTCCAAAGGCAAGAGATGTATGCTGCACCTCAAGAAGAGAGGCAAGAAATTTGCCCTTCCTCCACCTTTTCATTCCATCTGGGTCCTTAATGTATTGGATGATACCTGCCCACATTGGTGATGGTGACCTTCTTTACTCAGTCTACTAATTCAAATGTTAATCTCTTCCAGAAACATCCTCACAACATATACCAAGAGTTAATGTTTTACCAGCTATCTGAACATCCCTTAGGCCAGTCAGGTTGATACATAAAATTAGTTGTCACAATGGAGGAAGAAAAGATAGCAAGAAGCCCAGTTATTTAAGTGACCCAGGCAAGAAGCTCTTTTGAAGATCTGTATTCTATCTAATACCTTACATTTCACAGTTGATGGTAGGTGTTAGGTGGAAAGAAAAATATTAGTGACTTGGACCAGGAAATTGAATGGAGCTTGTTGAATGAAAATGGCAAAGACCTGGACCGGAGAGGTGGCAGTAGAGATGAAGAAAGGTTAAACAAACAAACAACAAACAAAAAACTAAATATAGTTTGAGACAAGTAACAGTTCTTCACAAATATCTAAATATGAGGAAATGAGAGAGGGAAATGTGAATGATAGCTCAGATTTCTGGATGGAATGGGCAAGTGATGCATTTACTTTTGAACATGCCAAGTTCAATATACCTTGGAGATGACCATTTGAAGATGTAAGATAAGTAGTTAGGTTTATCTGTCTGGAAGTCCAACAACACAATGTAATTTGAGGGGCATAAGCATACTGATAGTGATTGAGGCCATGGAAAGAGTTGAGTCACTTGAGGAAAGACTATTGAATGAAAAGAGAAGAGTCCTTAGGACAGACCTCTGAAAACCCCAATATTTAAAGGTTTAGTGGATGAGGAGGGTGGAGTTAGCAGAAATGTCTGCAAAAGGACTGTCAGAGAAGTAAGAGGAACTGGGAGAGTGTGGTATTTTAGACGATGGAGAAAGAGTTTACTCAAGGACAGAGTTGAGAGTAATTCTAGGAGAGTAAACGAAGTGATGGACCATGAACTCAAGCTAAATAAATAGGGAAATGAAGACAGGAAGAGAGTAGTAGAAGAAAGTGAAGGAGTCAATAAACTGATATTCAAATGAGAGGGAAGAATATATTCAGTCAGATAAACTTACTAAGCAAGTTGAGGATAGGTGACTGAGGTCAGAGTCTGAACTATTTGAATTAGTGACTTTAGAAGTAGAAAAACTAGGTATTGGGTGCAGTGGGGCTTGTCTATAATTCCAGCCATTTGGGAAACTGAGGTAGGAGGATTGCAAGTTCAAAGCCAGCCTCAGCAACTTAGTGAGACCCTGTCTCAAAATTAAAAAATGGAAAAGACTTGGGATATAGCTCAGTGGTAAAGTGCCCCTGGGTTCAAACTCTAGTAGAAGGAGAGAGAGAGACAGAGAGAGAGAGAGAGAGAGAGAGAGAGAGAGAGAGAGAGAAAGTGGAGAAGTCTCAGGTCATAGTGACAAGATCCTGGGAGTGACTGAGGTTGAGTAACATTGTGAAAGGACACTGGATATAAGGTGGTCTTTCATGTGAACTTTGCACTCACTTAGGATGATGGCCAGACTCAGTGCAAGGGAACATAGTATGCCAAATGTTAGTGTTTTCTGTAAGCAACAAGGAGCAAAGGGGAGCTGGAGTACAGGGCTCAATCCAGGAGTAGCTGACGTTCTTACAAAAGACGGAGAAGCAGTAGACTCTAAGTAGAACAGGGGAATGTCCTCAGCTCCTGACACTATACAGCTGTGAGAATATGAGCAGACTCCCCTTGAGGGAGCTGCAGGGAAAGTAGTGTAGACAGATCCAGGTTTAGATAAGGCAAGGGGTAGAAGGGACATTTAGGGAAGTGTTGAAGGCATAGAGGGGGTTGGAATTCCAAAGGGCAAATGGAAGGTTTTGGCAGGGAAGATGACAGGGACTGGATTAAGTGTAAGGAAGTATGAAACATTTCAGGAATGACAATTCCGTAGAGAACAAATATGGGAAGAGAGCAAGTGTTTATATTTAGAGCTTTGATCTATGAAAATGGGAATGATGCTTGGTGGGTTTTATTCCAAGTGACCCTTGGAGATGAAGACTTAAAGAAAATCCTGCAAACATCCTGCGTAGACGTAGGAGATGCAGCAGAGGAAGGTTATGTGGAACAAAAAAGTTTGAAGTTCAAGTATCTTTGAAGAGGGGGTGAATAGTGGCTCTCATGTCCTTTTTAATCAGAGGTTGGAGGTCTTGGTGTTTGAAGCTTACGATAGGGTGTGTTAAAGGAGTGACTTAAGAGTGGCCCAGGAAAAAATTAATTAAGAAAAAAGAGTGGTCCAGGGATCTTGAGCTTAGATCTCCAGATGGAGATATAGTTTAGAACTTCCTATTTCCATTGTAGCACAATTTTTTCTCTTTCCAAGTACAAAAATAATGCCTAAACTATTATTTGAAAATTATTATTTTTTAAATTTTGGGGGCATTATTGGGGATTGAATTTGGGCACTCAACCAGGGTCTCACTGAGTTGCTTAGTGCTTCACTGCTGCTGAGGCTGACTTTGAACTTGAGATCCTCCTGTCTCATCCTGGGATTACAGGCATGTACCACCACAGCTGGCTCAAAATTATTTTTCACAGGCAAAAATTTAAGTGATTGGGCCATTTCTCCCAGGTATCATTCTTATTTTAGCAGATTATGAATTTGCTTAATTTTTTATTTAAGTAAGTGTTTTTATTAAGTTAAATTTCCTCACACACACGAAATGGTTTAGGTTAGTATAATGATAGAATTCAAAACTGAAAGTCATCACATTCAAGTATAAAACTTAGTTTTAATTTGTCCTTTTCTTCCCTACACATTATATAATTAATAAAGGGCACATTGGGAGAACTTGGCTAGCGTCACATATAGCACACTCTCCTCTCCACCCTCAGCGCCTTGGAACTTCTTACTACACTGATTTTCTGAGAACCTTCTTATCTCCAACAGCCACTTGGAACTTTGTATGGATAAGTTCCATTATTTTCTCACCATGGAAGCTCTTTGTTTTTTACTCACATATTTAGTTCACTTAAAGATGCATGTTTTTCCACATTGTAGCAACTCTAAAACTGGAATGCTGCTTCATTTTTTATAGTTGTTATTGTTCTGGGTATTGGGCCCTTTACCACTGAACTACATCCCTAGCCCTTTTTTATTTTTAATTTTGAGACAGGGTTTTGCTAAATTGCTGAGACTGGCCTCAGGCTTGTGTTCCTCCTGCCTCAACCTTTCCAGTTGTTGGGATTACTGGTGTGTGCCACCACACCCCAGCTTGGAATGCTTCTTATAATCCAAACTGTCTCTGACTTGATGAATCACAGTACTTTGTAATAGTACTTTGTTTCACTCCCTCATGCAGCCTAGTTTAATTTCTGACACAGAGCAAACACTGAACAAATATTTGTTTATTGATTGACTAATAGGTAAACTAAGAAGAGGTCACATAATTTGAATTATGACTTAAACACAAACTTTAACTTGACTTCTTGTACTTCTTCAAACTTTTAACCTTCATGAATCTTTATTCAATAAAATTTTATATTATTATTAAAAAGGAGGAAGAGCCAGGTAATCCCAGCAGCTTAAGAGGCTGAGATAGGAGGACTGCAAGTTCAAAGCTAGCCTCAGTAACTTAGTGAGGCCCTAAGCAATTTAGTGAGGCCCTGTCTCAAAATGAAAAATAGAAAAGGCTGGGGATGAGGCTCAGTGGTAAAGCACGCTGGGTTCAACACCTGGTACCAAAAAAAAAAAAAAAAAAGAAAGAAAGGAGGAAAGGTTAAGGAAAATGTGATTATTTACCTACTTTTATGATTTTAAAAAGAAGCATTTTTTAATAATACCTCACTTTTTTTTATTGTACCAGGGATTGAACCAAGGGTCACTTAATCACTGAGCCACACCCCAGCCCTGTTTTTTTTGTTTGTTTGTTTGTTTGTTTTTTGCTGTTTGAAATAGGGCCTCGCTAAATTGCTGAGGTTGGTCTCAAACTTGTGATCTTCCTGCCTCAGCCTTCTGAATCACTGAGATTACAGGCATGTGCCAGGGTTCCTGGCTGCCCCTACCTCACTTTTGTGTAGAATTTGTCACAAAAACAAAACAAAGCAAAACAAAAACTTGCCATATAGGTGGAAAGAAAATGGCTATAGAATATTGAAGTATGTGTTCTACCTAAGTCTACCTAAGTTCTACCTAAGTACCTAAGTCCCCAGCTCGTCAGTATTTTGGTTTCCTGCTATGGAAATTATTCTTTTTACTACCTTGTTCCATGGAAAGACAGATGTACCAAATGCATTCTTCAATGTGACCCTTTTTTGCAAAATGCTTCTTAAAACTGATGCCATGAAGTACAGTCCTAACTGCTGCATTTCTCTTACTAGTCTTCAAAAGAAAGGGAGGGAAAGATGCAGCAGAGCTGAAGTGTAATTGCTTATTAGGCCTCATTCAATAAGGGAGGCAGTAAAAAGCAAAACTACTAATATTGCATAGTAAAGACAACTTATTCAGCTCTTGGGAAAAATTGAAGGATATTTACTGCTAAAATGCAATTTTCACTCACTTTGAAGGAATCATCACAAGAGTCAACCCGTTTTCCAACTTCAAACCTTTAAGTCACATCAGCCAAACATTCATATTCCTTTTTCTTGCTCAGCTCTTTCTGCACATTTTCCCACTGCATCTCTCCACTGTTTGGCTTTCACTCAACTTTGGGAGTAATTTTCATTTCTGCATGTAGGTGTTTGTTTGTTTGTTTGTTTGTTTTGGTACTGGGGATTGAACTCAGGGTTACTTAAGCAACATTCCCAGCCCATTTTTATATTTAATTTTGAGACAGGGTCTCCCTAAGTTGATTAGGGCTTCGCCAAGTTGCTGAGGCTAGCTTTGAACTTGCAATTCTCCTGCCTCAGTCTCGTAAATCGATGCGATTACAGGCATGTGCCACTGTGCCCAGCTTGCACATAGATTTTGGGGCTTTCCTTAGGTTAGCCTTTTCTTGCTTGTTCTTTTAAGGCAATGATACTTTATCTGACATCCATTTTAGCCAAGATTAACTTTCTTTGGTCCCTGAATATTTTATTTTTTTCTACTCTAAGCTTGTTTTGAAGCTGAATGGGTCCTGGTATAGACAAATATATTTTCCATTTCACTGAAATTACTTCCTAAAATTAGTTCTCTCTTGGGAAAAGCAAGGTGGCTTATGGCGAAGTTCATTGCTTCAGAAAATAGTGGACACTGATTTTATAAGCTACAGGGAAGGATCATGTTCTGGAGAAGGTGTCATATTGATACCTCATTTTATCTTCCCACTCAAAATGCTTACAAGTGTCAGAGAAGGGATCTCAGTGACTTCCAGATGTCCTCCTATTTGGCTTCTTTTTTCATTATTTATATTTAGTTTTTATTTATTTATTTATTTAACTTTTAAAACTTTTTGAGCAGGTTACTTGATCTGAGTTTCAATTCTTATGTCTATAAAGTATGTCCAAATGCCTACCTCTTAGGAGTTTTGGTAAGAATTACCGATACCACTTACAGGGGTTTGCAGAATACTTGTTTCATTTCATATTTGCGCTTCATAAAATATAAATCAGGTTGGCACACCCCTTCAACTTGAAATCACTCTAATTCCTTGTCATGCTCTTGTCCTAAATAGTTTTGCCCTTAAATCACTCAATCTTTCCAAATTCATGGGATCTTCTAGTAGGCTGCCCATGTGACTTATTTGGACACATTTGAGAGTATAAGGGGCAGGCACCATCAATTATTATGTTAACTGGGACTGTTCTAGGCAAATTAGATCGCATTCCATTACTTAGTCTCTCCTGGCTACAGCAGACTGCTTCCAACCCTGGAAATTACTTTTATGGTTCCCCTTTCAGGACCCCATTGCATTACTGACCTTCTCACTAGGCATAAATTCTCCCCTATGTCACCACAACTATCAATACCTATGTTTGGAACTGCATGTATTTACTTCCTAAATCACCTCCTTTATCTACTTCTCATACCTGTCAAAAACTAGACCAATTCAGAGTTTATCTTTGACTTCCTGTATCACTTCAAGTCTCATGCCTGGTCAGTTGACAAGAGCTTGTCAATTTCATTCTACAAATCTTTATTGAGCATTATCATTGTGCCAGACACCAGGTGAAGTATTAGAGATAATAAAAAAACAAGGTACAGTCCCAGGGCTGGGGATATAGCTCAGTTGGTAGAGTGCCTGCCTCGAGAGCACAAAGCCCTGGGTTCAATCCCCAGTGCAACAGCAAAAGAAAAAAAATACAGTCCTGATATACAATAAGCTCAAATTTTAGAAGGGAAGTTAAACATGTAAGTAAATAATTACGAGGTAGAATCTTCAGTATAGTGGTGATGGGACCAGGGCATTGTCAATTCTGTTTGGGCAGTTCAAGGAAGGCTTTGCAGAAATAAAGATCAAGTTGACCTGTGGCTGATTGTTTGAATTAATTTAAAAATTATTACCTACCATTTGTTAGACATTATACTATGCACTAGGAATTCATTGATTAGCAAGATGGGCCTGGATCCTGTCCTGTTAGAGTTTATAGACTATTAGGGAAAGCAGAAGGAGTGTTATGAGGTAGAAGAAAGAGGGGCATTATGTGATTATGTAAATGGAAACTAAACAACTCTGCTTCCTATTCCAAAACAGTTAAACTGAAACTCCAAAAGATGAATGGAAGCATCTAGGTGGTGGGTAGAGATTGATGGAGGAGCCAGACATGCTGGCAAACACCTGTAATCCCAGCAACATAGGAGAATGAGGCAGGAAGATTGTATGTTCAAAGTTAACTTCAGAAACTTAACCAGGCCCTAAGCAATTTAGTGAGACCCTCTCTCAAAAAAAAACCAAGCAAACAACAACAAAAACAAAGGTGAGGATGTGGCTCATTGGTTAAGCACCTCTGAGTTCAATCCCTGGTATCCAAAAAAAAAGATTGATAGGAGAGGGACAGAGAGCAAGGTCTTTGTTAGGAGAGAGTATGAGCCATATTGAAGCACTGAGAGGAGACCAGTGTGAGTGGGGAAGAGAAGGAAGAAGGGAAAGAGACATGAAACAAAGCTGGGAAGTAGGGGTCAGAGCATACAGTATCTTGTAGAACATATAAAGGATTTGGGACTTCATCCCAAGGTCAAAAGATAACCATAATGTAAGCACTGAGAGTGATATAAACAGATATACTCTTTTTAAAGGGAGGCTGTTGCTTAGCTAATGATATTGGTAAAAATGGAGGAAAAGAGTTATCTAAGAGATATGACAAAATAGTAATTGATTTGTCATGGATGATGAAGATGGAATGGTTGAGGATGATTCTCAAATTTCTGTCTTGAGATTCGAAATGGTGGTGCATGCCTGTAATCCCAGAGGCTCAGGAGGCTGAGGCAGAAGGATTGCAAATTCAAAGCCAGCCACAGCAACTTAGTGAGGTCCTAATCAACTTAGGAAGACCCTGTCTCAAAATTTAAAGTTTTTAAAAGAGCAAAAGGCCTGGGGATGTGGTTCAGTGGTTAAGTACCTCTGGTTTAATCCCCAATACTGATAATATTGTCATGAATATTATCAATAAGGATGCTAAACTCTTGCTCCAACTGGAAATCAAATATTATTATAATAATAATTATTATTTTTAATTTTGTCTTGAGCCACTGGTTAGCTGGTACTGTTATTTAATGAGCTAGGAAACACCAGAGGAGGAATAGGTTTAAGAATAAAGATGATGGATCCAGATTTGGATATGCAGAGTTTGAGGTTCCAGTGCAATCTTCTGGTACAACACACTCAAGCAGTTGCCCATATGGGTCTGGAGCTATAGATTTGAGAGTTGTAGGTGCACTTATTATAATAAAGCCATGGAAGTGAATGTATTTCCCTAGGAAAAAAGCCAAAATGGGAAGAGAAGTGTGCATTAGAACAGAAGCATTTAGAGGTTGCATAAAGGAAACTCTGCCAATGATGGCTAGAAGGGGTTCCTAGAAAGGAAGAAAGGGAATCAGAACAATGTGACTTCACAGAAGTAAGGAAAGAAAGCATTTCAAAGAGGGAATAGTCAAATAATGTAAGGAATAAAAAATGATGATCTTAAAGTGGTTTTTGAGGAATGGCAGGCACAAAATATAGCTTGATGTGCCTGAGAAGTGAGAGGTGAGAGAAAAGGCAGAGTCTATAAGTTACCCTTTCCACAAATTTGGCTGAGAAAAGAGAGAGGGCAGAGACAGCGTGAGAGCTGAAAAAGGATGTGGATGAAGGACAATGAAAGATTTATTTTCTTCTTTTCTTTCTTTCTTTCTTTCTTTCTTTCTTTCTTTCTTTCTTTTTTTTTTTTTCCTCTTAAGAGATACCCAAGTATGCTTAAGTGCTGAATAGACAGGAATCATTAAAGAGGAAGAAGTTGACAGGAACAGATTGAGTCCAAAGGCCCCTAAAGAAGACCAGAACTCCAAAGCATAGGTGGAGAATTCAGCCTCACTAGGAGACGGCTTCTTCTCTCTCTGCAACAGGAAAGAACAGGGAAAGAGACGTAGAGTAAGGGGTGGGAAGTTGAAGTCATTTCCACTTGATGGGTTTTAATTTTTTGAAAATAGGTGCTCAATAAATGTTTATTGAACCCATGAATGAATAAGTGTAAGTAACACAAATCTGAAATGTGCAGTTTCTTATTTCCCCCTGGAAGCATTCTATTGCTCAGAAAAAGCTTGACAATGATAGTGAATTCAGTGAGTGGGATTCAGAGTATTTTTAGGAAGAGGGATGATTCAAAACCAAATAATAAGGATGCTGAACTCTTGTTCCAACTGGAAATCAGCAGGGAAATCATTGCTTTGTTGAATAGAGTGAAAGCAAAAGGACCGACTGGCTGTTCCATACGTGTCTGTTCTATTCTACACTTTTTGAGTAAAAACAATTCTATTTCAATCCCTAGAAGTTTCCAGCCACAGACTTGTACATGGAGGGGAGAACACAGAACTATCACCTATGGAATGCTTATTATTTGCTGAGAACTGTGGTGAGTACCTTTCATTTAGTCCTCATGTCACCTGTATGGGCTAGGTATATTAACACTCTCTGTTTTAAGGTTGTGGAAACTGAGTTTCACAGAAGACAAATGTGTCGAGGTCACTCAACCAATAAGTGGTAGAAACAGGACTCCAAACCCAATCTGCCTTTAGTTGTTCTTAACTGCAGTAATTTTAATAACTCTAATCATCACAAATATTGTTCATGATACCTGTGTTCCCTGACACAGCATGAACGTTATTCTTCTGATTTTTTCCATCCTCCAATATTAAAATCTCATCTCCTTAATCATTTACTTAAATCTCACTTTGTTTCAAAACAGTTGGGGCCCCTCAAATCATGATGGTCTCTCTGGCTTTTTAAAATTTTATTTATTTATTTATTTATTTATTTGGAACCAGAATTGAACTCAGGGACACTCGGCCACTGAGCCACATCCCCAGCCCTATTTTGTATTTATTTAGAGACAGGGTCTCACTGAGTTGCTTAGTGCCTTGCTAAGTTGCTGAGGCTGGCTTTGAACTCGAGATCCTCCTGACTCAGCCTCCCAAGTTGCTTGGATTACAGGCGTGCACCACCATGTCCGGCTGGTCTCTCTGGCTTTTAAAAATCCTTCAACAATTTGTCTGTTAGTCGCTGTATACATTTTATCTGCATTATAATTGAGTTGGGTCTTACTTAACTTCTCTTTTGACTATGAGTTGATCCCACAAATCCACAAGCTTCTTAGAGGACAGGAAGTGTATCTCATGCTTTTTTTAGGGGACCTGTGTGGGCATCCTATGCATTGTCTTACTGTCTTGCCCATAGTATGCAATCAATAAATATTTGTTGCTGGATAGTCAATTTGAGCATTTATATTAGTAGAATGTCCCTGAGAACTGTCTGCAAGTGCTTGAGAAAGTTTCTTGTTGATATCAATCTGGAAAATGGAGGATTTATTATTTCCACTGTGAATTTATTTTTTCTTTTTCTTTTTGGTTTCCCAAACTGGAAATCTCAAAAAGACCTTAGGAGTGTGTGTGTGTGTGTGTGTGTGTGTGTGTGTGTCTTCCTTTTGAAAGAGAGTGTTAAAAAATAGACTTTATTTTGTTAAAGGTTTTTTTGAAGCTTACAAGTTCTCATAAAAAAAAAAGTCCAAATTGGTTGAACTTGAAGTTCCCCTCCTCCTTTCTCCTCCTTCAGAGTCTTTTTCTAAACCTACTTCCCTTAAAATGACTTTTATTGATTTTCACTCAATGAGAGTTATTCTTCAGAATGAGGATGGAGGGGTCAGAGAGAGAAATTTACCCTGTGTTACCTGTGGAATAGGTGTATCTCCGGATCCCGTCTTGCTTTATTTGTTCTGTTTCCTGTATCCAGAAACCTGCACACTGGGGATCATTAGGTCCTCTGTGTCTTGGTCGGAGCTTGAGTACAGTATACTAATAGATCAATTTATGTGTTCATTCATTCAGCAAACATTTATTGAGCAGGCATGTCCTAGGCATTGAAGATACTAAGATGAATAAGACGTAGTCACTGCCCTCAATGACCTCTAGATGTGCGCTAAGGCACCAGCCTGGTGGGGGTGGGATCAGAGAAGGCTTCCCGAATGAGCTAACTGAATATCCTACATTAGGGACGCCTAAGAGGAGGAAAGCTCAGGATTGTAAAATAAATATAAACACCTAATCAAATTAGCCAATTAGACACTTATTAAGAAAGAATACTCTTTTACCATAGGTCCCATACTTCTTTTGTAATTTTTTTTTTTTTGTACTGGGTATTGAACCTGGGAGTTTTCTATCTCTGAGCTATATCCTCACCCCTTTTTCATTTTATTTTGAGACAAGGTCTTGATGAATTGTCCAACTTGTGATTCTCCTGCCTGAGTCTCCTGAGTAACTATAATTATAGGCATACACCACTTTCCCCCCTAATTTCTTTGTTCCTAGTGTTTTGCCTCTCCAGTTTGCATTTAACATTGCCTCCAACATTCTTTTTCTAAACCCTGTCTTGAAAAATTTTAATGGCTGCTCACTCATTCATTTTATGTATTTTTTAGTTGCCTACTACTCTTTCAGGCAAGCGTTTAGTGTTTGGGAACGTGATGAGCAAGCAGTCCCTCCCTTCAAGGAACTTAGAGTCTTAACCATCTAATTCCTCCTGAATCTTGTCCTCTTATTTAAATCAGTTCATTCCAAAGGATCCTGGAAACTACAGGCTAAATTTGTTTCATGCAAAATAAGACAGAATTTTGCTTTTAAGCAGATCCAAGCCTGATGAAGGAGCCTGAAAGCTTAATCCATCATTTCAACCACAGGTGGTTGATAGTGGATAGATAAGTGGATAGATAACTTATTGGCTGCTATGATAACAGGGTTGTGTGGAGAAGAGGGGACTGCCGGGAAGGGTGGCTTCCTGAAAGAGACTATGCCTAAACAGAGTCTTGAAGTATGAATAGGAGTGAGCTAGACATTGGGAGTGCCCAGTTCTTTAATGTGACAGGACACTTCACAATCCATTGACTTACTTTTCCAGTCTACCTGTATATCTCTATACCTTTGTTTTTCAAATTAGAAACAAGCATCCCTGGATTTAGTGTTGCACATGGTGTCTTAGAAAGTACCAGATAAATGTAGTGAATCTTTCTGAAACAGTGGTGCTACCGAGTGATAAATAATTTAAAACATGGTTTTATATTAAAGCACAATATATTTGTAGAGTCAAAGGCAAATTTTTCAATCATTTTTCAAGATAAAACAGGATAAATCAATTACAAATTACTGCGAGTCTGAAATGGCTTAGGTACCACCATCCTCCATCACCCTTTTGAGTAGAAAAGTTTGAGATGTACTATCTGAATGTGCCAAGAAATTTCATGCCTCTGTGCTTTTGTATATGTTGCTGCTCATTCTGGAGTGTTCTTTCCATTTCTGCCCTTTGGTAAACTTTTTTTTTTTTTTTTTTTTTTTTGCATTCCTGAGTCTTGAACTCAGGGCCTCATACATTCTAGGCAAGTGCTCTACCACTGAGCTACACCCCCCAGCCCAGGTAAACTCTTCTTATCCTTCAAAGCCCAATTTAAGTGTCATCCTACACGATGTTCACTTTTAACCAAGTACAGAATTTGACCCATATAGTAGTTATTTTTTGAATATCCACTTATGCCTGTGGCCTCTTTCTCCTAATAGCTCTAGGCAGAGTTAGCAACTCCCTCTTGTGTTTCCACCACCCTCTACTCAGGATCTCCATGATAACATTGCTCACACTGTACCACAGGTACTTGTTTTCTTATCCATCTCTCTTTCTGGAATGTAAGCTCCTCAGGGCAGGGACAATTTTTTAAATTTACCCTGTATTCTTGACTGGGGGCCACCTAATAAGCTGGATGATGAACTCACAGACCATTTCTTACTATGTATCACTTCTGCTCTTGTATAAAGTAACATCTCCTTTACTTCTCACCTTCAGGTGTTCCACAAAAGTATCTTTTCTAGACAACTGTAACTGACTTCCTAATGTATCAAAATGTGCTGTTTATAAATCTTCATTTTGGAAAAAAAAACTGTGTTGACAGGTGTCTCATCAAAACAGAAGGGAGACCAATAGAATAGAGGAAAGGGATCAGGAGGAGGGACAAGGGGAACCAAATGGGAGATACCAGGGAAAGGTATTGACCAAATTATATTGTTATATTGTGTGCATGTATGAATATGCAACAATGAGTTCCACTATTATGTATAATTATAATGCACCAATAAAAAATTGAAAAAAAATCATCATTTTGGTGGGAATTCCTTTTTACACACTTGCTTGTTCTTATAAATAAAAAATGTTTTAGCATAATGTATTCTTTGGTGACTTGACTCTGAAAATATTAGGGTTATGTTGGGTTGGAATTTGTGACATCCTCTGGGGCCACTGGTAGGATAGGTTTTGTTTTTTGTTTTGTCTTCACCATAAATAACCTCCTCTGGGTTTTGTTGTGGTGGTGGGTGTTGCTGGGGATCAAACTTGAGACTTCATACCTGCCAGGCATGTGCTCTACCACTGGGCTAGCCTGGTTTTTTAATTCTTGTTGCCTATTTCTTATAGTTTGGTCAGAGTGCTTGCTCTACCACTATCCTTTTTCCTTTTTTTATTTTATATTGTAGGAGTTGGCGGATGGGCTTTGAACCTTTGCCACTGAGCTACATCCTTGGCCCTTTTTGTATTTTATTTTGAGACAGGGCCTTGCTACATTGCTGAGGCTATCGAGAGCTTGTGATTCCCCTGCTCCCTGAGTCACTGAGATTACAGGCATGCACCATTATGCCTGGCTCCCTTTGCTCCTTTTATATACTTTGTAATGGATATTAAAACTTACAAAACAAATATACTTTTATTGGAAACAAACAAAAATGTATGAAGTAAAAAATCCAAGTCCTGGGGGCCAGGGATGTACCTCAGTTGGAGAGTGCTTGACTTGCAAGCACAGGGCCCTGGGTTCAATCCCCAGCACCACACACACACACACAAAAAGATCCAAATCCTTCATTTCTGTCACTCACCCACATTCACACTCCCATTCCCTAGGCATATCCATCGTTAACAGTTTAATGTGTATCTCTGCAGGCCTTTTTCTGTCAATGTGTGTGGACACGTGTATATACAAATATCAAATCACATGCATGCATAATGTTCTATGACTTGCTTTTCTTTCCAATTGACAGTATATAATAGGCATCCTTCCATGTCAGTGTATTCAAGTCTATCTCATTCTTTTTAATGGCTGCCCCCTTTTAATTTGACAATCTTAATCAGCTGTAAATGGGAAAGCCAAATAATCAAGCTTATTAGAATTGTACCTAAGAAAGAGTAAATCGGCTCTGAGTGAAGGCTTGTGGAATTCTCCTAGGAGTAAAATGTGTTAACTTTAGTGCATGGACTTTGTAATGTTTATTTTGGCTATTCTGGGACTCTTTTTGCTTATTTCCTGCTTCATTGTGTTTTGGGTAGCTGAGGTTGCTGAACACGTGATTTGAGAATTAGTGAGGTATTACATATTTGCTTTGCATGATACAATTTTGTGAAATTTTGCATTTAATTTTTTCATTTTGATTGTTCTTATAGACAGTGATTATTTCTTCTGGTTTCTAAGTACTTGAGTCTTAGTGAGGACCATTGCAATGGTAGCCATTAAAAACACCTGGCTTGATGACTGACCCAGGGCTTATCTATATGGTCTACCTGTGAGAATGTGCACTAGACTTATGGGAACTCTATAATTTGATTTGAAGAAAACTTTTACTATTGATGAACATTAAAATAAGAATATATTGAGCTACAAATAATAAATTTGAGGATTTATACAGATCTTCTGCCTTCATCCCCCATAGTCAAGTATCTAAATCTACTTGAGTCAACCTTTCAGATGTCACTGTAATGTGCCCCTCTTCCATATTCCTACTGTTCTAGTGCCTTGGTTCATGACCTAGTATTTCTCAACTGAGTTATCTGTAACAGACTTTTAATTAGTCTTCCTCTTTCTTGTCTCTCTTGTCCCACCCTCAACTGGTGTTTCTTTAAAAACAAAAATCCTACCACATTACACCCCTAAAAGCCCCTCTAGGGGTTTCTTATCATCTCTAGGATAAAGTCCACTTTTCTTAGCTTGGCATACAAAGCCTTTTGTGATTTTTCCACTTCTGCTCATTACTTCAATTTCTAGGGAATCAAGTGGCTTGTAGTTCTTTCAACAAATCACCTGAGAGTGCTCAATAAATGCTTGCTAAATGAACTAATGAAATACCTTAGGTACCTAGAGTGATCATTTGACTTGCTTGGCCCAAGATGATCCCTGTTCATACCTGTCATCTTAGCATAATTATCAACTTTGTTCCTTTTTATGATCAAACTTGTCTCTGACAATAAATTATATGGTCACCCTAATTACAGGAGTCATCAAATTGATTTCTGACCCTTTCTTTGTCTCTTCTAGTAGATGGTGAGCTCTTTAGGGACAGGAATTTTGTCCATTTTTATATCCTCATTTATTTATTCAACTAACAGATTGACATTGTTAGGCACTGAGGAGATAATGTTGAAAAAAACAAACATAGTTCTTGCCCACATAAAGTTTACAATTCAGCAGGAAAGAACAATCTAGTGAAAAGAATAGTGCCTAACATAATAAATACTGGTGTGTGAGCGAATGACTAAACCATGGATTTAGAGATTTAGAGGTTCCTAAATAAACCACCCCTAATCCTATAAATTATAGAGACAGAAATAGTCATAAACTAGGTGATCCACTTAACCTTTTATTTAAAGAGTTGCAAATTAAAAATTTTAAACATAAACAACACACATACTTAAGCATGCATAATATTTAGATGTTACATAATGTTAAACATAAAAAAGAATGATGAAATAATATCAAGAATGAAACTTTGAATCTCATTCTGTTTTAGACAAAGTGTTATTCTTTGCAGGGTAGATTACTATTATGGTACTCCTAGGGGAGGAAACTTTCTTTCCAGATGAGAAACTTGAAGTTTAGAAATTGCACACTAAACAAAGGAATGATTTCTTAAACCAGGCTTAGATTTTGGTTGGGCTTTACTTTCACAGCTATGACTACCTGCTATCCTAGACTTGTTAACTGAGTTCCTATGGGCCAATTACAAAACCCTGTCAACCTCAGTTTCCTCTTTTAAACTAGTGATAATATTACCTCCAGAATTAATCCAAGGATTAAATAATATTATTTAAAGACATTGTAGTCCCATAACCTGCCTTCTGAAAGGCTCTCAGGAATATTAGTTCTTTATCCATTTCCTATTTATCTTTCTTTCTTTTTTTTGAACCAGGGATTGAACTCAGGGACACTCGGCCACTGAGCCACATCCCCAGCCCTATTTTGTATTTTATTTAGAGACAGGGTCTCACTGAGTTGCTAAGGGCCTCGCTAAGTTGCTGAGGCTGGCTTTGAACTCCCGATCCTCCTGACTCAGCCTCCCAAGTCGCTTGGATTACAGGCGTGCGCCACCACGCCCGGCTCCTATTTATCTTTCTGTGCTTGATGATTTAAATGAGCTGAAGAGAAAAATCAGAATATAAACATTAATAAAACACCAATGAAAAACCATACCCTCAAATCTCTGTGTTATAGGCCTTCTTCACTTCCTCTAAAAGTTATAGTTTTATTCATATTCATTTATTATTTTATTTTTGGAGGCAAAGACCCAGAGAAATATTCCAAGAATCAAACAGTGGATAAGAGCTTTCTGGAAAAAGTCAGCGTTTATGAGAGAACCAGGCTTTGGGGATCAGTTTGCAGCCTTGGGTGTCAGTCTTGAAGATTTACCCATTTACTCTTAGTCACTTTTGGTTCAAGAAAGAACCAAGAACAGCAAACTGTTCATTGAGATCTGTGGTGGGTAACCAGGAGATGTAAACAATAGCAAAGGCTCTCTGTAATCTCCACTACAACTAGCAATCCCAAGACTTTCAGAGCCCTTTCTTGAGGGCCAGCAGGTCTGTTCCTCAGGAGTGCCCTGGGTCTGGACTCCATTTCCCAGAGTCCCTTAGTGCCCTAATGTATTCAGTGCTCAGAGTGCCTGTATGTGTGTGAGTGTGAGAGAATGTGTGCGTGTGTGTGTGTGTGCGCGCGCGCGGGTGTGCGTGTGTGTGTGTGTGTGTGTGTGCGCCTCCGAGTCCCTGAGAGAGTGGAGGCTCATTCACTGATTAGAGCCAGCGCTGAGAGGCAGCACTGCTCCTTCTCTCACACCAACCGAGTCTCTTGATCTGTACATGCAATCCCAGGCAGCTCGCGAGCACAAACCCGGGGCCAGCCGCCTGCTGCTGCTGCTGCTGCCGCTGCCGCCGCCGCCGCCGCCGCTGCCTCCGCCGGCTCTGCGCACCCGGGACTTTTCATGCACCACACTCTCCGCCTTCTTCCCTCGGTGTCCTGAAAAGTGCGACCGTTCTCCCCAGGAATTTCCACGGCAAGTATGGAGATCAGAAGTGGGTGTGGATGTGTGTGCGTACATAAGAGGGGGTGGGTGCGAGGGCGGCCGGGTTGCTCAGGAACCTGGCTAACTTTCCGGGTCGGTCTCCTAGGGATTCGGGCGGCACCCCCACGATAGGGGCAGAGGCTGGGACCTGCACTGGCGCGTCTTAGATCATCGCGAAGAAGCCTCCCGGCGTCGGTGCCCGGCGCGCTCTGTGCGCTGCCTCACTCAAACTTTCCGTCTTGAGTTTTCCTTAATGTGTTTTATTTGGGGGGTGCAAAGGGGAGGGACCAGACGCGGGAATTGGACAAGTAGGGTGGGTGAGGGGACAGCCAAGAGAAAGGAGCAGGACTCCTTTTCTCCATCTTCTAATAAGCCCCATTTCTACTTTGTTTGGGTCGATCGCAAGAATGCCCTCTTGCTGGGCTCTCCGGTGTATCCCGCGGTGATTTCCGGCGGGGCCGGGGCTGGGTGGTACTCAATGGGGAGCCGGAGGCTGCGGGAGGGATAAGGAACGGGAGATCCGTTGAGACACTATCCCGGCCGCCCCCACACAACACACTCCCTGCCGGGTGGGGTATCCAAGGAGAGGCTGGGGGTTCTGGGGGTCCCCGGAGGCTTGGTTTACTTTTTTCTGGCGGGGGCGGGTGTGGAAGGTGTGGAAGGAGGGAGGTGGGGTGAGGGGAATCCTTTGCCGACTGGAAGGAGGCAGGTGCTGGCACAGAGGTGGACTGTTCCAAATGCAACCGGTAAACTCCCGGCTTCTCTGGGGTGGACCGGCCTGGCCTTAGAGCAGCCCAATCCGTGGGGTCTCCCGGGATTTTGGGGGTCAGGACCCCTCTCCCAGGTGTTGTAAGAAGTGAGGAGGGAGGATGACCGTATAGACCGGGGCGCGTTGCTCTTTTTGTACTGTTATTTTTATCTTAGACCTGCCTTAAACTGAGTAACAATTTCTCTTCTTCCGACTTGAGAACAAAACTTTTCAGTGAGCACGCCGGTCGCTGCGGTCCTGCGGCCACCGCCGCCGCGCTCTTCAGCCTGGGCCGAGCGACCTTCCCCGCCCGGAGTCCGGCCCGCCACCGCGCTCCGGAGCCTCCGGCGGCCCCTCCCGCCCCCCGCAACCCGGGGCTTTTCAGGGCTCGGCCTGGGCGTTTCGCCTTTGTGCTTTGTAAGAGAAAGCCTTTTCTTCCAGGGCACAACAAACTTGGGCGGAGAGCTTCCGTGTGGCCCCCTGGGCGAGGCCGCCCACGGTGGTGAGGCCATCCAAGGGGATGCTCGTTTGTCCCTGGCTCCAGGAGTCCCAACGAGAGCTCGATGCCTGGGTGACGGTGGCTGGAGAGGGCACTCGAGAGCCCCGAGGTAGTGGGGTCTTGGGTTGCCCAGAGGCAAAGGACAAGCCCCCGCTTCCCATCAAGAACGCACTGCTTTCCCAGGTCCTGGCCCCGGTTCTAGCCGAAGACCGTGGCCTGGGCCGCGGGTCCAGTGCGCGTCACACCGGGTGGGTGCATAGGGTCAGGGCCACCGGGATGGGGCGCAGTCCTGCCTGGCGGGCCGGGGTTGTCCGAGGTCTCCCGCCTGCGCCGCCTCCCTGCCCCGGGAGCAGCTGAGGGGGAGAACACCGGCTCTGTTTGCCCACCATGCCCAGCAACCACGTTTTGCCTCTCGCCCCCGCTCGGAACTCGGCTTGAGGGGCAATGCGGAGAGTACAGAAAAATAAAGGGAAAAGGGCGGGCAGTGAGGAAGCAGCGAGTGGGACTGGGGGAGTAGAGCGGGCAGGGGCCCTGTGCCTTGCCGGGCCTTCTTCTCTTTCCGTCTCTCCAGCTCTTCCCGCAAAGGGAAAATGAGCAAAGGGGGAAAGACTGAAAGCGTCGAGGAAAAGCGCTCCGGGCGGCTCCGGTTCGGATCTCTCCTGGCTTGCGAAGACCCGGCAAAAGTGGCGTGAGTTAGCTCACTACGCTCTGGGGAAAGGTGGGGGAAGGCCGAGGACAGGGCGGCGCCCCTCCGCTGGTGACCGATGGGGCCGGGGCCGGGGCCGGGCGCGAAGCGAGGCGGGACACACACCTGTTCTGCTAACCGCGCCGGGTGCGGCGGCTCGGCGGCGGTGGCGCAGAGGACAGAACCCTCCCTTCCTCTCCCCACGCCCGCAGTCCGGGAACGCGGCAGCTCTGCACTCGCCCGCATTTGCAAGAGAGTAGTGTGGAGGAGCCCGTGGCTGGCCGCTGAAGCGGTGGCGCGCGGCGATGAGACCCGGGTGACCCGCGGGGCGGGGCTGTTTAGGGGCTCCAGGTCCTTGGACTTTGGTCGAAGGCAGAGTGCTCGGAGACCCTGCCCCGAGGCCTTGTGCGGCTGCGGACCAGAGCACCTCGCGCTTGTTGGTTTTTGCGAAACCGGCGCCTTGGTTACCCAAAGTTAAAGCAAATTGTTTCCATGCGGAGGTTGTTGGGATGTAAAGTATTCTTTGTACAAAGGCAACCAAGAGCTGGAGAGAAGTCAGACCAACGAGTGGTGTGGGTGGGCTCGGCTGAACGATGGCCCCAAGTTTATGTGGGCTTCGCCTTCATCTCTTCTTTCCCCGTTTTCCCCCAAAGAGTTGGTTTTTCCGGGTCAAGATTCTTCCGGGCTGAATTGTGCACCCGCTAGCTCAGCGGGCATCCGCGCGGCCCCGCACAATCCGACTGGTCCGGTTGTCGGGGTTTCGCACTCCTTGGCCAAGCAGTGCCTGGGTCCTGGTCCAAATGTGGGACTGATACCGGCCTTGTCTGAACCTCAGGCGTCGGCCATAGCCTGAGAACGGGTATTAGCCTTATGCTCCCAGAGTTTTCACATATGGTGGTAAAATTTCTGTTAGGGCGGTGTTTCCAAATACCCTCTGGGCATTTGGTGTGCGGGAATTCTCTTCAAGCGAAGTCTGTGAACTTAAAAAAAAAAATTCTTTCCTGCGTTCTTCACAACCCCCCACCACTCTGGCCTCACTTCCCATTGTTCTTTGCTTTTTAAGTTGCCTGTTAATTTTTTAAAAGTTTATTTATGCAAAGGAAAAATATCGTTTAATTTGTTCTATATTTTAAGTCCTGGCTTTTGGAAACGGTTCAGAGACCACAAAAATGTCACCTGTTGTTATAAGCAAAGGACTGTTGTGTGTGCATTTTAATTGCCAGCAGAGTCGTAGTTTGGTGGGCGCCCTGAGCTCAGCTCCAGGAGAGAGCCCTTTGCAGCTTGCTTTGTGGCAGTCATTTGCAAGTGGGTTTGGCTCCCAGCAGCAGCAGCAGCAGTAGCAGCAGCAACACGGCTTCTTCCTATGCCGATCCGGGCGAGGGTCAGGAAGCCCAGACCCTGGACAGGGGTGGAAGATAGCCCACTCTCTGGGACTTTCTGGCTTTCGGTTTTTCTGTGCGAAAGTGACTAGTTCGCGCCGGAGAGCTCGGAGCGCTGCGCATCAGCCCAGCCTCAGACATTTTCACGTTCCAAACGCCGGCTTCTTCGTTTCATTTGTCTTGATTCTGGCATGTTTAACCACGCAATTAGTAATCTCACTAATTATTCAGTTAGCTGGCGTCTTGTAATCACTTTAAACCAGGGTCGGGTGTGTGATTTAAGAAACAAACTCCCACACATACAGAACTAAACCAAAACCCATCACGTCAAGGATTTGAGATTTTTAAAACTCAATATTTGTTGGTCCCTCTGTCCAACCTCACTGCCTGCCAGACAATTTATTTAGCTTCGTGGATTGATCCCTCCTCCTTGTTTAGTTAATTCAACAAAGACTTTTTGCAATCTGTTTGGAGTTTGTCTGATGCCATGGAAAAGTAGCTGATGATTTATTTGGTTGCTTTTCGATTTCTGTCTTCAGCCCTTCTTTCTCCTCCTTTCAGCGGGGATGTCAGCTGTTATTACTTCCTATTGATCCCTTTGCAAAGTGAGAAGTGAACTAAAATTAATGTCAATTCCACTGCTCGGATCAATAGCTGGAGTTATTTTAATCTGGATTTGCACGAAGTGCTAAATTAAAAAAAATCAGCATAGAGGCAGAAAAGTAACAGTTACTTACTTTCCCTCTGCTTGGTTCTTTACAGTCACCCAAATGCTCCATCAAGCTGATTATCTTACAATCCATATTTTTTTAATTAAGAGGGTCAGTTAGTTTTCTTATTTTGGGTTCTGTGTTTAAACCCATGACATTTTGACATTGGGAGTGTATTAACTATAGATTTTCATAATGACTGTGGTCTGCTGAAGTCTCATCTATACAAGTTGTTAATGTGAGGAGGGGGGAGAAAAAAAGGGAAAAGAACAAACCACCCTTCCTCCCCCTCAGAGACCAACGCCCACACAGTGGAGTAAAAGAGATGTGGCCTGGAAAAATACTGTTGATTTATTTTCAGTATAATGAAGTTTTCAAATGAATAAGCAGGTTTGAGTGATTCACTGTGTTCTGTTGGAGTGTCCGATGCTGTCGCCAGATTACTAATTTATGAAACTCATTTAACATAAGGAGGTGATCCAGGAAGCAAAAATAGAAAGTAAATCCTGGGGGAGTTATTTTTGGGGAAAAACATTTTTCGCCAGACCCCCAGTGTATTAAGTTTGTCCTTTTCTCCAGCTGACCCCACATACTATGGTTTGTGGATACACATGTAGTTATTTATTTCCGCTGTGAAGAGCTGCTTAGAACCCTTGGAATGGCCCTAGATCCACTTTCGGAGCATGCATGTTGTATGACCATTAATCTAACTTGAAAACAGCCAAGAACCGGATTCCCAGACTTGTCAGGCTAACTGGCTGTCCTTGGCAGATCATTCCCTGCACTGCTATAACTTGACAGGAAAGTTATTTAAAATTTGGAAGAGAGAAAAATCCGTTAATGTGAGATACATAATCTGGTAATTTAGCAATGATGTCTATAAGGAAAGATGCCAAATGAGGAAGCAGTCTGATGGTGTCCACTCATCTTCCCAATTAATAACAGTCATTGACACGTCTGCTCAGGATGGGAGAAGGAAATACTCTCTTTGCACTGCATTAAGCGGGGAGGATTCATCTGCAGTTTAACTGAGGATTCTGTATTTGAGGGAATACCAAAGAGGCTCCATTATAGAAGTGGGGCTTTAAAGGGGGGGGTCACTTTTATTTCTGATATGACTCTCAATTTAAAGGTTATTCTTTGTAGCAGGTGGTGATTTGGGGTTACACTTTGAGCTTCCTTCAGTTTCTACTTAGTGTATGTATTTGAAGCTAATAAGTCCTAGTCTTCATCTTTCCCTGGCTTTTGATATATAGCCCTTTTCCCCAACCCCCACTCAATATAAATTCTGAAACGGAATCAGTGGCTATGAAAACTACAATCTAAATTTACAAGGTAACCCAAAAGAAGTCTGTCTGAACTCCAGTTTGTTCTGGGGGCCTTTATTGGACTTCGATTCTGACTGGGCCAATAAGTAGAGCAAAATAAGTCAGAAATTTTGTTAACATTTTGCTCTAAATGTTAATGTCAAATCCAAGGCAGTTTACAAATCTACTTAGGAGTGAGTGCATTAGTAACTAAGATTAACCAATCCGTTCTTTGCTGCCCCTGGAAGACAAATGCTTGTGGAGAGCATATGCCAAAGGCACCCATTACGTTTTTAAATATTGTTAGAGACGCCAGGCATTTTACTGTTGAAGGTTTTGTTCCTTCTCAGAAAAGAGAAATAGGAAGACTGTGTGATTTGAGAGGGGTGTGCATCAAAAATAATGTTGCTGCTATTTGTTCACATAGCACTTCTTTTTGGAAACAGTCTTAGATGATGCGTGGAGATATATGTTTATGTACATGCCAATGTGTATGATCAAGCCACATGTACAGTTTGTACCAACAAATCTGCACAGATGTTCCTGGTCGAAGTGTACTTGATATAGGGTTTTTCAGTATCGGGGCATTGTTAGGGAAGATAAAGAGAGGATGCAGATGTGAAGAATCCTAAGTGGAACCCAGTCTCTGAACATCAGGCCTTCCAGTAGTGTATGTGCTGGAAGCCCCTTAAAATATAGACAACCCCCCTACCACCACCTAATCTACTGGGTGACTTGGCCTTCCAAAGCTCATTTGCTCAGGGAATATTGTATTTGGAGGTTTTATGATTTTTTTTCTTTCCTGGGCTCAGGCGCATTTCACCCGGAACGTGTAGGGACCAAAGTCAGCTACGCGTACATCACAGTAAGTTGTCTATTGATTTTCCTGAATGAAAATGGTCTGCTGCTGCTGCCCACTGGCTCCTAAAGCCTGTGGTGTCTCTTGCCCGAGCATCTGTAAGCCAGAAGGATGGTGTTTCGATCACTTGGGGTTTCCCTTTTTTTCCTCCCCCTGACTTTCCTCCTCCCTCTTTTTTTCTCTTTGCTGTTTCTGCAGGTCTTAGAAGGGCATGATTCCCCAGTAATATTCCCCGCCCTGATCCAAGGTGCCGCTTGGCCTCCCTCCCAGGGAAGACTGCTTCTTGTGTGACACCAGCCATTGAAAGAGACTCCGATGGACTTACACCGGGCAGCCTTCAAGATGGAGAACTCATCCTACCTTCCCAACCCTCTGGCATCCCCAGCACTGATGGTCCTGGCATCCACAGCCGAGGCCAGCCGGGATGCTTCCATTCCTTGTCAGCAGCCACGACCCTTTGGTGTACCTGTCTCAGTAGACAAGGATGTGCATATTCCGTTCACCAATGGTTCCTACACCTTTGCCTCTATGTACCATCGGCAAGGTGGGGTGCCAGGCACTTTTGCCAATCGTGATTTCCCCCCTTCCTTACTACATCTGCACCCTCAGTTTGCTCCCCCAAATCTAGATTGCACCCCAATCAGTATGCTGAATCATAGTGGTGTAGGGGCTTTCCGTCCCTTTGCTTCCACTGAGGACCGGGAGAGCTATCAGTCAGCCTTTACACCGGCCAAGCGACTTAAGAACTGCCACGACACAGAGTCTCCCCACCTGCGCTTCTCAGATGCAGATGGCAAGGAATATGACTTTGGGACACAGCTGCCATCTAGCTCCCCCGGTTCACTTAAGGTTGATGACACTGGGAAGAAGATTTTTGCGGTCTCTGGCCTCATTTCTGATCGGGAAGCCTCATCTAGCCCAGAGGATCGGAATGACAGATGTAAGTACTTTGGTTGGAGCCCTCCCTCGCCCCAGTAAGCCCTGCCTCCCAGTAGTGTTCAACAGGTCGGTGGCATTGTGCATGCTCCTACTGGCGGGAAGGGTCAACCGCTTCCCTTGTGATAGCTATGGAGTGCTAACATTTATTTGTCTCTCACCAATGAGCACTGTTAGTTCTTATAGAAAGTGTTTTTCTGAAAGTAGCCAGAAGCAGGTTGGCCTCAACACTGCTTTATCTTCTGGACCTGGCTTGCTTCTTCTCTGGAGACTGTGGAATGAAGAGGGTGCCATATATACACTTGAGTGAAGGTCATTTCATTAGAAAGTGTAGATTCCCAGGGACTTTGAAGAAACTTGTCCATCCCTCCTCTCTTTGCTGTCCTCATTATGCTCTCTGATCACAGTATTATTTTTTAGCTTTTCCATTGTATCACAGCCAGCAGACTCCATGTGATTTTATTTTCACAACTCTCCGCCCTTGTCCACATCAGGCTATTTTTCAGAGTAGGACAAAGGTGTCGTCAATCACCATAAAGCATTTCAAACAGCTGTGTTTTCCTTGCCATCGCAAGGCTAGAAAGCCGACCTCTCTTGGGATTTGACAGGTTTGCTGGACACTTATCCTGGGGCTCACTTTTAGGACTAGACACGGTTGACCTGTGTGACTGTTCCATAGTTGATGTTCACAGCTATTATTAATTTCTACTTATGAAATGGCTTTTCTCATGTTCTCCAAATACCTTTTTGGGCTCTGGCTACACTCACATCATTGGAACTACAGCTTTATTTGGAACTTGTAGACTAGGAGTGCTGAAACTTGCAGTCTTCTGCTCTGTATAATCAGAAAATAATTGTGTTTTGAAGCTTTTGGACTGTGGGTAGACAGAGCAGTTTTCTTCAAGCCTGGAGAGAATTTATGAACTGAGGGTGTTTTCCCACCCAACCCTTTGTTCTGAGATTTGCTTCATTTTATTTTCTTAAGAAAACTACATCTGAGGTTTGCTTTCCCCTCTTCTCTATTTCTTGTACTCCTGTCCTCTCTATAACCACCAACACGAATACCATTTTTTTTCTCTTCTCTTTATGATGCCGAGGAGAGTAATAGAGACATTGCAGCTCTCTCCCCTGTCGGCACTGCTTCCTCAGGCTGTCTCCTTGAATTAGGCACTGTGTTAACTTTCCTGCGCTAAAAGGCATCTGCCTAAACCCAGCGTACCTTTTCAATAAAAGTCATCATAAAATCAACCTGCCTTGTAAATCCATCGCTCTTTGGTTTTGAAATATGTTGCGAGTGTGTCTTTTATGTCAGCGTCTGTAAGCTGGAGACCTCCCCACTTAAGGGAGAAGGCTGCTACATGACAGCACACCTGCTAGTGTGGTTCACACACTTGGGTTTTCCATCCTCTGTCACCTTTTCACTCCTCCATATTTTGATCCTGCTTCTTGAATATACCTGCTGGGCAGGTGTTGGTATTATGTTGGTCTGTTTTTGTTTTTGTTTTATTTTAGTTTAGTTTTTATTTGCTAAAGGGATGTGTAAGTGATCAAAGCTGGCTGTAATCTGGCCTCTGGCTAAAAGTGTCCTGGGTTAGGGTGTGACTGATTCTGCCCCTTTTTCCTCTAAGTCCAAGTCGAAAATGAAATCTTCTCAAAACGAATATACCACAAAGTAACATCTGGAGATCATGATTCCTTTCTTCTCACCTAACAGATCCGGCTTGTCTCCATTTTGCTGTTTTTTTAGCCCAAATCTGATTCAGACTCACAGAGCAGGCAGAAGCTTGTTAGTCAAGTCAGAACTCATAGCTGTGGATATCCATTCCCCTCCAAGTGTCAAAGCCATAACTCTTCTGTTTGCCTGGTTTGCATTGTGTGGTGGTGCCATTCCCCCATGGAGATGGATCCCTCACACAGGAATACGCCTGGGTGGAGAAAAATTAAATGAATCTGTCTCCCAAAGTGAAATGGAATTCTGACCTTGGAATTAATGAGATTCTGATCGGAAGGGTGGGGAAACTTCTTTATTTCAAATTGTCATGTTATATAAATTGAAATTCTTTCCCTTTTTATTTGTTTAAAATATGCCTCCCTTATGGAGTACTTTGTGTTCTCCTTTTCTTGGGTGCAGACATTAAACCTATGGGAGTATCCGTGAGTGCAGGCTATTTGTACACACCCACATTATTAGCTAGAGTAGCATTCGTGACTAATCTTTAACCAGACACAAAGGTGCAGGTAAAGAGGAGACTGTCACTCTGTGCTAGTCCTAGATTCATGCTCCTTTTTCTTTTCTTTGCCTTAGGTGGTATAGCAGCCTTTGAAGGGGTGGACTGGGCAACATCTGTGCTTTTGATTTTTGACTTTTTGGAAGGCAGGAGAAACATTTCCTGCAAGGAAGGGTTGAAGAAGCACTATGACTAAGTCAGTAGCAGCTTTCTTGGCTCTTGTCATATGCCGACGTGCGTCGGAATATTTATGGTCTGTTTTATGTAAATACATATTTAAGGGCCGTTAGAAGGCCTGATTATTCCCACTAGATGCCTTTCAGGTCCTCCCTACAGAACCATTTTGAAATAAGTAATATTTCTCAGATAATCGAGTGACAGTATACAAGACTGCTTCCAAAGGGAGAAAGGAGCTGATTCAGGGGCAGATGGGACAGTGATGGGGGATGGGAGGGGAGAAGAGAGGAGAGAAAGTGTTCACAGGAGCTAAAGAACAGGATTCACAAGACCTTTTGCCAGGATTGCCAAAATGAATCATGTATATTTTAGGTTTTTTATTATTAAAATCTAGAATTAATTTCTGATACCGTTGATCCGTTTTCAGTTCTTTTTATATAAATAAAATGTTTTCATAAAATGTAAGAAATGTTTTAATTAAAAACGACAGTAAAACTCTAAGTAAGTGTTTAGTTTTAGAGCTTCGTTGGGAGTGGGGGGTGGTGAAAATGGGGGTGTGTGCGTCCTCCTCAGAGTACAAGTTTTATGACTGAGTTTTAGGTTGCTGCAAAATCAGTTTTATAATGGAAACACTGACAGCTTTTACTGTTGCAGCCGCCCCCTGCTCACACACTACATCCACATGCAGATATGTCCACATGTGAATGAACGCCTTTTAGGAGGGGTCCTGCAGACATAGTGTTGATTCCTTAATTCTGGGTACTGATAGGCAGAATTTCCTTTGTGATTAAACATGCATTTTTTGAAGATGGAAATATAGCTATTTGGGTAAAATATCCTCTCTCCAGTAGATGATCTCCAGTTTGCTTGCCTGTCCATCCACCTGGCATCACAGGTGATCCTGAGGTAGGTGTTGGGCTTTAAGGAACAGGAAGCCTTTGCTCTACAGGACTGACTTATTTGCCCTGGAAAAGGGGAGAAGTGTTTTGTGAGGAGCCCTTCATGAAGGATACATAATTCCCCAGGAAGAGGACTGAGGTAACTCCAGTTCATTGTCACTCCCTGAACCAGTCCCCAAGGTTCCTTGTCCAGGGAAAGGATGCTGAAATTTATGGACCAATTACAGATAGTCCTCATTGTGTCTTACACATGAAGCTTCTACAGATATGTTTCCCAGGGCCTTTAAAATAAACATTCCTCATTAAGGAAACTTTACAACGAAAGGGAAGGTAAGTACTATCTGCTGCCTTGTGCTGTAATCCATACACTTATTACCCCCTCAACACTCTGGCTTTTGTCACGTGCATCTCCTGATGGTTCTCTTTAGGCCACCCCTGTGCCCAGACTCCTGCCGGTGATACAGTCTTTGGCCAGCCTGCTATCCATTCAGCCCAAATTGGAATTGGCTAGCATGCATGCTCACCTTAGAACTGTCCCCATGGAGCCAGGACTGGCCCTGCCTTCTGGCTCACCCCAGGGATGGGCACTGGGCACTGACCATAGTGGCTTTGCTTGGCCAACTTTCTTGGCCCTTCCTCTGGTCAGGCAGATTCACAGGTAGTCAGGAAAACCTGATGGCTCTACAGCAGTTCCTGGATGTTTTGCTTTGCTGTCATCTTGGATGTATTTGAAAAACTATTCTCAGGTCCCAAAAGCCCTGAGTAGGAGATGGTATTTTGTACCCTGAGATGCATCTTTATAAAGGCATGTTATCATTGAACACCCTATGTCCTGAGAATACACTGAGCTAGCTCTTAGGCCAAGGCAGTCTGGCTGACATCATGGGGGTGATGTTAGGTGGAATACCTTCCAAGGGCTCTAGGATTGGGTGAGCAAAGACGTTATTCTGGGGTGGGGAGAATGTTTGGGAGCAGTTCCAAGGTCACCAGGCGCCACCTCTGGATTGCAGCTGAAGCAGATGAACAGTGTGAAAGGGTCAGCAAATCATCAGAGGAGAGGGGTCAGATGGTTCCCTCTGTCCTGACTGCCCAGACCTAGCTCAGCTGCTCCCCTGCTCTCCCCCCTCTCTCCCCGGGGGCAAGAACTCCTGTGATGTGTGTGGTTTCTGGTTGTTCACTCCCAACACAGTCATGGAGACTCCTTTTCATGCTGCTGGGTTTAATTGTCTTGTTGGGATAAAGAAATGTTTGCACAGCTAAAGTGGGGCCGGGCTGGACGGGAGCGGTCCCTGATGGCTGCAGAGCCATCTGGCCTGGCTTGGCTCAGCTCGGCGCGCCGCTCGCCGGGCGCCTGGGCTCGCTCTAGCTCTCGCTCCCGCTCTCTTCCCCTGCCCTCGCTCCACAGCGCGCCGCTGTTCGGCGGCTGCCTCCTCGCACGGCCGGAATGCCTAATCACCATGGTGAGAAAACGGACACCGCGGCCGTCCTCCCTCCTCGCCTCGCGCCCTCCCTCCCATCAATTGTCATGCAGAAGTGATCCGGGCTGCCGTTTCCTCGCGGCCGCCAGCCAGCCCCTCGCCGCTCCCGGCAGAAGGGTGGCTGGTAATTGATCGCTGGGGGGAGGGGGCGCGGAGAGGCGTGAGGACCGGCCGGGGGAGGCAAGGCCACACTGTGGGCGCCTCGCTCACTTGCAAAGGACCCCCCAGCCGCCGCCACTGAGGCGGCTCGCAAGTGGTTTCAGAAATGTTGGTGACCTCGCCGTCGCTCTGCTGTACTTGGAGGCTGCGCGAGAACTCCGCGCGCTGCCCCGAGGGCCCCCGGAGAGCCCGCGCCGCCGCCCTCCTGCGGCAGGCGACCGAGGGCCAGCCCGCGGCCCCCGCCCTGCCCTCCACCCATGTCCCCACGCCCCTGAGTCGCACACTTAAGAACCCAGCCCCGGGTCGGTTTCCTGTATGTCGTCTGAGCCGAAGAGTGGGGGACCGGGGCGAGGGAGGGGAGCGAGTGTAACCGGAGGGGGGGCACGCCCAATGCAGATGTCCCGGGCCACGGGGGCCCTGCAGGACGCGCAGGTGGTTGCGTGGGGAGGGTGAGGGGCACCCGGCGGGGGTGACGGCGGCGCGGGGAGACGAGGCCGGTGGGGGCGAGTGAGAGGAGGGAGGGGGCGCAAGGGCGTGCGGATCGGAGGCTGGACGTGCGTCCACGCGCATCTGGACCTGGCTTTTCCTCTGGACCCGGGGACTTTGAGGTTTCTGCTTTCTGTTCAAAATGGTTTTCCCGTCCTGCTTCTCAAATCCGTAAAACGTTCCGGGGACTGTTTCCCAAGTCCAGGGCTGGGCGACTCGGCAGGATGGCTGGTATTCGGGCGAGGCGAGCCGCGGTCGCCTCTGACGGTCGGAGGCTCGCAGCCAGCACAGCGGGGCTCGTTAAAGTCCCGGCAATTTCTGGAACTCTTCCCACGGGAAGTTTTCCGGGGCTGCCTTCCGGTCAGCGGCCCCAGGTTGATTATTTGGTGGCCCTTTTTTGTTTGAAAACAAAAAACACACATTGTATCCAAATAACAAAAGTTGCTCTCCTTCCCCCACCCCCTTTCCTCATTAGGCAGGGAAGAGGAAACTGAAAAATAGAATTATATTTTTATATTGGTTTTTCTTATTTTTAACCCTTATTAACTACCGCCATCTGGTTAATAAATATTAGCACACGTTGAAATCTATTCTTTGTAAATACTCGGGATTTGGAGTGACAATACATTTAATAGAGTTATTTTTTATGATGATTTTTCTTGTTTTTAACTCATTTACCACCTCCATCTGGTTAATGAATATCAGAGCACACGTTGGAACGTACTCTTTATAAATACTTGAGATTTGGAGTGATGGCACATTTCATTGTAAAATCCACATGATTTTAACACCAAAATAATAATTTTTGGACTTGAGCATTCTCTTCTAACAGTTTACAGCTGCATTTCTCAGCGCCATTTTATCCCTCTTAAAGAAAGGTGAACTGCAGACTTAAGAATAATTTATTGCTACATGACAGCTAAAATGCCTTGAAATTTTTAAAAAGTATCATTTCAGTTGTGGCATTTGTGGTTGAACAGAATCTGTTTTTATCCTCAAAGTGTGTACTACAGGGTGGGGATTTGTAAATCTCTCTCTCTCTCTTTTTCTCTCTCTCTGGGTCATAGAAGAGAATTTTCTGCAAAAGAACTTTCTTATGCCTTTTCCAAGAAAAGGTCCTGAATTGGGACTATGGTTTTAGTCCTAGAGAAATGATAGACTGTGGTGTGAATCAGGAAACCTGGAGGTAGATACTAACCAAGCAAACAGAAGTAATTCATCCTTTCCAGCCTTACCTAGTGGATTAGACTTTTCTGTTATCTCAATCACCTTTTAGTTTTGATGTTAAAAAAACTTTTTTTTTTTGCATTAGTGACAAGCACATTAAAGCGTTTAGTAAGTTTTAGTTGGAGTGTTGAATACATTGATGGTGTGATTATAATCCAGTTTTAACTTTGTTTTCACAAATTTGCCACTCTTTGGCATCACATAGAACAGAATCTGTAAGTCTCTGCTATCCCGAAGATGTGGAGATTTGAGGAACAAGAGGAAGAATTGATTTTAGCCTTGAGTTTTGATAATGACAAAGGTGGGGGGGGTTTTCAAAATATATGGGAAATACGCTTTCTCAAATATAGACATTTATTGTAAAAAAACCTTTCATAACTGAAAAAGTAATATAAAATTTGCTTTTTCCCCCCCTAACCCTCTAGAAACCTGAGACTGGAGTCTATCCCCTTTCCAAAGGTTTTCCTGCAGCATTATATCTCCCATCATGAAGTCCATAAATACAAATCTGCTTTTGGTGTATATTTTAGAAAAACAGTTTCTGCCTATATCCTCACTGAAGCTGGAAACAGTCAAGTGATATGGAGGCTTGTAGACACATATAACCATCTGGCAATTCAGATATTTGACCGTCAAATTTCTCTGTGGAATGTGTTCTGATTGCAGATGACCTAGAGGAAATGAGAGTTGTGTTTTTAAGGGGTGATGTGGTGCTGCGCCCAGTACATTCTCTTTAGCAGATTCAGAGCTTTAGGAAAGTCTGGAGCTACAAGGGTGAAGAAGGAACCTTTTGGTTTGGTCTCATGAGAAATCAAACCCAGTAAGCCTGAGTGTGACTCACCAGATGAGGGTTGTCTTTTTCCACTGAAATTCATTTGCAGGCTGAGACTTATGACTTTGCATCCATCTTATAGTGGCAGAGACAGTCCAAAAGCCATAGGGAGGGGACAAGGGCCAGGCCTGGAAAGGCCTTCACTTTATTTTCAGCTTCTGATTCCTATTTAGGCGCTAGCTAATCCTATATTGCTCTCATTTGACCTTTCTTTTTGGGGTTTGATTTAAACTCAATCAGCAGCCTAACATAATAAATTCCTGTTAGAGGAATAAAAGCCGTGTTTGCCCCTTTGAGTCTCAACTTGAAGATGTTAAGGCTGGCAATATAACATAGTAGTTATGAGTATAATCTTTGTAGTTTGATCTTGACCCTTTAACTTACTTACTCTGTGAAACCGGACTATGTATTTACTGTCTCTGGGCCTTAGTATTCTCATCTGTAAAATGGGAATTATACAACCTTAAAGGGTTGTTATGAAGGGCTAAATGAGGTTAAATACACAGATAATGCTTAGAATGGTTCCTCACACATACTAAGTGCTCAATATATAATGACTATTGTTATTTCCAGGACAATCTGATGGCATAATCTTCCTTGTTAGAAGTACCAACATAGTCAAATGTAGGACCATTAAAAACTAGCATGTACGTAGGATCCTTTCACATATACTTAGGCCTTGTGGCAATGTGGAGAGGGAGGGAGAGAGACTGGAAAGCCCTTTTCGTGATGGCCAGCTGCTTCGCCTCCCTTCATTATCATCCATCCACCAGGATTAGCCCTGGTGTCCCTCTGACCTCCTTCTCCCTTAGTTTTATTTAGAAGCAAGTTAATATTATAGTTAGGGACTCCGAGTCTCTGAGTCCAGAAGGGACTTGACTCGGTTAGATATCTAGGCAGTGGCCCAGGTCAGAAAATCCTGAGCTCATGATATTTTCTTATTCTGGAATTTTGTCTTATCAGATATTGTTTGAAATAAATGGGTTATTAGAATTTGTGAGTGTAGAGATTTGGGCTACGTATAATCAGATTTGCTATAATGGTATTTGACTGGTATTAGAATTCAAAGTCTCAGAGTTTCTAAAATGTCCTTAGATTTTAAGTTACACAGACACTTTCACCCTCTTGCCTATGTAAGACAGATCTGTGAACCTTCCCCCATCTGTGTGTGTCACAGTCCCACAGCATGATGGATTGTCTCTGCTTGGGGGAGGCTTAGGACTGGGCTTGAAGGGGCCTTGCAGGTCAGGAGAGAAATACAGCAGCAGGGCTGTGATGGTTGGGGGGGTCCTGGGGGGGGGTTAGCATGGGGGGGGGGGGGGGGGGGGGGGGGGGGTGGGGCGGGGACAGGCCTCTCACGTAGTGTCTGTGTGCATTCTCCTAGGAGTGAAAGAGGGCTGTCCATTACCCTGAGTGCACAAATAAACTCAGTGTTTTTCTCTTTGTAGAAAGAAAGCCCCATGGGGTTTGGAATACCAGAGAATGACTCTGCATGTCAGTGGGAGAGGTGGGGAGTGGAGGATGGGAGTGGGAAAGACCTACCCTCTGCCTGAGGCCCTTGGGTTTTAGTCGGCATTTCAGTAGAGTGGCTCCTATTTGGAAAATCTTATGTTCACATAGGTATGTAGCAGAAATGGCCATTGGAGGCCGGTCATCAGCTACCCCCGTCCCTATCAGCCCTTTAACACCCTTTAAGGAAAGGGCTTCAACTCACTGCTGTGGACAGAATGTCCCTACAGGTCGTGGAGCATGCAGTTCTGCTCTCTCCTTGCCCCCAGTCCCTTCCTGCACATAGGCACAGAGATGTGGTATTTAAAGAAGGGGCAGTAGATGGGAGTGGTGGTGTGCACCTATAATGCCAACCACTTGGGAGGCTGAGGCAGGAGGATAACAAATTTGAGGTAACTTGGGCAACTTAGCAAGACTTTGTCTCAAAATAAAAAATGAAAGAGCCTGCGATGTAGCTCAGTGGTAGAGCACTTGCCTGGGATGTGAGGCCCTGGGTCAATCCCCAGAACCAGGAAAATAAAAGGAGGGGACAAAAGTCTGGAATTTAGACCCAAATGTCAAAAATATAGTTAAGAAGAAATTCTAGGAGAGGAAAGATAGGAGTCTAAGGTGGCTGGAGAGGTAAGGGCAGTGGCTCATGCTAGGGGAAGGAACCAGCAGGACTGCAGTTAGGGCCTAGGCTTCAGCTTCCTTCCTGAGCAGTAAAATTAAAAAAAAAAAAAAAAAATCCTTAGAACAACAAAAGTCTGGACGCATGGGCTTCCTTCCTGACAGGCCAACCTGGTGGGGCTTCATTCAGACTGAGCAGCAGTCAAGGCTGATTTACGGGGTAAAAGAGCCCAGACATGTGGGCTTAACCCTTTCCTAACCACAGGATGTTTCATTGCAAATGCTGCCTTCTTCCAGCTTCCCATCATGGTGTGCATAGCTTAATATTGTCATTTCCTCTTAACTGAAAGGGAGTGCCTGTTATTGAAATGCCTACTACCCTCTTCATGAAAAAGCTGAGTTTATGAGAAGTTGAGTGACTTGAAGGAGGCCTTACTATCAAGTCGGTGACAGCGGATATTGGAACTCATGGCCAGTATAGCTCAAAAGTCCTTGGCGACATTATATTGACTTTGGAGCATTGCATCCATTTGAAAATAGAAAGTGCTTCCTGGTGTCTGTATTGGGGTGATCCTGTGAGCCCCGTTTCTATCTCTATAACATATTGATACTGCAGAAAGAATGGTACTGCTTTATCTCAGCTGTTTATTGGCAGCTGTGGGTAAAACTATGGCAAAATACATGGGGCATGATTCGGTTGCCATCACTGATAGAGGGTGTGATGTGCTAATTAATCCATTTAGTCATTCAGCCGCCCCTACTGAGTATCTACGTTGGTCTATAGTGTTGGAGACAGAATGATGAGCAAGATAGATTATAGCCTCTGCCTTACTGGAGCTTAAAGTTTGGTTCGAAACAGCAGAATGTTATGAAAAGTGCTATCATAGGGAAAGTGGAAAATGACACAGGATTAGAAATAGAAGTATCCGATCTTACCTAAGAGTCAGGGGTAGTTTCCTGGAGCAGCAACCTTTAAGCTGGTATCTGAAAATCAAGAAGGAATTGTTTATTCAAGGGAGCTAGGCTTGGCAGTTTGTTTTTTGGACAAAGTATTACATCCGAGAGTGGAAGAAAGAGCTCCAGAACTGCCAAGCATTGCTCACGATAAAGTTGGAATAGGAATCTCTCTGCTGAGATCTGAAACCTGGCCTCGGATCTCTACAGCACATCATTCTATAGCCACAGATTCTTGAGAATGTCCATTTGGTGCTTATGTGGTTCTGAGGCCCAGTATCATGGAGAGTCCTGCTTTTAAAATAACTTTCTAAGGGTAAGTCACCATAAAATACTTTCTTAGGACATATGATATCTTAACCACCAGTAGACCCATTTGCGGAACGAAGGAGGGCATCCCTCTGCTGATGTTTAGTGAGGTAGGTAAATATCTGTCGTTTTCCTGAAGTTCATGGTCAGCTCTGTTCTTTGCCCTGTACAGAGACGTGATAGGTCTCAGGACCTAGAGTGCTCACTTGGCCATTAAACTAAGCCACATAGCACTGGGGATTCCTGGCAGGGTTTCTTGGCAAAGTTTCCCACAGGAGGTGCATTGCTCAGGCTTGACTTTCATGAGTAGTGCCAAGAGTATTGAAGAAGGGAAAAAAGTGGCAAAGCAAACGGTTGTTCCAGTCTGGCACACATAGGCATACTAAAAACAGTTCCCTCCAGCGGGGCCTCTGCATGCTGCCATCCTTGTTGTGGTTTCCCTTCTCTGGTCTCTTATCTTCATCATCTCTCTCCATCCACGAACATTTCCTGAGCTCCTGTGTGCAGAGCGTTGTGCTCGGTGCTGCTTGTAAGGGAATCAGAGAAACAGGAGATCAGACTTCCTTTTCTCGAGGGCCTCATGGTTACGGTGAGTAGTTAGGATGTGTACATGAGAAAGAAATGATGATGTAAACTAACAGATGGTAAGGGCTTAAGGATTTCAAGAGAGCAAGTCAGCTCCAAGGCTGGGTTTCTCACATGTGATCTAAGGACTGCCTGCTTCAGATCACCTGTAGTGTTGCAGGGTAGGAGGTGGGGTGGAGAATGCTGTTGATAATGCGGAGTCCCAGGGCCCACACTAGACCTGCTTGTCAGAATCCCTGGGAACACTGTGCATTTGGGAAGCAGCCTCCGCTCGTGAGTCTTCTGTTCCTGAAGGTGTATGAAACACTCATCCAGGGTGTAAGGATTAGAGGAAAGCTTTTGCAGAGGAGTTTGTTCTTGAAGGAAGGGGAGTTAAGACTAGGCAAGTAGAGAGGACGGGATGGCATTCCATTGAGGAAACACAGGCTCTGGGCACATAGTACCTTTCTTTCCCAGCCTCCTGCCGTAGGGAGCATGTCCAGCTGCCTCTAGTCCTCCCGCTCTGCCTTGGCTCCTCCTTGAGCTCTTTCCCTTTTCCTCCCTTGTTGCAGATCAGCTGACTGTGTGTGCTTAGACCGACCCTTCTTGCTGCAATGTTGTCATTATGTGGTGGCCCAGCGGAGGGGCTGGAGGTGCTTAGCCAGATGTGAGAGAGGCCAGAACAGCCTGGTGCTCCTTGGGCTCTGGCCAGCAGCTGGTCTTCTCACTGAGCTTGTGCTGCCTGAAGGGACTGCAGAGGGGCTGTGGTGGTGGTGGTTTTGTTTTTGTTTTTGTTTTGTTGTCTTGCCAGCCTCCTCTCAGCTTCCCCAGCCCTTAAGCTTTCAGATGCTTGTTGATAAATAAATACAGGTTGGAGGGTTAGAGGCATCTCAGAGGCAGAATTAGTCTCCACCACCTGCAGACTGGTTTTCTGCTTTAAGTTTTCTCGGAGCAGCTGCCAATGAGTGGAAGGTTAAATGGACCATGAACTGGGCTCAGTCTGAGGCTCAGGTGGCTTCAGATACCTGTGCATGAGGGATGCCCTCTTTGACTTTGCCTCTAGAGTTGGAGATGCTTGTTTTTTTCCCAGCATAATTCTACCTTTTTAAACACTCATCACATTATATTGTAATTATTTGCTTTACTGAACTTCTCCCATGGGCCCATGTCTATGCCCTTGTGTGACTCCATACAGTGTGTCTCCTCATGTAATGCCTGCCTTGATCAATATCTGGTGTGAGAATAAATGAACCCAGGATCACTGTTTCCTTTGAGTTCTGCTGAGACTGCCAGCTGGCTCTCCACACTCTGACGTAGACTGAAGGACCACACAGGATCCCGCACAGCGCTGGGCACTTCTTACATATTGGCATGTGGAAATTGATGACTACAAATAAAGGAACAGTTCAGTAATGGGACAAGAGCACAGAATCCAAAGTTCAGGGCTGCTCAGTTACTAGCTATGTGACCCTGAGTCAATCACCTCATTTTTCTGAGCCCTAGTTCCTCACAAAATGGGAGGGGGTGAATAATCCCTACTCTACCTTACAGGGTTGCTGCATCAGAAAAGATAACAGGTCTACTCTGTAATCTGGAATCTAAAAGTAACAATATTAGTGTCATCCACATATATATTGGAAGACATTCTTCTTCCAAGAACGTCTGCTTAAAGAGCAATGTCGTCTTAGGAAACTGAAATGGTTTATGAAATACCTTCAACCTAGAGGGAGCCTTCTTACTTGCCATTCTGTCTTTGAAGTTAGGCTAAGAAAAAAGTCTATTCCTGGCACTGGCTGCATGCAGCATTATTTTCCTCAGTGGTTTGGGCAAACATTGCCTGACTTTTGTTGATTTTTTGAAGGTAGACTGGCAGGCCACTTTCTGTACAGATTTGTGACACCTTAACTGAGATTTCATTTTGCCAGATCCCCCACTGAAAGGAATTTACCCTTTGCCTTTCTTCTCAGCAAAGTGGAGTGCCTTTATTTTTTTGTTTTCAAGGCTTTCTTCCTATTTTGTGGAGGGAAATGTTTTAGCTCAGAGGCATAATTCCCTGGCCGGAGAAATGATGGAGAGAATCAAGGCAAAGAGGGCTTTCTGCCCTAGAGAACTTTCCTAGGCTGCAGGAATAGCCAAACCAGTGTGACAAGATGAAGACGGCTGCATCAGATTCGGAAGGATTTGGAAGGGCTGGCCTCTTAGGCGAGATCATTCGAAGTCAGAGCTGGGCTAGGAGGATTGGAAAGAGCCAGCATTTGAAAAAGGCTTTACTTGTGTGGTAAACTTCATTGTGTGATTATTTAATAGACCATTAACAAGCAGATTCATTAACAAGATCTTAATTAACAAGTTCCAGGGTTATTCCTCCAACTTCCCAAGGGAACTGTTCTCCTCCTATTTAGTCCTAGAGACTTCCTATCCTCCTTAAACTAACTGTACCAGATGCATTTAAATTCAGTCTTTTTATTGCAAGTGAAATGACTGCAGGCAAAGGCAGGAACATAGGACTCTCCTAACAATAATAGCTAACCACCCCCACCTTTTTTTTTTGGCTGTGCTGGCCATTGAACCTAGGGCCTTGCACATGCTAGGTAACTGCTGTACCACTGAGCTACATCCCCAGCCCATTAGCTAACCCCTTTGAGTGCTTTCATGAGTCAGTCACTGTATAGAGTGCTTTATAGGTAGTGATCATTTAATCCTCAAATATCTCTAGAGATAAGTGTTGTTTGCCTCTATTTACAGATGAGGAAACTGAGGCACAGAGTATTTAAGCAAGATGTCCCTTGTCACACAAGTGAGAAGGAGCAGAGATGAGATTCAAACCAAGGTAGTCTGGTTCCAGAGTCAAGGGGAGGGGAAAAAATCCAGGAGAGGGAGGCCTGTGGGTCAGATTCATGAGATATAAGCATAAGAGGGCTGGGGATAAAGTGATAGTTGCCAGCCTAACAGCGCGAGACCCAGGTTCAATCTCCAGTACTTCCCCCCCACACACACTAAGAAAATTATTTGAAGCCGCGTACTGTGTGCCAGATGCTGCTTGCTCTGAACTCTTCATATACCCATGTCAGGCTGTGTCCACACTTGGAGAAATTGTAGGAGTCTTTGTGGGGAGATGTTCCTTAAGCACAATCTGTTTTGGTTCATTCAGAAACTTTTGTCACCTTGCTATGCTGAGAACTTCTTCAGGTAGGACTATGTCTTATTTATCTCTCTTCTCAGTCCCTAATGCATTGCCTGAGACTTACTAGTTGTTACCTAAAAAGAAAAGTTGCTCAGATGAACTCCTTGACAGGGATGGAGGAAGATAATGTGGTATCTGCTGACTCCTAATGCTTAGTGCTCCTGCCTGCCTCCAGGACACTCAGCACACTGCTCAGACCTACTAGTTTAGGAAGAGCCACTTCTGAGATGGGACAGACACACCTGTTTTTTCTATGCCTCTGTTTCCTCAGGGTAAAGAGGGACAAATACTGGTTACAGTCTCTTAGAGCTGCAAGGA
>JAJEJO010005445.1:97735-153037 GCA_020662805.1 Glaucomys volans | reverse complement strand
ATCCTCCTGCCTCAGCCTCCCAAGTGCTGGGATTACAGGCGTGCGCCACCGCGCCCAGCTTCTTTTAAATTTTTAATTAATTAATTTTTATATGTTGGTTTCAGGGATTAAACCCAGGGGCTTTACCACTGAGCTACATCCTCAGTCCTTTTTAAATTTTATTTCTTAATTTTGAGGCAGTTGTTTTGTTTGGTTTTGTTTTTTCCTAAGTTGCTGAGGGTCTCAAATTGCTGAGGCTGGTCTTGAATTTGTAATTCTCTTGCCTCAGCTTCCCCAGTTGCTGGGGTTCCAGGCTTGCACCACGATGCCCAGTCAGGATTTGTTTTGTTTTGCTTGCTCAGTCAGGTTTGAAGTCTCTTGAACAGTCTGCCTTCACCTCTGCTCACCTCTACTCTTTGATCACGTTACAGGGACTCTGGCAAGCCCTGATCCCTTATGGGTTTATTGTGACAGTCTTTTGATAACCATAAAAATTTCCCAATTTATAGTAAGGAGCTGGTACCTACAATGTTGTCTGTCCTTCCTGGCTGCAGTTACATGGGGACTGGAACAAGGATGACTTTAGAGCTTACGTCGTGACCCTCTTTCTGAGCTTCCCTAAAAGGCCCAAAGTGGCAATAGCTAGAATTCTGTATTAAACTCCTACCTGGGAAGGACAATAAGCCACAGGGACTTTTTCTGGGGCAAAAGGACTTAATTAGTCTGGTTCTTCACCTCTGACTGGCCAGCTACTCAGATAGTAAGCCTGTGGCCATTTACTCTTTCCTAACTATTTGGGGAAAGGACAAGGAAGTGACAGAATGCCTAGAGTCATTGGGAAATTTGAGCTAAGAAGGATCTGTTACAGGTTGCTTTATTGTCCTCATTTTCAAATTACTGTACTTACATAAAGCATAGGACTGTGCTTTCCCTTTATCTTAAGGGGGGGGAAAATCACATTTTCCCTGTCTAGATCTCACCCAATTTTTACATTCTAGAAATACTTTTCTCCTAGAACTCATCTTGAAGACGTGCAAGAGCAGCCATTCTCGTGGCTGTGCACTTGCTACCCTCCAGCATCCAGCCCCGCCCTATCTTTAGCTCTTGATAGATGCTCATAAACCCTCAAACTGGCCTCCCTCTTCCCCAGGTCGCACCCTTGTGTTCTTTCTAAGTAGCTTGGCCATAATATCACTTTCTTTAGCAGCATTCTAACTTCTAAGAGGCTTAATAGGCAAGGCGATTGTGGGGTCTTTGACTTTCCCTGAGCCTTAGCCCTAAGTGGTTTATTCTATTAAGCTGCTTCTTGGTAGTGGATAGAGCTTTGCGGGATAAGAAGTTGGGGTAAGAGGGAGGTTTCAGGAAAAGTAATAAGAAACTTTCACTCCCCCTTCTGCCATACCCCTCCCTCCAGTCCATTCCTGCCAATGATGCTGTTTTTAGAGCTCCTGAGTGAAGGGAGTGGTGATGGAACTAAGAACTTTTCTTAAAGGACGTAGGAAGTTGGCCTTTGCCCCTCACTCTACCCTTCCTGTTCATTTGTTCCTGCTCCTCAATTTGCCACTTCTGGATTTTTCTTCTACTTTTACTTCTATTTTACTTCTATTTTACTTCTACTTTTGCCTCCACTCCTACTGTGTGGATCTGTCTAGGAGTGAAGAATAAAAATTATGAACTACTGATTCAAAGGGACTTGCTATCCTGTCTAGGTGTGAAATACAGAAAAAAATAACAGATTCAAGTTTAACAAAGGAAACAATGCAGAATTTTCCAAGAAATTTTTTTTTCCTCAGAGCTACACCAAGATGAATATATTCCTTCTGATATTTTGACCCAGATTAAGGATTTTCAGGTCTCCCTATTAATATTCTGTCTTGGTTTAGGGGAGGAACCAAGCAGGTTAGGAAACTAGGAAACTATGTCTGGTTTTTATTTAATCTGCTGAGCTGCAGAGAAACTATAAGGGAAATTTGTGAACAGGAAAAACGAGGTTGTTGGAGAATTAAGGCAAGGGAAACAAAAGTGTAAGTGTAGGAGAAAAAAGTAGAAGACAGTCTTCACCAGGCAGGCAGGAGGAAGGCCAGAAGTGGTCAGGAAACTAAAAGGAAGGAAAAAAAGTTGAAGCTGGAGGTGGGAAGAAGATAGAAAATTTGAAGCATTCCAAGGAATTATGCAGGTTGGGGCTGTAGCCCCATGGTAGAGTACTTGTCTTGCATGCCAAAGGCCCTGGATTCCATCTCCAGTACTGAAAAAGAAACAATAAACCACACGTGTGCCCAAACACACACATGCACATACACACGTGCAAAAAAAGAAATTATGAATCATTTGTTTGATAGCATACCCTAACTGATGAAGGTATTTGGAGGGCAATTTGACAGTATCTATGAAAAATTCCAATGCAAACATTCTTTGATAGGATTCAACTATAGGAATTTATCCTACATATATTTGGCCAAAAACATAAAGATGTGTGTTCTTTATGATATTGTTTGCTTATGAAAACAAACAACAACCTAAATGTGCATTGATAGGGAATTCATAAAATGAATTATGATACATATAATAGAATGCTATGGAATGTTTTTCTAAAGTGAGTTAAGGTACTAAATACTTAAGTAAAACAAGGTACAGAGAAAAATATTTCTTTGTATAGAAATATTTAATTTTATATGTGCATATAAAACTTTCAGAAGGGTACATAAATACTGTTGATGGTTTCCTCTGGGAAATATGATGGGGACAGAAAGAAGCGAATGTTACTGATAATAATATTGTTATCAGTATTGGTTCATTAGTTGTGACAATGTACCCTATTGATAGTAGGTAATAGTAGTAGGGTAAACTGGGCATGGTGTATATGGGAACTCTGTAAAATAAAAACTATTCTAAAATAAAATGTTTTTCTTTTCTTTTCTTTTCTTTTTTTTTCTTTTTCGTGGTGCTGGGGATTGAACCCATGGCCTTGGGTATGTGAGGCAAGTGCTCTATCAACTGAGTTATATCCCCAGCCCCCTAAAGTAAAAGTTTTTTATTTTATTTTATTTTTTGGTACTGGAGATTGAACCCAGGGGTGCTTAAACACTGAACCACATCCTCAGCCCCTTTTATTTTTTTTATTTTGAGACAGGGTCTCACTAAGTTGCTCAGGGCCTCACTAAGTTGCTAAGGCTGGTTTTGAACTTGTGATCTCCTGCCTCAGCCTCCTGAGTCACTGGGATTATAGGTATGCACCACCACTGCAAGACTATATTATGGGAAAGGTCAATAACTTAACATTTAAAGATTGAACCTTGAAATGATGAATTGATAAAATTAAATGATTCCTCTGATTCTAGAAGTAATTACTAATTGGTTCTGTTTCTTCCAAATGGAAATGGTCAAGTGGATGGGATTATAGTCACAATAGCTGGGACAGTGTCTGATTTCTTGTTTGTTTATTTACCAAATTAGCTTTCTTTCTGAATTAGTTTGTAAAAAGGTTAACTGATGGTTGTTTCAGTTTCACCATCCAAACAACACAGACTGGTTGGGGCAGCTATACAGTGAAGGGAACTTTTAAAATGAAGAGACTTCAAGGTGGTCAAATGCTTGTGACCTTCTTCAAGTGAGCAAGTTAGTGTGGACAGAGAGCAGATATGAGGGATAAATGGAATCCCATTTATAACCAACTCTATATACTGCCATTTCTAGGAGATTTTCCTTCCTCGAATTGGTGCTGCAGCCAAGTAGGCGTGAACCACAACACTATAGTTCTAGCCATCCTCTGAGTGGGGTCTTTTCACTCCTCGTGCACCATCAGGGGTGATGGTAGCCACTGACAGAGTTCTTTGCAGGATCTGGGTCTGGAGATCAGACTTGCCATTGGCTCAACATAATGGTGCTTATTTACCTTCCTTCCTCTGATAGTAAGATACGGTTAAGACCCAATGTAAGACATTTTCACTTTGAATTAATTTACTTCCCACCAGAGGAAGGCACTTAGGTTTACCTCGTAGAGGGTAGCAAAGGGAGATCTCTGGGCCCTGCTCCCAGTTGGCCCCAGGCACCCAGTTTGAAAGGGAAGATCCTCTGTAGTATTGATTGCAACTGACTACGTCATCCTTGAATTCCCCTCCTTTGGCTTCTGGGACATTTTACTGTCCTTGTTCTTCTACTTCTTGGACCCTACTTTTGCTCCCATGATGCCCTATTTCCCCATATTACAGCACTTACACATTTTTTATGTGATAGAAGCATGCACTGGGGAGGGGAACAGGATGCTGTTAGTTTGCAGAGGAATTTTAAAACAACAGTCAACTAAAAGTTGGTTTGCTTTTTAATATCATCATGCCATGGCCACTCTGAAGAATGTCAGTTGTAAAGTATCTTTAATGTAAAAAAATTGTATTTTTTTTAAAATTTAGTTTGAAAAAATGCTGTGGTTTCTCTTGAGTTTTGGTATATATGTAATTTTTGAAAAAGCACATTTTAAAAATTATTCTCTAATAAACATTGCTGTCTGTAAGGAAGAATTTGGAGAGCTTTCACTTATATAGTATATCCCTGACATCTGCAGACTCAATTTGATTCAAAAAATATGGATTAGCCGGGCGAGGTGGCACACGCCTGTAATCCCAGCACTTGGGAGGCTGAGGCAGGAGGATTCCGAGTTCAAAGCCAGCCTCAGCAACTTAGCAAGGCCCTAAGCAACTCAGTGAGACCCTGTCTCTAAATAAAATACAAAATAGGGCTGGGGATGTGGCTCGGTGGTGGAGTGCCCCTGGGTTCAATCCCCAGTACCCACCCCCCTGCAAAAATGGATCAGTTCAGAATCTCTTTGGCTCCCTTAGACCCAGTTGTGTCTCCAACTCCTGTGGCACTACATAGCCTGCAGCCACACAGTAGATTCAAAAATAACACTGGGAGCACTTTAATCATAAAGAATAAAAAACAAAATTTGAGTTACTTCAATCTTGCCATTCTTGGTGGACCCCTTGGAAATGTTAATTGTGCTTAAAATTTAGAAAAGTGAAATAAATTGTGAACTGGGTGTAATATTTTATATGTGCAAACTTTAGTTTGCCTAGTAAATAGTTTGCTACATTTGAATATCTTTTTAAAAACTTATTCTTTTAAAATTGTTAATTGCTCATATTAAAACCAAAGACTTAATCAGGAAGGTAATTACTGTGATTGATTATAACACGGTTACTTATTTGTCATAAGAAAATCAAATGGTCCACTCTATCAAATATGCTCAGTTCACCCTTGGAAATGACTTTTGGATTGTAATGTGAACAAGGAGCAGGAGACAACTGTGTAAAGGATTGGGAATAGGGAATCTTGGCTCATTTAGGAGCAGGAAGGCCTGAGAGCCAGGATGGTGTGTTTGTAGGATGATGGTAGCAGATGAGGTGGAGAGAGGCCAGACCTCCATAAATCTTTTAGGCCACAGAGAGTTTGGATTTTATTCTAGGTGCACAGGAAGCCACAGAGTGTTTTAAACAGGGAGAAGTACCGTGCTGTGATTTATCACTTAGAAAGACTACTCTGGCTGCTGTCAAATAGGGATTGAAATAGGGAAAGTTGGTAATAGAAGACTTGTAAAAAGGCCATTGCAATAGTCACAGTGAGAGCTGAGGATAGAATAATGCCTTATACTTTTTGAAATATTCACAGAGCCTTTCCCATAGAAGGCACTCAATAAATACTAAATAAGTGAATTTACAAAACAATGAATGTACCCCACCCAAAAAAAACAGAACAAACAAACAAACAAAACAGAAAGACAATAATAAACCTGCAAAAGACCAGGCGCTGGGAATTACGGAGTTAGGCCAAGAACATAGCCTCCAGAGTTCCTAGGACAGGGTTTTAATTGAGGTCCTAGCACTTCTTAGCTACGTTGCTGGCTATGGGATGAGCAGTTTAAACTCTGTGAACCTTGGTTTCCTTGTCTGCACAATGGGAATGACATGACACACCTTTTTGTTTTATTGAACAAATTAAATAAAAGAATATATTTATCCCACGGTAGCCACCCAGGAAATGGTGACTATTTTGTTTAGCAGGACATGAGGATACCTTGAGAGAGTGGTCAATGAAACTTCATTGTGATTCCAGCCATAACAACAGTTCCTTCGGCTAGGAGGAACACTGCAGACCTTTTCATAATTGGGATTCTGTCCTGAATCAAAACTTTTGCTGGCCTTTGAATACCTGAATCCCGCCCCCCACCCGCCCCTGCGCCCCAAAGAGGGAAAACCATAGGAAGAGGGCTTTTGGAAATACAAAGTTAAGATAAGAGTCTTCCAGCTCAGCTCAGCTCTTGCCCCTGGATTTCAGAGGAGTCCTCTCCTTCCCCTTCATTTCCAAGTTGAAGGGTAGCACCCTAAGGTATGTGCTTTCTTGGTATACAAAGTAGCTGTTCCCTAGAGCCCAGGGAGCTCTCCTTTTATATGGAGTTAAATGCCTCGATTAAGGATGCAATCATAGTTGTTTGGCTCTGTAAATCATTTGACCCTTGCCTCATGCAGTCAGGGCCTCTGGGGGCCCCAGTGATGACCATTGTGTAGCTGCAAGGGGAGTGGAGTTGGAGTCGGCTGTTATCTGTAGTGGAGAGATAGCCATTTGTTGGGGGTGATATATTTTTTCTTTTTCCCTAGGTTTTTTGGCAAAATGTGGGGGGGGTGGCACCAAGAGAGAATAAAGAGAGAAAATGGGACCAACAGTGTACAGAAACTCTTAGCACAAAAGCCTGGGGAAGAACTTGCAGAAGACAAGGAAGTGATTTTGCCCAGTTTAAATCCCACTTGAACCATGTGGTTTGAGTCCTGAACCTTTTGAGGTTCAAGTTGAGTGCACTCTTGACAAAACGTGATTTTCTGGTTCACATCAAAAAGGCTTTAAAAGACTTCGAGGTCTTTTCCTTGAGACATCAAACAGTCTTCCAACAAAGCAGGGTGCTGATGAGATGCGTGCAAATGAACAGATTAAATTCTCCCGTGAGGATTAGATTCTCCTTAAGAAGCATGTGAAGCTGGAAACACGGGAGATGGGGCTACGCCAAGGCACACTCACACCCAGGACCCCAGTGCGCCCTGGTGCCTGCTGTACCTTCTGCACCTTCCCTGGGCCTGGAGGCAGACCTTATTTATCAGAAGGTTCACACAAAAGTATCCAGGGAATTAGAAACTGAAAACAAACTCTTCTGCATTCTCTGTCTTGCCTAAGGCAACACTTATGTCCCCCAGTAAAAGGTGTAAATTAACTTAGAAAAGATAGGCCATTCCTTTGAAAAATTGTCATTTGTTTGGGTGGCTTAGAGCACAATTTTGCTTATTGAACCAGCCTCAGTCTTTACCAGAAAGGACTTAGGTGACTACTGCCTTATGGCAAATGGAAGAGCTGACTTGGGGATTGCTAAACCAGCCCATGCAGTAGAATTTCTGTTGCCAAGCTAAAGCTAAAATCAACGGCATAGACAGTGCCGCCGTGGGTCAGCTATACCAGGGCAGTGTCTGAGCCAAGCAGGTAAAATATTAATGATCAGCTTTAAGGAGAAGCAACTCTGATTGAGGCCCCTCTCCTGTCTGAAACCATAATTAGCAATTAAAAGAGATACACATATTTTTAAAAAATTGTTCTAACCCACAGCTTCTAAATAAAGAATTGTTGCTGCTGATTGAACTTGTTTTATTTCCCTGTGTTTTTCTTATCTTTTTTCCCTTTGCATAACTTACAACCCTGTAAATGCTCAGTAGCTGTTAATATGATTCTGTCAATACGTTTACCATGGTGACTTGGGCCGTATTTGGCGAGCATTTGAAGAAATCAGTCACTGGTTGGAGGGAGGAAAGACAAGCTGTCGATATCCAGGGAGAAATGCTAATAACCCCAGTGACAAATCGTCCTCTGGATTCTCCAAGGGTTAAGAAAAAGCACCTCATAGACCTGGGAGCTCAGGGCTAAGGATTGGTGACTTGTTAGAAAGTGAGGACATTAGCTGTCATGGTCCTGCAGTGTCCTTTTCCTTGTCTTGCTTTGAAACTCTTAAAGCCACACTTGAGTTTTGGAGACACACAGGCCTGGATTTGAATCCCGATTCCCCTCCTGTGTAACTGTGTGACCTTGAGCAATCACTGAACCTTCCTTTTCTCATCTGTGAGTTAAAGATTGTAATACCTAGCCCCAAGAGGGGGTGGGAAAGACCTTACACAAAGGCACTATTCACTGCTGCTCAAACTCTTCTGGGAAAGTACACAAGTGGAAAAAGAAAATAAACTTCTGCATTGCAATAGTGTACAGAGAACATAAAATATTTGGAAGTCTGATGCTGTCCTAAATTTTTTGTGAATTTTGCACTTGATGTTTACTTGATCAAAATAATGTTTAAATTTGCTTATTGTTAAGTAAAATTTGTTCTCTGATATGATCCATTAATTCACAAGTATTTATTGAATGCCTACTATGTGCCAGGCAATTCTAAGCACTAGAGAGAGAGCAGGGAGTAAGACCGCTGTGGTCTGGGCTTCTAATAAGCTACAGCTACATCATCAGGGAGCCTGGTAGTAGATGTTTCTTATCTCACCTGGGATCCATTTGAGGGGATAAAAATCCTACACCAGAGAATCCTGTGGAGGACCTCCCACTGGCTATCTGCCATGTTTTTAAGTGGAGAAAGAGAATAAAACAGCTACACCTAGAGAATCATTAATATTTTGGAATATGTCCTTCAGATTCCTTATGAGGAGTGGATAGGTAAGTTGATCAATGTATTTTTATATAAGCAGGATCATACTAATATGCTAGTTGTGTGACTTTCTTTTTCTCTGATTCATTTATTCTAGATAGTATTCTGCATCAATAAATATAGATCTACATCACACTCGTAATAGCTACTTAGTATTCCATTGCAGGAATGTATCATGTTTTATTTAACCAGTCTCTGGCCTAATTAGGATGTTTCCAGCTCTTCAGTATTGTAAACAACACTGCAGAGAACATCTTTGTAAATTCACCTTTATCAAGTGTCTTATCATTTTCTTAGGATATAATCCCCAAAGTAGAATTATTGGATAAAAAGATAGGCATGTTAAAATTTTTATGTTTTTACTGCTGGATTACCTGTTGCCTTTTAATCTTAACACATGATAAATCTTCTTACATTCACTAATTTAATAGGAAAAATGTGATATCTTGCTTGTTTAATCTCCATTTCTTTAGTAACTAGTGAAGTTAACCATATTTTAAAATGTTTATTGGGATTAGTTTATCTCCTTTTTTTAATTTCCTGTTCGTGCCCTTTACCTATGGGGTACCCATCTTTCTCTTACTGATTTTTAGAGCTCTTTGAAAAAATGAGAAGGATATTCATGCTTTTTCATCTAGAGTACATGTTGTGTATATTTTCCCCACAGTTTCTGGCTTTTGGTATCTTCCTAGAAAGTTATAAGGCCTTTCTTAATCAGTCCCTGCAGCTGTTTAAATGTGCTGTAGTTATCTCAAAGCTAGTCCCCAGTTGAGGACAAGTCTAAATCCTAACTATGTGGATGTGCACTCAGAGGGAAGATGAGAGGCACCCAGACCTGAGAGAAGTCCGTAGGGATTCAAGGTATCTGATGAAATTTACAACCGAGTGGAAAATATAGGCAGACAAGTAATTCACATAAAATGTGATGAGTGATATAATAGAAGTGGTGTCGAGGATGCCAGAAAGCCAGAGGGAAAACTTAACTGCTCCAGGAGCACAAGATATGCATCCTGGATGAGTAGATGTTAGATGAGTACAAGTTAACTAGGTGAAGAGTGTGGAAGTGCACTTCACACAGGGAAGCAGCATACCCAAAGATGTACTGTCAAGAACCATTGATTATGGTAGCCGCTAGCCATGTAGGTATATTCAGATTTAAATTAATTAAAATTAAATAAAACTAAGATTTTACTTCCCCAGTTCCACTAGCCACAGTTTAAGTGCTGTCTACCCATATGTGACTAGTGGTGGTGACACTGGAAAGCACAGGTACAGGACTTCACCACTGCAGAAAGTTCTGTGGGACAGTGCCATCCAGGAAGAGCTTGATGTGTTCAGGAAACTGAAAAGGCTTCACTTCATCAGGCATGTGTGCAAGAGTGAGAGCGGCACAAGATAATATGGAGGGACTTTGGTCAAAGCTGACCTTGCTATTGGGGCTGATGTTCCTAGCTAGTTCCTCTGCCATTACAGAGGAAGTAAATGGAAACAAATTAAAGATTTACCTAACAAACCTGTAGGTAGACATTACCTCCATTTTATAGGTGATGCATTTGAGACTCAGAGAATTCTGGACCTGTGAACAACATACAGCTAATTGGTGGCAGAGCTGGATTCAAAGTCTGACCTGTCTGATGCCAAAAACCTGTTCTTCCCTTTGTATCACTCCAATAGACTCCAGAAAGCTCTGACTACTGATCTCTTAGATCAGAATGGAAGATTCCTGACTCAGAACAGGCTCCTCAACTTGACATTTTTTCTGTTAAGGGAGTATTATTGATCCTGGGTGTGCTTGACTCACCCTGGGTGTACAAGAGAGAGCTTGCAGGTAGAGCTTTCGTTGGGGCTATTCACCTCCTGTTCCCTGAGTTGCAAAGAGGAGCTCTAGAGACCTTGACATTAGCCAGATTCAAGGGAGACCCCATGCAGATACTGACCTGCAAATACTGGCTTTGCCAAAGAGAGTGGCTGGCTTGTGGACATTCACCTGAAGCCTATCAGGGGGATTCATAGGTATCCGAATGTATGCTTCGATCCATCCCCTAACCAGGAGTCTGTGTAATGGCCACTTCCAAGACAGTGTTATTGGAAAGAGAGAGTGCTGATTCCCAGTTAAAAGGAGAAGCCCTTCCTTGCCCTAGGGCAATCCCATTTTATTCTGCATTTGAGTAAAGAGTTGCTTGCCCCAACCCTAAGCAGCCACAGGGATAGAGGCTTGAATTTGCTGTCACAGCTCCAGGCCTTTTCTGAGCCAGTGAAAGTCATGCCTGGCAGGATATTAAAAAGAACATTACCATCAGAATGTGAATTCTGGATTAGTCAGTTTCCCTGAGTCCAAGATCTTGTATTTTCTAGGATGAATACGATGCCTTTGCATTTTCTGAGCTGGCAGGAATGAATGAGTGGAGGGAAAAATAAAATGTGTGATCACACAGAACAGGAATAATAAAGGATGTATGTGTTAATTGGCTTCTTCTTCTTGTGACAGAATACCTGAGAAAAACAATTTAAAAGGAGGAAAGATGTATTTTGGCTCATGGTTTCAGAGGTTTTAGTCTGTGGTTGCTTGGCCCCATTGCTTTTGGGCCTGTGGTGAGGCAGAACATCACGGTCAGAGTACATTTCAGAAGAAACTGTTCACTTTATGGTGGCCAGGGAAGTGAGAGAGCAAGGAAGGGGCCAGGGTTCCCATTATCCCCAGGGCATGCCCCCAGTGACCTAACTTTCTCTCACTAGGACCCACCTCCTGAAGGTTCTACAATTTCCCAGTAGTGACTCAGGCCATGACCAAGCTTTACCACATGGGCTTTGGGGAACATTTAAAATCCAAACCCTAACAATGCAAATCTGAACAAGTAAAAGAAGAATCAAGGTGATAGGCAAAAGGATTAGCCTCGGAGATGAGCAATAATTCTCAGAAGGGTGAAGGAAGAAAACATTTTCAGTGGGTGAGGAGGATGATGCTAGTGGCCTCTACTTTTGAAATAGGATGCAAGATACTCTGGAGAAATGGGGAGCAAAGGAAATAGTTGCAAAGATTTGTGATTCTATTGAAAATAGTGCAGGGAACATCAAGATGATTATGAGAGGAGTCAGCAGCATCCCATCATTCATTCATTTATTCCACAAATTCATTGATGCTAGGAATCATTAGGTCATAAGGATCCAATGTAAACAAGACCCAACTTCTTACCGTCAAGCAACTCACAGTTCTTGTAGGGGACAAGATATTTAAGCAATAAAATACATTATATTGAGGAAAATATTTTAAGAGTAGTATAGTATTAGGCTAGTATTAGGTCAGGAAACCCTTAAGTACTGTCTTTTTACTAATGGAACACAATATTGTAATTCCAAACATGTCCTTGTCCTCCATACTCAATGGTGTACACAGTTGCCCATGTGAGGATTCCAGCTGAATGTCTGAAAGATATTTCATGTACAGTATGTATAAGAGTATAAAAGAGAGATCTTGATTCTTTTCCTCTCTCTAAAAGCAAACAAAACAGAATAATTAATTTTGCTTCTTTACTTCACTTGCATCTCAGATTAATGGCACCCACAATTTACCCAGTTGCTCTGGCCAAGAAGTTAAGAATCACCCCTGTTTTCTCTCTTACCCTCATACTCAAGTACCCTCTTACCCTACCCTCTCACCAGTGAAAGTGAGACTTCTCAAGTTGCTAGTTGCATTGAACCACTTAACAATTCGAGACCTAGGTTTTGCAGTGTCCAGACCAAATATCTATGCTGCTGCACTTCACACATGTACATTCAGCTGCCTTCTAGACATTTACCCTGGGTTATACTAAAAGCACTTCCAACTCACCAAGACCCAAACTGAACTCACCCTCTTTTCCCAATGAACCTACTTCTCCCCTTGTATTACCTATTTTGATTTATCATCATAACAGATTCAAACTAGAAACTCAAGATCCCTCCATTATCTTACCTCACACGTAATCAATTTCCATGGTCTAACTATTTTAGTTATTAAATAGCACCATCTGTCCCAGAATCTTTCTTCCTAGTTCATGTTCCCATGCTGTAATACCAAACTATGCCAACAGGCCCACAACATCGCTAATATTAGTCTTATCTTGTTTCCAAACATTGTTGATAAGGGTCTTTCTAGGATGCACAGCTATTTGTGTCACCCTCCTCCCTAATACTCCTCATCATTATCATAAAAACACCCCAGACTCTTCAGCCTCCCTGTACAGGCTCTTTTCTCCCCTCTTAACTTAGGTCTTACCCATACTAAGCACATTGCTGCTCTGGGATTATGCTCTGTTCTCTCTTACTTCCATGAATGTGGACACACTATTTTCCCCATATAGAATTCCCTTTTTCCTATGTTGGTTGGGCAGTTTCTAACTAATCTTGTGCTTCTCTTAGGTGAAGCCTTCTGTGATTTCTTCATTATTTTCAACAAAAATAGCTTTCCATTTACAAACACATGTAGCAGAACATAGCTGTTAACATACTTTTGTGGGGGAATACAACATACATGGAGAAAGATGCATAGGATCCTTGTCTACTTTTTAAAAGCAATTATATGGTGAACACTCATGAGACCACACTCATGTATGTTTCTCCTGATCACAACCCATCCCTCCCTCACTTGGGTAATCACTATCTTGATTTTTATGATGATTATTTTCTTGCTTTTCTTTATAATTTTATTACCCATATATGAAGTCCTAAATAATACAGTGTAGCTCAGCAGTTTTAGACATAAGTGTGAAATCATGTTTTTTGTAAACTTGGGTACTTAACCACTGAGCCACATCTCTAGCCCTATTTATTTATTTATTTGTTTGTTTATTTATTTTGGTGCTGGGGATTGAACCCAGGGGTGCTTAACCACTGAGCCACATCCGCAGCCCTATTTTGTATTTTATTTTACTTTATTTTATTATTCTATTTTTTTTTTTTTTTTTTTTTGAACCAGGGATTGAACTCAAGGATACTCAGCCACTGAGTCAAATCCCCAGTCCCATTTTCTATTTTTATTTAGAGACAGGGTCTCACTGAGTTGCTCAGGGCCTCACTACATTGCTGAGGCTGGCTTTGAACTTGCGATTCTCCTGACTCAGCCTCCCAAGTCATTTGGATTACAGGCGTGCGCCACTGCGCCCAGCTCTTGTATTTTGTTTAGAGACAGAGTCTCCCTAAGTTGCTTAGGGTCTTGCCTTTGCTGAGGCGGGCTTTGAACTTGCAATCCTCCTGCCTCAGCCTCCTGAGCCGCTGGGATTACGGCATGTGCCACCACAACCAGCATTTATTTATTTATTTTTAAGAAGGATCTCTCTAAGTTGCTGAGGGCCTCATTAAGTTGCTAAGGCTGGCTTTGAACTTGCCATCCTCCTTCCTCAAGTCTTCCAAGTTGCTAGATTACAGGCATGCATCACTATGCCCAGTTAGTGTCTCATTTCTTCTGTTCATCACTAAGTTGGTGGCATTCGCCCATAGTACTGCGTGTAGCTAGAGTTTGTTCACTTTTCTTGCTGTGTAATAGTACATTTTTCAAATGTACTCTGATTTGTGTATCCATTCTAAGGGGTACACATTTGGGTAATTTTTAATGTTTGGTTCCTATGAAAAATGCTGCTGTGGACACTTTTGGTACATATCCTGATGTACAGGGCACAAGTTTCTTTAGGGTTGAGTCCCAGGGTAAGATTCTTCAATTTTACTAGCTAATGTCAAACCGTTTCCTGAAAAGGTTCTACTAATTTGCCCTACTTTGAGCAGTGTACGAGAATTTTCGTTGCTGTACATTCTCACCAATACTTGGTTTTGTCAGACCTTCTAATTTTTGTTAGTTTGTGAATATATAGTGATTTCTCAATTTAGTTTTTGTCTACATTTTCCTGGTTTCCAATAAGGTAGAATGCCTTTTCACATATTTATCAGCCATTTGAAATTTCTCTTTTATGAATTGCCGGTTCATTTTTCTATTGAGTTGTCTCTTCCCTTGATTTGTTCATGCAGGTTTAGTGTTTCTTCTTCTAGTGAACTATTGCACCTTATGAATATATCTCCCATAAATGTATTCTACTTATTCTAACAGGTCTCCATATTTCTGGTCTCAAACCCCATTATTTCATCTTTTCATAGCTACTCAAGTCCTATTTCTAAGAAAAACCCTGTTCTTGGCATTCCCATGGCTAAAACCCTTTAATGACTCCCCAGTGCCTCCCAGACAACACAGAATGGGAGACTGTCCATCATCTGCTCTGTCCTAATACCCCTGATCACTCTCTGGGCCCCTGCAAGCCCCTCCCCATCTTTTTACTATAAACTCTATCTCTACCAAAAGGCTTGCAGTTCCCCAAACCATAAAATTGTTTTATACTTGCCTTTGCCAAGGTCACCCTTTCTCTTCCCTTTGCCCTTAATTTGGAGAACTCCTACTCATTTTTTTAAACTCAACACAAAGTTCACCTTTTCTATAAAACCTTTTCCAAAACTCTCCTTCTTGTCCCTCATTCACCCTCTATCTTCTGTCTTTCTACTAAATACACTCTATTTTTCCTGCAAGGCACCTGCATTCACTGTTACATTTGTTGGTAATATGCTAGCCTCGTCCATCAGATTATTCATCAGTCCTTCTAAGGTATGGGAGGCCTCTTGAGGGTAGGGGCATACAGTGTGACACTAGGCTGTGGAAAATAGTAGAAATCGTATTGAAGTTAATACCTTTACTGAGTACATGTCTGTTTTCCTTCTTCAATGGTAAAGTTCTTGAGGAGCCTGGCACTTGGGTGGTATCCAATAACATTTGTCTCATGAATTAAAACTTAGAACAACAAATGCTTTAAAGCAATATTTGGAGTAGGAATATAGAGGCATTAAGTTTGAAGAGAAATAAAATTGATTTATATCTATCTCACAGAGAATGAAGTTTTAGTTTCAAATAAATTCAAAGCAAAACTTAAAAGAACAAATGTAAAGTTTTCTGTTTGGGTTAAACAGTAAGATTTAAAAGTAAAGGTGGAAAAGGCCTGAATTGTCAGTTCAAATGGAAAAGAAGCTCAAATATGATATTTTTCTTCATCTAGAAAAGTTAGGCTTTTGAAGTGGATGATTTGGCATGAGGGTGACTGGGACAATGAAAACCTGGGAACATAGTGCTAGATTATCCCTGGGAGCACCAATGTCTGCTCTCCAAAGATCTTATCACTGTTACAGTGAAATCTGTAGATGGCCCAATTAAGACTTTCATTGCTCAAAGCCGGGAGCGGTGGTGCACACCTGTAATCCCAGTGGCTCAGGGGGCTGAGTCAGGAGGATCTTGAGTTCAAAGCCAGCCTCAGCAACAGCGAGGCACTTAGCAATTCAGTGAGACCCTGTCTCTAAATAAAATACAAAACAAGGCTGGGGATGTGGCTCAGTGGTTGAGTGCCTCTGAGTTCAGTCTCTTGTAGCCAACACCCACCCCCCGAAAAAAAATGTTTTCAACAAGACACAATGGATGAAGTTCACATGCATGATGTGTTCTCATAGACAAACCTACAGTGATGTGTAATTTCAGGTCTGTGGGCTCCACCTTCACCTCTCTCTCTCTCCCCCGCTAGAAAGCATATCCTAATGGAAGTGAGCAGCAGTGACATTGTTTATTGTAGTGATAACCTTGGTCTGCTCCATGTTCTATTTTCTAAAAAGCAAATCATTTCTCTAAACTTCAATCCTTTATTAGTGGTAATAAATTACTATATTCCTCACAATTGACATCTTGGTTGGGAACCAAGATAAATACAGTGGTAGGCTTTGTTTGTAGGAAGAAGAGAGGCTTTGGAGTCATGCCAGTTGTGATTCATATTACACTTCAATCATAGCTCTGTGATCCTGAGCTAGTTACTTAACGTCTCTGACTTTGATTTGAAAACAGGCTATCTACTTTACAAATTTCTGTCAGGAATACAAATACTGTAAAACACCCAGCATAATACATACCTCCTAAATATCTTTCAATCTGTATGCACACCTCCGTTCCCCCCACTACAGCCCTATTTTTAGCCACTCCTATCTATGTTTTGGATTGTTTAGCAACCTTCTGACTGGTCTTTTGCTTGCCCAGTTTTGTTCAGAGCAAAAGGTGTTCTGAAACACTGAATTGAACCCTTAACAGCTATGTCGCTGGCATGGAGATGGACATGCAGCTGCCATTCATCGAGTGCCTTTGCTGTGACAGGGACTGACTTGGCATTCTGCACATTACCTCATTTAATCCTTACAGTAAGCCTGTGAGTGACTGTCATCATTCACCTTTTAAACACTGGAGCTTGGAGAGCTCCAGTGACTTGCCCACAGCCACTCTGCTGGGACATGGCCTGCGTGTGTCTGGATCTATCTGGTTCTGAAGCCCGAGCTCTGCTCCTGTCTCCTGCTGCCCTGTGCTTCTGGTTATCAAAGCTGGTGCTTTTCAACATTGTAATCCTGTTATTAACTGTCTGCTGCTGCTGATTGAGCCTACCATACTGTCCCCTAGTAATTTTGCTTTGTGTATGACTTGGCTACTTGGTGATGAGAGGGACGTGGATGTGTGCGCTGCCCAGCGGTCACATTTCTTTTTGTACATTTGTCACCACACTGATACTCTAGTTTTGTACTTGGGTTTGTGTGACTTAGTGATCCCGGTGAACCTCCTGGGCTCAGCTCTGAAGGGACCAGAAGGGTTAAAGGCCAGACTCTGTGGACTTTGACAGATTCTTTAAGGGAAAAGCCACCTGATATAAGCCGCTGGCAGCAGTTTGCTGTTCCAAACTACAACTCTCTGATACCTACAACTAACCTTGATGACAGTGATGAAAAATCTTTTATTTGGTGTGAAACCTGGCTGTTTGTGTAGACTTTTAGATAGCGGCAGAAATAAAAAATGTCTACACTTGGTTCGCTGAGACTTAGGCTAGTCTTTGTGAATGGCTGCCCATTTCTTGATGTTTTCTCAAGCATTCACTCAACAAACACATTTTGAGCCCCATAACAAGGGGACTATACAAAGAAATTCATCATTTTGCCATTGCCCTCCAAATGCTTACAGTGTAATTGGGAACATTGGACATAAAAAGAAAAGAGTCAACTATTCAAAATATCAGATGATGGTGTTTTTACATAGCATCCTATGAGTCACATGGGCTTTTTTGTTTGTTTGTTTTTTGTTTTTTTGCGGTGCTTGGGATTGAACCCAGGGCCTTGTGCTTGCAAGGCAGGCACTCTACCAACTGAGCTAGATCCCCAGCCCTCACATGGGCTTTGATACAACATATGCCCGGCTTTCATGTGAGAACTTGGTTAAATATTTAATGGATGATTATTGGAGGTTGGCCTCCCAGATGCCACCCTCTCATGGACAACTTCCTGTCCATATACCTAGCTCTGACCACTCTAAGAAGCTGCAGACTTGTAATAACCAGCTACCCACCAGGCAGCTCCACCTCACTGAATCTCCCATCAGAACCCAAAATTCAACATATCAAAGTGATTTTTAGGGACTTTCTGTCTTTGGAGAGGCAGCATACCCTCTAGTTAAGAGCATGGGGCCAGGCGTGGTGGTGCACACCTGTAATTCAAGCGACTTGGGAGGCTGAGTCAGGAGGATCGCAAGTTTTCAAAGCCAGCCTCAGCAACTCAGCGAGGCCCTAAGCAACTCAGTGAGACCCTGTCTCTAAATAAAATACAAAATAGGGCTGGGGATGTGGCTCAGTGGCCAAGTGTCCCTGAGTTCAATCCCTGGTTCCCCCCCCCCCCAAAAAAAAAGAGCATGGGGAGTCTGGGATGATGGTGTGAATCACAGCTCCAGATGAATGACATGGGGACAATCTCTTACCTAGCCTTTCTTTGTGTGAGGGAATATAAGGGCATTCTTAGGATTCAATGGAAATTGTGGATTGAAAACATTCAACAGAACACTTGCCTGTGGTCAGTCCCTAAATATTAGCTATTATCATCCATAATTTCCTCCAAATGTTCTATTTTTCCTTACTTGGTAATGGTACCTCTACCTACTCTAACCCTCTCCTTCACCTCCTCTCATTTTTGTAGCTTCTAAAAACTGTGTGTTCTGCCTTTTATCATACCTCTCAGGTTATGATTCATTCAACATATACTTGTGTAGAACCTCGTGAATGCCGAACACCTTGCCAGGCACTGCAGACACAGGGGTGAATGCCTATCAGTCTGCATGTCTATGGAAGCAGATGCCTAGAAAACTGCAACTGTCAGCTCGTCCACATACGGGAATATACAAAGTGACTTTAAAAGAGCCTGGAAGAGATATCTCTTCCTCTTTTCAAAACCAATGCCCTCACCCAAGCCTGCACCACCTCTAATGGTAGCTGGTGCTACAGATTTTTTTCTTTCTTTTTTTTTTATTGCTTTTGAAAATATACAGATAAAACAAATAATGCTCTCTGCAATAAATAAATAAATAAAATAATTTAAAAGTATTTACTCTACCTCTTTAATTCTACTCCCCTCCATGAAGGTAAATAGTGTTTACTGTTCAGTATGTACCCTTCCAAATTTTTTCTTTATATATATATATGTGTGTGTTCCTTACATATACTTATGTAGATATAAATAGTTTTTATGCAAATGGGTTTATACCTTAAGCCTACAGGTATGTGGTGCTGGGGATTGAACCCATGGACTTGTGCTTTCAAGGCAAGCACTCTACTAAATGAGCTATATCCCCAGCCCACTTTTTTCACTTAGTAATATGCCTTGTAAAATTTATCTGCATCAATACATAATAAAATTACCTTATTCTTTTTAACTCCTAAATAGTATTCCCTATTTTGTAACTACCATAATTTATTTAGAAGTTTCTCTATTAGAAGCTTTTTGGTTCCACTTCCCCCTTTTCACTGTTGCAATCAATACTGAACTTTTTATACATCTGTTTTTATAGACATGTGCAATTATTTCTGCAAGCAAGTTTCTAGAAGTGAAAGTGCTTCGTTAAAAGGTGTGAGAACTTAAATTTTTGTTAGACTGTGCTACATTATCCTTCAAAAAGACTACACATTTACAGTTCCATCCAACAATGAATGAGAATATTAAGTTACATAATGAGAATAATTGTGACATCTCACCAACACTGATTATTATCAGTCCTCTAGTTTTGCAACTCTAATGAGTAAAAAAATGCTATATTACTCTTTCATAGACATCCATCTGTGGTTACTTGTGAAATTGAATATGCTTTTATATATTTATTGATCATTTATACTTTTACGTGAATTGCCTGTTTATAGTGTTTGCTCTATAGATTATATTTCTCTTAGATTGCCTTTTTCTTTTTGGTTTGAAAGCATTCTCTGTTGTGTTATGATATTCTTTCTCTGTTAAATATGTTGCAAACATTTTTAGTTAGCCTGTTCCTTGTCTTTATTTACATTATCTTACATAATCCAGAAGGTTTTCATTCCTATATAGTAAATCTGTCAATCTACTATGGCTTTTGGAGTTTGTGTTTTGCTTAGGAAGAGCATGCCTACCTCCCAGAAGATGTTTTTTTATATTTAATTTCTTCCTTTCAATACTTTGATAGTTTTATTTTCTGAGATTGAGCTTTAATACAATTAAAATGTATTTTTATCTATAGTCTAAGCTTTTTTTATGCTAACTTTTTTTAAAAAAATTTGTTCTAAGCCGGGCGTGGTGGCGCACACCTGTAATCCCAGCACTTGGGAGGCTGAGGCAGGAGGATTGCAAGTTCAAAGCCAGCCTCAGCAACTCAGCAAGGCCCTGAGCAACTCAGTGAGACCCTGTCTCTAAATAAAATACAAAATAGGGCTGGGGATGTGACTAAGTGGTCGAGTGCCCCTGAGTTCAATCCCCAGTACCAAAAAAAAAAAAAAAAAATTGTTCTAATTAGTTAAACATGACAGCACAATGCATTTTGACATATTTTACACAAATGGCTAAGTTTAAGTTTTATAACCTTCTTTTCCTAAGAGAATTTCCAACTGTTCTAACACAATTTCCAGTGGTTTGAAATGCCGGTTTGTACATGGGACTGCTTCTCAATTCTGCTCCTTTGATTTTTTTTGCAGGGGGATGGAGTAGGGTTGGGGTCATTTTTGTGCAGACACCAGGCTGTTTCAATTAGTTTAGCTTTATAGGATAGTTTTATACTTTATGGGGCCAAAATCTGAATAGTCTACCATTTTTCTTTGTTTTTCTTTCTTCTGATTTTATGGATTCCTTTTGTACATTTCTTCTCGCAGGTGAACTTTAGAATAAATTTTCCCCATTCTGTAAAATGACCTAAAACTCTTTTGATTGGAATTTCATTAAATTTATTGTTTAATTTGAGTCTTATCCAGGAATATGACATATTCTTCATTTCTTTTCTTCTTTTAATGTCTTTCAATAAAGTTTACAGTTTCTTAGTATAAATCTTGGACATACTGACGAGTTTAGCCCCATGTATTTTATGGTTTCATTCTACTATCAATGAAATACTTTCATTGCATTTTTCCATTTGGTTGTAGTTGGCAAATAGGAAAAGGATTGATTTTTGTTGTTGATCTTTTATCAAGCCATTAATAAAGTTTAGTATTAGTTTTGAATTTTTACAGTTAAGTCGTAGATTGTCTAAGTTGAAAAACAGATCGTCTTATGTCTTCCTCTGTAATACTTCCATTTCTTTTTTTTTTTTTTGTCTTATTGCATTAGGTAGGCCCTCCATTGCCATGTTTAGTAGTTGTAATGATAGCAATAAAAACAGGCATCTTTGTCTTGTTCCTTACTTTAATAGGAATATGACTGCCCTTCCTCAAATGAAAGAAATTTTCTTCAATTGTTAGTTTGCCAAGAATTATTTAATTTTTGTTTTGTTTTTTAATTTGTTTTGCTTGCTGTATTTATTTATATTTGGTACCAGGTCCCAGGGATTGAACCCAGAGTCACTTAAACCACTGAGCCACATCCAAAGCCCTTTTTATTTTTTTATTTTGAGACAGGGTCATGTTAAGTTGCTTAGGCCTAACTAAGTTGCTGAGGCTGGCCTCAAACTTGTGCTCCTGTTGGTTATTAATGCCTATCTACTAATAAGTTATATTTATAGATTTTCAAATATAGAACAACCCTTACATTTCTGGATGAATCTTATATGGTCACAAAAATTGTTATTTTAGGGACAATTAAGTCTAAGACATGTGTATTTATGTTCTTAAGTAAGCTGATAGCTTTATTTGTGCTATTATCTTAGTTCATTTTCTGTTGCTATAACAGAATATTTGAGACTGGGTAATTTATAAAAAAAAATAAGGCTTTTTTGGGTTATGGTTCTGGAGGCTGAGAAGTCCAAGACATGGTGCCAGCATCTGTTTGGCTACTGATGAGATGCTGCTTTGACTGATAGTAGAAAGCAGAAGAAAAGCAGGTGTGTGCAAGTGAATGAAAAAGTGAAGGGTTGACTTGCTTTATAACAATCTGCTCTCCTGGTAACTAACCCAGTCCGAAAAGAACAAGAACTCATTTACAGGAGAAAAGCACTAATCCATTCCTGAGGGCCCCATCCCATGACCCAGTCACCTCTTCCTAGGTCCCACCTCCCAACACTGCCTCCTTGAGGGATTAAGTTTCTAACACATGGAAACTTTGGAGGGACATGCTCAAACCATAGCAGCTGGTGTTTTTTGCCTATTTTTCATATTGAGGCAATATTAGTTTAGAAGATCAAAGCACAAAGCATCTTAGTATTATTATCAAAATAATTTAAACCTTGTGGACCAAGAAGTGTCGAGGATCTTTAAGGATCCCTAGAATGCACTTTGAGAAGTGCTGGTCTAGCAGAATGAGTTGTAAATTTTCCATTTTTTTTTTCTATGTAGTAATACAAATGACATAGATTTTACTTATGTCTTGAAGGTTGGAAATTATTTGGAACTGATGGTTTCTGGAGTGGTGTATCTTTGCCCAGTGATTCAATTTCCCCTATGGTTATTGGTTGTTTTAGTCAGCTTTTTCACTGCTGTGACTAAATGACCTGACCAGCACAACTGTAAAGGAGGAAAGGTTTATTTGAGGGCTCACGGTTTCAGAGGTCCATAGAAGGCCAGCTTCATTCCTCAGGGCTCAAGGTGAGGCTGAACATCATGGTGGGAGAGGGTGGTGGAGGGAAGCAGCTCACATAACGGTGATCAGAAGCAGAAAGAGACTCCACTCTCCAAATACAAAATATATACCCCAAAGCCACACCTCAATTCCAGTCTCCTCCAGCCACACCCTACCACTCAGTTAATCCCTATCAGGGGATTCAATCACTGATTGGGTTAAGAGTTTTACAACCAAATCAGTTCTCCTATGAAGCTTCTTGCAATTGTCTCACATGTGAGTTTTTGGGGGACATCTCACATCCAAACCATCACATTGGTCTCCTCCAGTTTTACATCTCTTATTAGATCAATTTATTTTGCTTTATTTTGTTTGTTGAACTGGAGTCACACTAAGTTGCCCTGGCTGGTCTTGAACTTAGAGACTCAAGCGATCCTCCCACCTCAGAGACCATAGGTGAGGGTCACCATACCCAGCTTTAGGTCAAATTGTAAGTTATAGTTACCTAGAAATTTGTGCAATTTAATATATATTTTCATTTTTAAAGTATAGAGTTGTATTGTAATTTTTATATTTTCTTTATATCAGGAATTAAATCCCCTTTTTAATTTCTAATATTGTCTACCCATGTGTTTTCTTTTATTCTCATTGGAGTTTGCCAAAGATTTGTCTATTTTACTGCTGTTGTTGGTTTGTTTTAAAGGACATTTTTAGTATGATTGATCTCTCTTCTTGGTTTTTGTTTCTTTCTAAATTTGTCTTTATTAATTTCTTTACTTTAGGGGGTATATATTTTTTCTTTTTAAAAAATTTATTTTATTTTATTTATTCTAATTAGTTGTACATGACAGTAGAATGCATTTATACATTTTGATAGATCATACATAAATGGAGTATAATCTCTCAATGTTAAAGTCAAATTTATCAGGGTATAACTACATAGAGTAAAACTTCCCCTTGATAGTATATGTTTCTATGAGTTTTGACAAATGTATCCAATCAAGTAAGCAGCACCACAATCAGGATATGGACTCCCTCAAAAATTTCCTCATTCCTTTTGTAGTCAGCCTTTCCCACTATCCTTAACTCTTGGTATCTTGCTTTCCATTTTAGTAGTTTATTACTTTTTATTTCTAAGTAGTATTCCATTGTATGGATACACTAAAATTTGTTTATTCATTCACCAGTTGAAGAACATTTGGGTCATTTCCAGTTTGGGATGATTATGAATAAAGCTAACTATAAACAAGTGTGAACAAATTTTTGTGCAAACATCAGTTTTCATTGTTCTTGAGTGAAGATCTAGGGGTGAAAGTGCTGGGTCATATGGTAAGTATGTCTACTTTATAAGCAACTGCCATACTGTTTTCTCATTCTCTGCTTCCTAGATTTCTATCTCTGTTGTTCCTTCCTTTGCTTTAGTCAAATTTCTTCCTTCAGGATGTGAGTTTGGTCTCCTCACTGCAGTTCATCTTAGTGAGGGTACAAGCACCAAGTGCCAGGAAGGACACTTCAGTGGCAGGACTTGGGAAATGAGTGATCAAGATGATTTTAAAAAGTATTTCTAAGTAAGACCCCATAGGGGTCACAGCAGAGAGAGGAGAGAAAAGGAAAACATAAGAAAGGAGAGTAAAAGAAGGGGAAGAAGAGAAATGAAAACATAATGTGGCCTAAATGGGGAGTGCTGAGGGCTACCCTGTAACACCACGATGTAATGGTCTAGGAAGAACCTGGGGCCTGGAGGACAGTAGGGTAGAGGGAGGTGGGCCTGGAACCTCTAAGGCTGATCCTGAAAGTCTGTGGAACCAAGATTTAGTTTGAGTAGAAAGGTGAGCCATTTCACCTTAGAAAAAGGTGACTGTTGTGGTGGGAGGGTTTGGGGAGAGGAGACAGGCTGGAGATAGAATTGGCAGTGAGACCGAGGTAGGAGTCTCGCTGCAGACTCCTGTGCTCTCAGAGGAAAGAGAAATGTGTGGGATGGAAAAAATGGGGTAGGGATCCAATAAAGATTTGATTAATTGACTAATTAATTAAGATGTTTGATAGTTTGAGCAGGTTGCAAGAAATGGAGACCTTGAGAAAATATGGAAATGTGTAAGTTGGAAGGAAAAAGAATTCTGAACACTAATAGTCTGGAGTAAGGAAAGGACTTGGCAATAGAGATAGAGAATTGATTAGTCAGAAAAGTCTCTACATAACTATATAAACCTAATACAGAAATTGTTTTTGGAATACACATGGATCCTAGTGAAGAGCAAGGACAACCTTCTGAGTTCTCTAGTTCTAGCACCTGCTATCTCTCTGGCTGACAACTGAGCTTGTCTCAGGACCCTTGATACCAGACAGCCAAATGATAAGGAAGAGAAGTACCTAAGGGAATTTAAATTTTGAATGGGCATGAGGGGTTGATTAAATGGTCCTGAAGAACTTTTCTAGCCATGAGATCTTGTCATTCTAGTGACCATATTGGTGGAGTGTCGTATTTCCAAAATAAATTTCCTTTTAATTTGGTGAAATATCCTAAGATCTTCAGTCGGAAAGAACACAAATAATCCAAGTAATCGAAATCAAGACAATTACCATCAGTCTCTGGAGATGTTCAGTTTAAAAGAGAATGGAATCCCTTTCCACTGCAGAACTTATGGTTGCCAAGGACCCGATAACCCTATAATGAAGTAAGGTTATTACATAGTGTAGGACAAGAAAAAAAAATCTGGTAGTTGGACAAATGTCTCTTCCCTTTAGACAATATAAATTTTGTCCACAGGTTTAATACTGCGTTAACTGTGACATCCGTCCTTCCCTCACGAGAAAGATCATTCATATCTCACAGTACTGGGAAATCATGGAGTTGAGCTACTATATAAGAAAATGGGGTGGAGTGAGAAATGACATAATATAGGTGCATTAATTAAGTAACATTTATTAAGAATCTACTAAGTGCTGGACGTGAATATAGACATTGAGGATTCCGTAGTGAATGAAACAGACCAAATCCCTGCCCTCAAGGAACTTCCTAAATTTTAGTAGGAGCACATAGAAGAAAGCATTATCCCATAATGGATCTACTGCCACTGGGATCAAGGAAGACTTAAGAGAGGAGTGACAATTGTCGCACATACCATCTGCTTTCCACATGGGAACAGAAAGATTTTGCTAGTTTTTGTGTTGTGTGGTACTGGGGATTGAACCCAGGGGTGCTCTACCACTGAGCTATATCCCCAGTCCTTTTTTATTTTGAAACAGTGTCTTGCTAAGGAAAGGCTGGGAGATAGGATCTTGCTAAGTTGCTCAGCCTGGCCTTGAACTTGTGATCCTCCTGCCTCAGCCTCTGGAGTGTTTATAGGCATGCACCACCATGACTGGTTTGGAAAGATTTTTAAAAATAATACACCTGAAAATGTGATTTTGTGGCTTCAGTCTCACCCTTGGCTTCCTTTTGCTTTTCCGATGAAGGTTAAAATTGAATTCACATGGCTTCTAAAACCCTGCAGAATCTGAGCTCATCCTTTAACAGTCTCCTCTAGTCAAAGAAGGACACCCTGCCTCCTGCCACCGTGGCCTTCTTTGAGTTTCTCAAACCTGTCTCCCCTCCTTTGGCTTCCACATCTTGGTACTTGCTGTTCCCTTGATCTGTAATATGTCCTCCCACCAGAACCATTTGCCCCTAAGCATCCTCACCCACAACCTGCTGTGCCCAGTAAGCCCACTTATCCTGCAGGTCTCAGCTCCACAGTGAAGTCCTCAGTGTTCCTGACCATTTCCCTTCCCCTGCAAGCAACATGTACTCTCACAGCAACCTGTACCTACATGCCCTTCTTCCCTGTCTCCTTCTTCCCTCAAACATGAAGCAAACGAAACACCAAGCCAAACATAAAATAATAAATTGCGATAAATGCTTTGAAGGAAAAATATAGTTTATCATAACATTTCAGTGAGGACGTGTGTGTGTGTGTGTGTGTGTGTGTATTCACACAAATAAGTGTTCAGAATTGTTTGCTGAATAAATTAATGAAGAAAAATTATGAGTGGTGTTCCCCAGTTGGAGAAGCTAAAGAGAATTCTAGGGGAAAAAAATGACACATGCAAAGCTACAGAAACATGAAATGACAATGGGTAATTGTCAAATGACTAGAAATAGGGGCAAGAGGGACTGGCCCCTTCACAGCAAGATTGAAACTGTAGGCAGGATCCCATTTGTAACCTTGGATTTCTTCCTAGTTGGGAATGGGGATAGGTGTGGAAATCCAAGGTTTAAAAGCAAGAGAGTGTTATATTCAGATTATGCTTTAGAAAGATAATTGATTCTTCGTCTATGTCTATGGCTATGCCATGTCTAAACTTCTAATTCTCAAGTAGAGAATTATTCATTCAGTATTGCCACTAAGTCGGTTAATCAAAATCAGTTAAAGTGGTAAATATAGAATGTGCTACATATATACTTCGAACATTTTATTCTAAATGATACTTGCAAACCTTTGAGTAGAGGAAGGGGGTCTTAAGGGTGAGTCCTGGATTCTTGAATAACTGCATCCATATCCAATTGCCTATGGATTTCAGCTTCAGCTTCTTTAAAATAGAACAAGAAACTTCAGCACACACTTCATTGTTAGTATTTTTTCCAGTTTTTGTACATGATAGCATAACAGTTAAGAGCAAGCACAGTCTTGCTGGGTGCAGCAGCACAAACCTATAATTCTAGCAGCTCAGGAGGCTGAGGCAAGAGGATCACAAGTTCAAAGCCAGCCTTATCAACTTAGCAAGTCCCTAAGCAACTCAGTGAGACCCTGTCTCTAAATGAAATACAAAAAGGTACTGGGGGTTTGACTCAGTGATTAAGCACCCCTGGGTTCAATTCCACAGTACAAAACAAACAAAAAAAACGCCACAGTCTCTTGAGCCAGACTGACCTGGTTCAAATCCAGCATTCACCATCTCTTAACACGAGCAAGGCGTTCAGCGTCTCTGTGCTTCAGTTCCCTCAGTACCTGTGTCAGAGAGTTATTGTGAGGATCAAATAGATATTTTATGTAAAGGTTTAATGTAGTGATTCTGACACATACTAAACATTCAATAAATGCTAGCTGGTTTCCAATTATCCCCATCCAATCAACAGCATTTTAAAAGGAGATCTACTAAGTCTTCCCAGAGCATTTGTGTTTATAAGAACAGCAATTGTCTTTCTTTTTGCACAATTTGTTTACATAATATTTAATTAAATTATGTAAATACAGTAACTACTGCCGTGGAAATACAAACATTTTGCACCATGACAATGACACTCACTAGGTGGAAGTATATGGGCATGCAAGAGAGTGGCCTACCAGCCAGGCCACTGAGGAGTATGTTACAGTGGGAATGATAAGTTCCAGCTAACCTAGTAGGTCAGTTCAGAAAAAGTCCACCCAGGATGACAACCTGGGTCCCTCCAGCTTCCTCTCTCCCTTGCTCCTATTGCAGCTATGCTTGAATCTTATGAACTCCCAGGCACAAGCCAGACTTTAATCTCCCCGAGCACCAAAAAAGAGAATGTTCCCTTATGGAACTTAATAATAATACTAACTTGTAAAATAAGTATAAGGAAGTTCAATAAACTTCTGACATTTCCCATGGCGACTATTTTGGTGCTTTTTAAATTTTTTTTTTCAAAAATTTTCTAAGGAGATGTTAATGGGGGTTCACTTTGCTTTGCTAGTGTCCCAAGTGTGTGTTTATCTGTTGAATAATCCAGCACTGCCTTAGACTCTTGTATGTTTTTGACTTCTGCTAAGCCTGCTCCCAGAATTACCTCCTTCCCTGTTGAACCTACATCTCATGATCCATCACTTTTATCTTAATATCTTCTACACTATTTCTTAACAGACTTGTCCTTACACAGAACCCCTCCAATAAATCTCCAAACATGGCATATATTAAATTTGAGGTGACTTTTCAAATTCCAGGTACACGTGACCAATATACAATAGTTGGACACAAATCCTGAAACTCAGGAGACAAAGTAAAGGTAGTTAAAGAGACTTAGGAGTCTTCAACGAGTAAGTTGGATTTGATCCTTTGCAAGTAAGTCGCATCACCAAAGAAGGGCAGGTAGAGAAGGAAGAGCAATGGCTGAGCTGAGAACGTGGCACCACGATGCAAGGGGTTGTGGAGTGGGAGCTGCTGACGGAAGAGGGAATGCAAGGAGGCCTGAGCCTAGGGAAGAAGAGCTGCAAGAAGAAGTGGCTACTGGTACCAAATGTAACAAAGAGGTGAGGCGAGGTGAGGCAGTGCCTGGCACCTAGTAGATAATGCATACTTGTTAACTGACTGGTCGATTAGGACTGAAACAATGAAGTTATTGGCGAGCCTAGTGCTTACTTTGGGTTTTTCTAGAAGCAAAAGGATTCATTTCTTGGATAGATAAAAGAATACTGGGGTGTGATTTGGGGGTGAGGGATGTGAAACAGGGAGATGTGGAGCAGCCAATCCAGGGTGAGCCCAGTCAGCAGCCACTATGAACAATTAGAGCTGAGTCCCACTGGGAGAGTTCTGGAAGCCCATGCAGAACACTCACCTCATGGTTACCCTCTCGAGGACTGAGGGAGATGGGCTATTTATATAACAACTTTTCAGGTCATTGGTTGAGGGCTGCTGATAGAGGGCGTTAATTCATGGGCATTTCCAGCCCTCTGCCTGGGCAGCAAAGAAGACCCTGGTTGCAAAAGAAAGCCCTCAGGCAAATGGATGCAGGTACTGGAGGCTGGAAGTCTGGTGTTCGCTGAAGTAATAAGGGCAGAGGGCATAGACAGGGCAGCAACAGCACCCATAACATTTGGTAGTCACAGTTTCAACAGCAGAGGCTGGACTGCTATGGATTGATAGTAAACTGGAAGTGAGAAGTGGAGAAAATGAGTGTAGACAAGTATTTCAAGATGCTTGGTTGAAAAGAGGATTAGAGCTATGTCAATAGGCTGACCTTGTGTAAGGTGGGAAAGAAGGGCAGGGCGTAATGAGAGATCACAGCCTCCCAGTTCATTGAGGGAGCCCACAATTCCCAATTTTTTGTTAGGGTGAGAAGTAGTCTACTTCAGGACCCTTCTTCAGCTCCTTAGACCAGCATCTGGAGCATCCTTTGCTGGACTTTGGGTCCTGGGTTCCCCAGCTGAAGAAGCCCTCTTCAGTTAGCTGTTGCCATCCTCACACACCAGCAATTCCAAGAGGCAGAGGCAGAGGTCGGGATAGGTTCAGAGCAGACTGGGGTGGGCATGGAGCACAGTGGCTAAATGCTGAACCCAAGGGGGACCATAAGGTCGAAGAGACCTGCTTCTGAGGGGTCTTCCTCTTGTGGTTCCTCACATTCCCAACTTTTCCCTCTCATGTCAGCAAATCTCAACAGTTGGTTTGGTTTGGGCACAACAGGAACAACCCCAAAAGAACCTTCCGGTCACCTTCATCTAAAGTGTGGCTCTTTATTTGATTGATAATTTGTCTATCTTTTGGCTAAAACATAAGTTCATGAGGGCAGGGACTATATTAATTTTAGCACTATCCCTAGTACCTAGTTCGGAATTTAATAAATATTTGTGTAGTGTAGGAAAAACAAAAGCGGTAATGCTGTCTATTGATGGTGCTTAAGCCAAGAAAAAGGTAAGGCTAATCCTCCCACCCCACCCATAGTACTGGGGCTTGAATCCAGGGCCTCACACCTGCTAGGCAAATGCTTTACCACTGAGCTACATCCTCAGTCCTAAATCTGGGATTTTTACCCACCTGGAGGTGGACCTCCTCTGGAGCTGATGTCAGCTCAAGGATCCCTTACTTGCATGGACTCCTTTCAAGACCCGAGGAGGGGCCTTAACAATATTTTTATGTGGTCACGTTTTTTTTTTTGTAATTTGCAAAAATAAAATAAACAATCAAAAATAATATCACTGTTTCCACTCTACTTCTCTTCCTGGAGTGGCTTTGGAGTGGTCATGGGTATTTCAGGGATCTGGTTCAGGGAAAATGAGTTGGGAATATATGTGTTTGATGGGATTGTTTATGTGGGTCACAGTCTCTTCTGTGCAGAGTTAACTTATACTGGCTGTACTGGTGTAGACATGACTCTTCAGAGGGCTGCTACTGCCCACTCGGCTGCCTCACTGAGCATCAGGACACAAGATGCATGAAGGTGTCCTGTGGCACCCTGCAAAGGAACAGAAACAAGTCTTCTGTGTGCTTCCAGAAACTAGTCATCACACATGTAAAATTGTCAGTGGAGATTTTGGTTCTTACTAATGCCTTTTTTTTTTTTTTTTTGAAACTGGGGATTGAACTCAGGGGCACTCCACCACTGAGCCACATCCCCAGCCCTATTTTGTATTTTATTTAGAGACAGGGTCTCACTGAGTTGCTTAGGGCCTCGCTAAGTTGCTGAGGCTGGCTTTGAACTTGTGATCCTCCTGCCTCAGCCTCCCAAGTTCTGGGATTACAGGTGTGCGCCACCGCGCTCAGCACTAATGCCTTTTCAAAATGAAACCTCACCTCCCTGGAAGATACTTCTTATGCAGTGTATAAAACTATATATGTAGCATATTTTTTTTCTTTTTTAAAGGGACCTACATGAAATAGAATTTTTAAAAATTGCTTTGTATATAAGGCAGAAACCTATAGAGATACTTCTAGTAACAAATGCATTTTATGCATCTCCAAATACCAATATTGCCAAAGATAACATAAAACTTATAATTTGCTGCTATAATTAGGACACCAATAATAAACCAGTAAAGGTGTCAATGAAGTTCAAGAGTATTAAGGAAAACTTGAAATGCCCTGAAATCTTACAACTCCTATATAAAGGAAACCTGATAGAGGTTTCCCCAAATTTCATATAATCCTAAAATTTATATAACAATAGCAATAAGGAGTTTTGAAGTTGAAAGAAACTTCTCTAAACTACAAATAATAAGCACATTTTGGTCAACAATGGTACAAGAAAGACTGAATTATCCTTCTATTGTCTTTATAGAAAATGATTCTTCAAAATTGTTGTTCATATGAAGAGTCAGAGTCTACAGCCCCCAAAATGTAGTAAATAAACATTTAGAGGCATATCAGACAATTAATTTTTTAAATGTGATTAAAAAGTTTTTATGATGTTCCTTAACTTTAAAATTCTGTAATTGGTTGTGATATTATTTGTCTTCTAATAAATATTTGCTTTGAACCTAATTTTACATTTGTAATTTTGTTTCTTTTCTTCTTTTTTAAAGAAGGTCTTTAAAGTTTATATACTCGATTTCAGATGCCCCAAAATATGGATCAGCCCCATATATTCCATTTACTGTCCTAACTTTAGGTTGTTTTGCATATAAAGCAATATTTTCTTTCGAGTCTCAGTTATAGACCCTTGGTACATGACTGACTTCCATATTCCAAACATTTTAGATGTTTCCTGAACTCCTTTTTTGGTGTATAGAATAAGCTGAGTTTCCAGAATTCACAAGATGCTGAGGACCATTCCCTTCTGATTCACTTATGGGGGGTTTGAGTTTTAATCTTAGTGAGTCTCTTAATTCTAGAGTCACTCTGAGTCCAGGCCCCAGGGACAGATTCCTTCTTCCTTTGCCATATGGCTGCCTCTAGAACAGAGGTAGAGTTGAAGGGAAGAGGGTCACATGTGTGCAGAATTCTAATTTGATGACTCTTTGGAGGGGGAGTGCTTCCTAATTGGTTCCAGTTGGGATATCTTGCAGAGCAATCTGGCAGAACTAAGAAAGGAGAAAGCACGATGAACATTTGAAAGAAGTGGAGGTATTTAGCCTAGAGAAGAGATATTGCTGTTGAAGACCCATATCAGCAGCCCTGCCACAACAACGCTGTGTAACCAACTTACTCAGAACTCCCTGCCATAGGTGGTGGGTATTTACTTCTCTAGTGCAGAGGTACATGGATCAGCTGAGATGCAGCTGATCTAGGCCAGGCTCAGATGGGCTTAGCTCCAAGCTGTGGGTTAGGTTTATTGTTCTGAACCAGCAGCTACCAGAAGCACACTCTTCTCGTGGTAGAAGGTGGAAGCCCAATGACTGAGACCAACTTTGCATACACTTCTTGGATTATGTCTGCTAACATTCCATTGGTTGAAGAAGGTCACTGGCCAAGTCTATAAAGTCAAGCAGTAGAAAAGTCACTCTATCCCGCTTTGAAGACAGAGCAAGTCATGTGGCAAGGTGCATCAGTGGGGGCAGGGAAGATGGCAGCGGAAGAATGGAGGGAATGAGCGATTCATGAACAAATGTCTAATACGCCACAAGAGCTGCCATGCGAAAGAAGCAGCAGCAGCTTTCCTCACCTCTCAGTCGCATCCTCAACTCACTGCAGGCTGTCCTCGTTCCCTGCTCTTATCAAAACCACTGTCTTACTTCTTGTGCCTCATTATATCTAGAATCTGATTCCTCTTCTTCATTCTCACAGTTCGGCTTGCCGAGATGGCTGCTACAGTCTGCTAACTACTCTCCTTGTCTCTGGTCTCGTCATCTTCCAATTCATCATCCACAGAGCTGACAACTATTATCAGTATCTCATCAGCATCCACATCATCATTATTGTTACCTATTTTGCGTTACACTTTCTGGTTTATGTGCCCGGCTCCTTCGTTATATGAGAGCTCCTGGATGGCAGGAACTGTGGTAGGTTGTGTTTTTTTTTTTTTTTTTTTTTTGTCTTTGAATCTCCAGCATCCTGTAGTGGGTCTGACACATAGTAAAACTTCAATAAGTTAATATGAAAAGAGAAAGCAAAGAAGGAAGATGACATTCCAATTTTAAGTCCGCATAACATTAAAGCCCATACACTTTCTACACCACTTTTGTATATTCTGAGTCACAGATGTGTGTGTGGCTGATAAAATAGGGATAAAGCTCAAACCCTCCACTGCTATACCAGTGGGCAAACAGGTTACTAGATCTAGATTAACTAAAGGTTTTTTTCTACCATAATCACAATAATCCTTCCTAATTCTAATTCTTCTAAAATGGAAAAGTCTAGAAGCCATAAAAATTTTTAAATGGCCATAAGCATTTTAAATCTATGATATGATGCTCAAATTTATTCTTAAAGAAATGCATATGCCAGGCTGGGGATATAGCTCAGTTGGAGAGTGCTTGCCTTGCAGGCACATGGCCCTGGGTTCAATCCCCAGCACCACAAAAATAAATAAATAAATAAATAAATAAATAAATAAATAAATAAATAAAAATAATAAAGAAATGCATATGCCTTTCTTTTTTATTTATTTATTTTTGTTTATACAATTGGTAGAGATCAAAAAGGGTTTTAACATTGTACTAGTGAAAGATGTGGAATGAGACATTCACATACATGGCTGACCTGAGTGCAAATTGGTTCAGCCTCCATGGAGGGCAATTTGGCAGTGTCTATCAGCTCTTTATGTACTGACAGAAAGGTCTCCAATATACCTTCTGTTGCAAGTGAAAAGGCAGGGTGCAGAAGCAGAGTACAGTGCTACCTTTTATGGGCATTGTGGGAAGAAAACAAGCTGCACATATCTGTTGCTATTGCTTAGACAAGCTCTGGAAAGATAAACAAGAAACCGAGCAGCCCTTGCCTTTGAGGAGGATTGATCTGGAGACCAAGGATGAAATGAAAATTTGTTGTCCATTATATATTCTTTTTCTATTTTTAAAATTTTGTTCCATATGGAATAGAATTGTTTAGATGCCAGAAATAATATCAAAAAATCAGCAACAAACTGGAAAACACATTAGCCACATAATTTGGCAAAGGGTTAATTTCCTTAATCTACCAAGAGTTTATGAATCGATTTTTAAGAGAGAAAGAAAAAAGGTATAGAAGCGCTAGTTTCAGGTATGAACACACATGGCCAACAGGCATATGAAAAAAATGTTAAATTTATATATTATTAAAGAAAAGGAAAACCAGAGAGAGTCCTCTGGAGATGAGTTGAACTATATTATTAGATGTGTTTAAATATAGAATTAAATGATTGATTATTAAGCCTGATGAGATGTTTCTTTCAATCATCTGATAAAGGAAAGAACTGCATCTGAAGGAACTAATTCCTTCCAATATAGAGTCTTCTGTGCTTTCAGGGACCAATGGAATTATGTGGATAAGGCCAAGCAGGCCAGCCTAAAGGAAGGAGGGAATGGAGAATAATGGAAGTTCACCTAGAAAAGCCAGAGATCTCAAAAATGAAAAGGAACTTGGAGCTCACTTTTCAAACCTCCCACCTAATATCTCTCCTCTTGGGACAGTTTCTGATCTGTCACTTACTAACAAGCAGCAAGTTTATTAATACAGCATTCATTCAGTCAATCAATATTTATGAGTCCCTTCTGTGTATCAGGCACAGCCCTTCCTCATGGAAACAGATATTAATCAAATTTTTTTTTCAAACAAATGTAAAATTGCAACTGTCAGGAGAATTATGCAGATTATGTTATGGACATCTAAGGGTATGATATGATCTAGACTAGAATTTTAGGAAAGTTGAGCTGAGGAGGATGAGTAGGAGTTTAACTAAGCAAGGGAAGGAAATACCCACTAGGCAAAGGCAACAGCAAAGGCCCTGTCTACATCAGCTAAAGATTTATTCTCCTATAACCACAATAATCTTCATCCTAATTCTTCTGTAATAAAAAGGTCTAGAAGTCATAAAAATTTTAATGGCCACAAGCAGGTTGAATCTATGCAATGATGCTCAATGTTTTACCCTTAGAAAAATTATATGTCAGGGATCATGACAAGGACCAGGATGGAAAAGACTGGGAACACTGATGCAGGTGTGGTATGTGGTGAGGTAGAGGAGAAAACTGACAAAGAATTCAGTCATTGTGCTAAGAATGATTGGAAGAGCTAAAGGGGTTTAGGGAAGGAGGGACAGGGACATGTGCCTCTATGAGATTCCCATTTTGAAGCTGTTGCTCTAGCTACAGGGTGCAGAATGGATTGGAGGGAGGCAAGAGCAGATGTGCAGGTGAGTCAGGAAGCAGACTTGATAGACAGAAGACAATGGTTGCTTAGATCAGAGTCGAGAAGGTCAAGCAATCTGGACACAAGTGAGAGATGTTGAGGAAAGTGCAATAGACAAGACTTGATGATGGATTTAACCTCCAGTGACAGAGAAGAAGGAATATGTCAATAACATGTCTTGAGCTTTTGGCATGCACAGCTGGGTAGATGATGGTACCATTCGCCAAGACAGATAGCAATGCAAGAGAAGAAAATTTGGAAGGCAATATCAGAGCACAATTTTCAACATGCCAGATCTGAGATGCTTTTGAGAACATCAGTCGGTTGGCAGTATTTATTTATGGAGCATCTACAAGGCAGCTGGCAGGGGAATATATAGGTTTATTTTTTTGGCAAAAAAGAAAAAGAAAATAAACAAGGATAAACACAATTCCCCTTCTTTGAGGCTCTTAGTGTCCCACTATTCTGTTGTCTGTTCTTTTTTACTTCTATCATTTGTCTATTTTCTGACTCCACCTCTCCTTTGGTCGATGGAACCATCCATGTCTTCCATTTATAGTCACTTGGCCTGTTCGTTTCTGAAGAGTTTTGTTGGCCACTCCACCCGCTGGTCCCACGACCACATCACGAACCTTCTCACTGAAAGCACGTTGACCTCAAACTTCTCTCATCTTCCACTGTGCCCTCCTATCCTTCCAACTCCTGCCAGGGTTGCATTCTCCTCATCCTCCCATTTGCTGTTCTATTTCTTGCGTTATTTCCAGACCCCTCTAAAAGGATTTCCTTCATATCATGGTCTAACACATAGACAGAATAACACCTCCACTTCCTTATCTTCTGTTGAACCCCCAACCCAGTGCAGTCCAGTTGACCTCCACGGCTCCCCCAGGCCAGCTGCCTGCCTTGGAAATCATCAAATCTCATGGATGCTTCTGGTTTTCCCCAGACCTCTCTTCCATATTGCTCACTCTGTTTGCCTCTTCCTTCCTTCTCAAACTCCGTATTTCCTTGAATTCTGCATTTTTCCTGTCACTGGGCCTACTTTCCCTTCTTCTTTTTCAAAGGACCGTAATTCTGGAGGCTCGTCTTCAGCCTTCTGTACTTCTCTACCCATTTTCCCTAAACAACCCCATCCACTCTCTATGTTGTGAATCTCTAATTATCTATGTCCGACTTGGAACTCTCTAACCAAACTCCAAAAATGTGTTTCCAACTGCCTACTGGACATTTCCACCAGGCACATAGTAGGTATTGATTCCTTGAATATTTGTTGAACAAATGAGTGAAAATTCTGTATGCACCTTAACAGTTGCCATGTCCCCCCAAAAACTTAACCTCTTTTTTTTCCAACCCACTTCCCATTCTCTGTTCCCTACTCTGATTAATGGTAACATTGACCATCTGGTTACTCATGTCAAAAATCCAGATCTGATTTTTTTTTCCTTAAATATGTTTCAATCTTTCTCTTCCTTACTGTCCCCACTATTCTAGTTCGGGCACTTACCAGATCTTTGTCTGATTTTCTCTCTCATTCTTATTATAGCTCGTCTTGATCATTTCATTAGGTTTCTAAACTCATCTCCCTGACTTTTTATCTTACTCCTGTCTTGATAGATGTCATATGTATCTTTGTATAAAAATCCCATGAAATTCACCATTTCAATAATTTTGAAGTATACATATCACTGATATGTTTTTTAGTATATTCACAATGTTGTTCGGCCCTCTCAATTCTCTAATTCCAGAACATTTCCATCCCTGCCCTCCCGAAACAAACCCTGTATTTCCCAATTCTCCCTGTTTCCCCATTGCCTGGCAACCCCTCTCCATGGATTTGCCTACTCTGGTTATTGAATACAAATAGAATCACATAGCACATGGTCTTTTGTATCCCTTCTTTCACTTGGCATAATGTTTGTAAGTTTTACTACTATTGAAGCATGTTTCAGTACTTCATTCTTTTTTATGGCTAAATAATATTCCATTACACAAATTATCACATTTTTCCATTCATCAGTTGATAAATATTTGAGTTGTTTCCACTTTTCAGCTAGTATGAATAATGCTGCTATTGACATTACTGTACAAGTTTTTTTGTGGACATATGTTTTCAATTCTTTTGGGTAACCTAGAAGAGGACTGCAGAGTCACATGGTAACTAAGTTTACATTTTGAGGAGACGTAACCAAATTATTTTCCATGGATGCTGCATCATTTACACCATTCCCATAATCCATGTATGAGGTTCCAATTTATCCACATTATGGGCAGCATTTTTTTTCCTGTTTCTGTTGTTGTTTTGTTTTGTTTTTTGTATGCAGCCATCCTAGTAGGTATGAAGTGGTATCTCATAGTTTTGATTTCCATTCTCTAGTGACTAATGATGTTGAGAATCTTTTCAATTTTTTACCATTTGCATATCTTCTTTGCATGCAGTCTTTAGAAAGCACTCTCCTCATGTTCCTTCAGTGCTCAAAATTTTACCCTGTTGCCTAGACAATAAAATCTTCCCAGTGCGACATAGGAGGAACTTTGGGATCTGGCCTCAGTGTTCCTGTTCAATATCTTCTGTCACTCTGCTCCCTACATTCTCTGTGTTTGCCATATTGAACTGAGGGGAGGAGGAGGTTTTGTTTCCTTTTTTTGCCAACCCAGTCTCCAACAATAGAGGAGGCTCAACCCAAGTTAAGGAAATGTGTCATTCAACCAATGGAGTGATGAGGTGGGGTTCAAGGGCCTTCTGCTTTTCCTTCTTGCCTTGTTTCTTGGCACACTCACGCTGTCCTGAGTGTCACTTCTAAGTCCTGAAGGTCTACCTATGTTCGTGGCTCTAGATCTTACTGAAAAGTACTTGCTTTCAGGCTTCCTGGCTGTGAGCCTCCTGCTTGCTCCTGTCCCTTCGCTCTCCCTGGACTACAGTAGGCAGAGCGTCCAACCCGGGAGGAGGCAAGTGGTGGAGGAATAGAGGCAGTTTGCTCCTGGGCCCCTTCTCTCTCCCTTCTTGACTGCAAAGGGCTGAAAAGTCAGCTTCTATTGTGATTAAGTTATAATTTAAGGCAGTGAACATGTGCTCTGCTGGCGGCTATAAAGATTCAAATCATAAAGTTTTACAGTGGAACGGTTTCTGTAAAAGCATCGTTAGGAAGTGGGAACCATGCCTTTAATTCTTATGACATATGGGACTGCCTGGTTTGTTTTGGTTTCAGTGGAGTTTAGTAGGGTGATGGGCTGACTAATTAAAGTCAGACCTTCTTCCTTTCCATAGTGCTGTGCCCCATCAGAGGACAGTGCGAAGTAGAGCGTTCCTCCCCACCTGCTTATCAGGGACAAGCAGAAATCAAGAGGAACCCTTCAACAGATAAATATGTTAGAATCTCTTCCTACGTATAGACTTTGTTTCGTGGGGAGTTTTTATCTTACTGGCCAGGGCAAACTTAAGCAATGAATCAAGCCTGCATGGAAGATAATTTCCTGCAGGGAGATCAGCGGAGGAGACTGGGGCCCCTGTAACTAGGTCAATGGTAGAAAGGAAGAGAATGATGATACTGTGGTTACCTTAACCAACTTCCACTTAGCTTATTTGCCAGGTTACCTAACACTCCCTCTGTCCTGTGTCGAACATATCAACTGATGCCCACAGTGTACTCCTGGCTCTTGCTTTTGCTGTTGCATAGAATGGCCCCTCATGGCTGCCCCCACCAGGTATCTTGAACGTTTACCAGAACTTGACCGTACTTGTTTCTAAGGCTCTTTATGCCCGGAGTAGTTGTTGTAATTGTCTAATTTCATTACATATTTTATAACATCAGCAATATAAAATTGTAAAGACTTTTTTTTTCCTCTGAGAGTCAAGTTGAAAATTAAGAATGAATGTCTATAATAATTGCTCTTGGAAGATCTGTAAGACCAAGGGAGGGAAAATATCACAACAATCTAGGAATCTAAGTCCGATTGCTTTAAGTCCTTGTCCCACTGAAAACTAAAACTGTAGACAATGTATTATGGGTATGATTTATGCAGGAAAGATCTGGAAAGCCAGTCAGCAGACACATGCCTTGGCTTTACATCAAAAAACTGGAGAATGAATCTATATTCATGTATTTTAAGTTAAAATAAAATGTTCAAGGTAAGTATATATCTCTTTTTAATGATATTCTGCTTTATGGCAGTTTTTGGATTAACTAACCAATTCATGGAACAATATGGTTTCTCTGTAATAGGATTTATCATTTATTGGGTGTCATTATTGAATGTATTAAATCTCTATGGGAAAAAAAAGTATTGCTATCCCCATTTTACAAGTAAGGAAATTGAGGCTTAGAGTGACTAAAGTTGTCTAGTTCACACAGATATCATGGCCATCCCAGAAGAAGGAAAAGCTGAATGTGGTATATATGAGTAAATGATAGAGGAGAAGAGGTATTGGTGTTTGATATAAAAAGTTATAATAAGTAGGACCTGATAGACTATAAATGGATATCATCACTTTGGGAAAATGTAGCATTATCTTCACTTATTCAATCAATTAACTATAGGGTCATCTACTCTGGGGATAGAGCAATGAACAAGGTAGATAAAAATCTCTGACCTCATGCATGGTAGCTTACATTCTTGTGTCCTATCATGTATGTATTCTATGACTTAGCAGTTCCATCCTTGCAAATACCCCCTGAAGAATCTCTTGCTCATGCCCTCCAACAAATGTATACACAAGAATGTTCTCAGCAGTGTCGTTCACCCTGGCAACAAAACAAAGCATGTAGATCATCCAAACGTCCACTAACGGAGGATGGATAAAGAGATGGCAGCATAGTAATGTAATTGAATACTGTCAGGCAGTGAAAATGAAAGCTCTATAACCATACACGCACAAAGGGAAAACTCTTAGAAATATAATGGTGATGGAAAAAGCCGGTTGCAGAAGAATACCTACAGACTGATATACACATTTATAGAGTTCCAAACAAGCAAAACTAAGCAACATATTGTGAAAGGACATACAACTTGGGTGAGTTACAGAGGAAAAGCAAAGACCTGGGAGAAAAGTCTGAGATAACAGTTAGGTATGTGGGATGGAAGGTCAGGTTTGGGGATCTAGAAGGAAGACCTAAAAAGAGTCAACTGTGAGTGATCCTGTTCTGGTTAAGTTAGATGGTGGTTCACCAAAGTCCATCTCATTTCTGTGTTTCATAACTTTCTGTAACTCAAATGTAACATTTAATAAAAGCTTACAGAAGGAAAAGAAAATATTAAATTATAGAGCTTAAAGTCAAAGATCCTAATGTAACGAAGCTTGGCTTTGGGAAAAGCCAGAAAGCTAAATCTCCAGAAATAAGGAGGTGAGCTTGGCAGATTGTTCCAGAATCCATGTCCTGATTTTTCTTTCTACCCTTCCCCTAGGAGAGGATCTCCATGCTCTTGAACCCTTTTTTCCTCATGGTGTGTGGTTTGTGGCTTCAGACACACTGCAAAGTCTGATCCTGGGACCCTGTAGCTGTAAATGCTACTGGAAGGAAGCTAGGCGTAGTTTGAAAAAGGTGTCTGTGCGCTCGGAACCATCAGGTTGATGATGTCATTGGGCTTCATGTTTCTGCCATAGCCTTGCTTCAAGCTCTGTGTACATGCATGTGTTTTGTGAGTAAGCTTGTGCTTTTGGAGTAGATAGAATATGCCAACCAAACTTAGTGAAGGAGTTTGCTCTGGCCTTGGCAGAACAGCAGATGGCCTGAGCTGCATCTTTGACCCACTCATAATGTTGGTTCAGAAGCAATCAGGCCCAGCATAAGCAAGTGTTTCCCAATATCTGGGCTCATTCACTCACTTTAAAATTCCTCTATTCAATAAATATTTACTGACAATCTACTATGCATTAGTCTTAAACCTAGACTTTAGGAATGCATTGGTGAATAAATGAACATGGTCCCGTTCTTATAAGATTTAGTTCAGTTGGGAAAACAAACAAGTCAACAAAAACTATTTACTGTTACAAATCGGGACAAGTGCTATGAAATAAATGGCACAACCATATAGAATAATAAGGTGGTCTCTGAAGAAATTCATTTAAATTAAAATCTGAGGTTAAGACCTGCAATGAGCAAGGGAATGGTCAAAAAGAAGGAAGGAACAGGTTATTTTAACAAGCCCAAGTCAATGAAGTGTTTGTTGCATTTGAAGAATGAGAAAAAAAATCTGTCAGATATTGCTATGTAACAAATGAACACATAAATCTTAGTTGCATATACCAGTGGCATTACTTCTCACACATCTCTGTAGGTGGATTGTTCTAAGTCTAGCTTGGCCAGGCATCTCTGTCCGTGTAATAGGTTGAGCTCTAGTCTGATCCATGCAAGTTCACTCTGCAACTTGGGCTGAAGAGAAAGTGGCTCCTAGGGAGACCTCTCCCCAGGAGGGCTAGCCACACAAGCACAAATCAAGGCCATGCTTGAATCAAATATGCTAATGTACCACTGACCAAAATAATCATATAATTGAGCTAAAAGTCAAGGGACAGTACATTTTTCCATGAAAGTAACCTGAGGAATAAATATTTTGGGGCAATAATTAATCTGCCATTGTCCACCTCTTCTTCCTGAATACTCATATTCCTCCCACCTGCAAAATAAACTCACCCACAATCCCAAGACTCCTTCAGATATTATCCAACCATGACACCAGTTTAAAGCCCAAGATCTTGTAAACTCTGTGTGGATCTGGATATGGTTTTTCTTGATCTGAATACCTAAAAACTAAAAAAAAAAAATCATTGTATACCTTCTTCAACATCCAGTGGTGGAATAGATACAGGATAACAGCAATAAACCGTTCTATTCAAATAGTGGCACATGGAATCATCGATCCTTGGAAATTTCAAAATTCTGCAGGGCAAATGTTGACAGGTCCCACCATTGTGCGGGTAGGAATGTTGACAGGTTGCACCTAGGTGGTAGGAAGGATCTCTGATTAGGCTCTGATTCTGCTTCCTGGGAGTGGATATCCATCCATTATTCTGCATGCCCTTGATTCAGTTCTCTGGGAGTCCTTCCTTTTTCATCCTCCTTGGACACTCCTGAAGGGGACATTATATAATATGCCTTTGTGTGGTTGAGCACCTTTTTCAACATACTCTCTGCTTGTAGAAATTTGGGGACCCAGAAATCCTTTTACATCTTGAATGGTCTCAGTCTCTTTTAGTTAGAGCTGGCAGTGCTTTTGCCAATACAGCTCTCTCACAAACATTGTGGGTTTCCATGCATCAGTATTAGTGCCACAAGCTATATCCACAATATTTACAAGAAAGGAACTTCTTAGACTTAATTACTGGTACTCTAGGCATGCCAGGCTTCTGTAAAGCCATGCTCTTAAGCTGTTTAGGAACTTTTTCTCCACCTGAAGAATGATGCTGTCTTCTTCATTCAGAGCTCAGTGAAGACTTAATTTTTACTTTACCCTGAAACTATGTCTTTCTGGTGGCATCACCAAATCATGATTAATTTGAAAATCTTTTACTGGAGAGGTTGGTATGAGAAAGTTATTTTTCAACCCAGCAAGTTCTGACTTCTCTAGATTCCCACTAATTCTGCTTGCAAACCAGCCAGTTCTTTTTCTAAGTTTGTCTCTTTCATATTAGTGCCACATCAAATACAGCTAAAAGCAGCCAATTTGTGCTTCCATTATTTAGTTTTAGATCTCCTCCTCCAACCCTAGAAGTTCATAAGGTACAATGTCTACCTTCCAGATTATTCTAGTTTGAACAAATAATTTACCATTAAATAATACAGGTTGCAATTATTCCAGTCTTTTATGCCAGCTTCCTTCCTGCCCACTGCCTAGTCCCAAAGCCAATGTCACATAGTTTAGGTGTTATTTTTGTTTTAACAGAACCTCACTACTTAAAGTGATTGCAAATAATGAAATTGCCAAGGTGATTGTATAAAAAAGAGAAAATATAAGGGCTTAGAGCCAAGCCCTGGAGAACTCTAACATTTAAGATCTAGTAGAGGACAAGAAGAAAGGATTCCAACAAGAGAAATAATTTAAAAAAAAAAAAAAAAAAACAAGGAGTGGAAGAGGAGAGTGTTTTAAGAAAGAAAAATGGTGAACCATATCCAGTGGTACTGAAAGATGAAGGACAGGGAAGTGTCTTCAGGATTTGACACTCCAGGATCTGGAGAGTGACTGATAACCTTGAGACCCATTTTAGTGGACTGATAGGGCAGATTGAAATTCACATGAGTTGGAAAATGAGAAAAGGGTAAACAGCTGACATGGGCAAAGGCTTAGAGATGTTTTGGCTGTAAAGGAGAAAAGAAGAATTGGATGGCAGGTGGAAAGGATATGGAGTCAAGTGAGTGTGTGTTTGTTTGTTTTGTTTATTTGAACGGAAGACCCTAGGGTATGTGTGTGTACAGACAGAAGCAATTTGGACAAAGAGAAAAACTCTGCAAGAGAGAGAGACAGTGGTTAAAGAAGCAGATTTCAAAAGACAAGAAGAAATAGGATCCAGAACACACATGGAGGGTTAGACTTCAACGGCAAGAAGGTCATTTTCTCAGTTGGAACAGGAGAGAACCAAGAGAAGATGGATGTTAATTCAGAGATGGGGAACCATAAACAATGATAGCTAACATTCCAGGGTGCCTACTTTGTGTCAAGCATTGTCCCAAATACTCTGCATTCAATACTTCAGCCCTGTGAGTTTGATTTTATTTCATCCCCATTTTACAGGTAAGAAAACAGACACTTCAAGAAGTTAAGTAATTTTCCTAAGGTTTCTCAACTTATAAGGCTCAGAACTGGGATTTAGGTTCCACCGGTCAGACCCTGAACCCACATTTTTAACTTCTATTCCAAAATGACCCAACTCATTTTTCTATAGAGGAGTAATACCCATCCCCTCCCCAAAAAAGACAAACCTAAGAATACAGTGCATGCTGACCAGGACTGGGCTGGGAGGAGTGGGGAGAGAGGGCTGCAGTAATGATAGTGGAAGGAGGGAGAAAGATAAGATTAATACTAATACTGACCTGCTCCCCTTTAATATACAGGGCTGCATATTTTTCAAAGCATTTTTGCAGTTCTTCTCTCAGTGAGTAATGAATAGCTTAAATGGAGCTAGAAATCTTTCTACAGGAAGAAAAGGAGCTATTTTCTGATTGTCAGGAGGTATTTGAGTTCTAGGGATCTGAAATGGGATTCTTCTCATTTGCCTTTGGCATAGCCTATGGCTGATTCAAGCAAAGTGTTGAATGCACACTTTTTTTTTTTTTTGGAACCAGGGATTGAACTCAGGGACACTCGGCCACTGAGCCACATCCCCAGCCCTATTTTGTATTTTATTTAGAGACAGGGTCTCACTGAGTTGCTAAGGGCCTCGCTAAGTTGCTGAGGCTGGCTTTGAACTCTCGATCCTCCTGACTCAGCCTCCCAAGTCGCTTGGATTACAGGCGTGCGCCACCACGCCCGTGAATGCACACTTTTCTAGGCAATGAGTTCCATCTCCTTGTGGCCATTTGGCTCTGCTCTGCCCTGATCCATGCCATAAACCCAGCTTTCAAATACCTGCTCTTGATCAGGAAAAAAGACTGAATGGAAACCTGTGAAGGAACTATCTCCAGTCTCTTAGCACTATTTTAGAAAGTATCTCAACATGTAGAGGAAGAAGAGGCAGGAGTATCATGTCCATATCAGAAAACACACTGTTGGAGTCAGGCATGGTGGTGCATGCCTATAATGCCAATGATTCAGGAGGCTGAGGCAGGAGGATCACAAGTTCAAGGCTAACCTTAGCAATTTAGCTAGGCCCTAAGAAAGTTAATGAGATCCTGTCTCAAAATAAAAATGAAAAGGGCTGGGGATGTAATGAAAAATGAAATGTAGCTTAGTGGTAGAGCTCCCTGGGTTTGATCCATAGTACCAAAAAAAAAAAAAAAAAAAAATGGAAAGGAAAGAAAGAAAAGAAATACACTGTCAGGAATGCTGGTGCAAGCCTGTAATCCCACCTTGGTGGCTAAGGCAGGAGTTTGAATCCAGCCTGGACCACTTAGCAAAGACCCTGTGTCAAAATAAAAATTAAAAATGGTTGGGGATGTAACTCAGTAGTAAAGCACCCCTGCGTTCAATCCCCACTAGCACCAAAATAAGTAATTAAATAAATACACCTGTCATACTAACACATAACCATGCTTTGTGCTCAGCCACTTAATGGATATTGAGTTAGTGCTGGGTTCTAGGTCCTGAGGTGATTGAAGGGGTTTAGAGATGCATGAGATTCTTCTGATCTTGAAGAACTCCAGAGCTATTGAGCCAGCAGACGGTTCTATCCTAGAAAGGTATTCAGTGTAGTATATCCAAGAAGCCATGAGAACACAGCAGTGGCAAGGTAGAGAAGGGAGCAGATCAGAGGTGGCCAAAGAATGTAGGCAGTAGTGCTACATGATCTGCCCTGAGATTATGATTTTTAGTCCACTTTCACACACATTTGTTGTTTTGTTTGACTCAGACGTTCATAGCCTTCCCCCTTTTCTGCCTTGAGACTTCCAAAGCCAATCAGAGTGAAACTTGTCCGGGTTTGTGAGGAACCCCCCAAAGCTGTGAGGATCTTTTCCATAAGTCTGGGCCAACAGCTAGCCATGGCTCTCTCCTAAGCCCCTTACCCTTGCTCAGCTTCTGCAAGCAGTGGAACAGCTCCAAGATCTGGGAACAATAACTGTTTCCCAGCTAGAGGATTTGTTTACTAGTCAATGTAGGCTAATTACTCTAAAGTCTTTTTTTTTTTTTTTTTCCGTTCTGATACCAGGGGGTAACTATGGGGCACTTGGCCACTGAGCCACATCCCCAGCCCTATTTTGTATTTTATTTAGAGACAGGGTCTCACTGAGTTGCTTAGGGCCTCGCTAAGTTGCTGAGGCTGGCTTCGAACTCGCGATCCTCCTGCCTCAGCCTCCCAAATCGCTTGGATTACAGGCGTGCGCCACCATGCCTGACCTACTCTAAAGTCTTGAAAGTGTTTGTAATGGTGGTTTTAGAATTCAAGTTTAGCCATCCTCTAGAATCAGAATCTGATTGATGTTCTAGGTGGCATATAAGAAAAGAACATAACAGATCAAATAGGAGATTTTTATTGGCCCAGGGGAAATGGCATGCATCCCACCTCCATCTGCAATCCAGTGGCCAGACTTCAGTTGTGTGTATTTCTCAACAAGGTAGTTTGGGAAATGCAGTCTACTGTGTTCCCAGAAAGAAAAGGAGGCAAGTTTCAGTGAGCACATGGAGACTCTGCCACACAGCAGGTGGCACTGGCTGAGAGCATAGATACTACACTCTGGTGAGGGTGACAACGGCCGATCCCCCAGCATTTAAATCTGGAGATCTAGCATAGTCCTACTTAGAGTTTTAGGGATGGTGGCTGGGAGAGGCAGTGTGTGCTTCATGAATGGAAGGAGTCCATGCATGAGTGGGTGGGTGAGAATCCTTTGCGTAGGATAGGAACTGACTCCTGCCCTGGAGGAAGGCACTCTGGGGTCCTCCCTAAGTATTGCTGTGGCTAAGTCAATCCGATTGTCTCTCTTCAGCTTTTTCCAACCGTGGAGCGCAAAGGTTCCAAGGCATCCTCAAATGTAACAAATTAAGTTCTCTCCTATGTATCTAGAATGTACTATCCTTGAAAAAGCTGAGAAAATAGTTACTCAGGTCATTTTTCTGTGTGGTCCAGTAGGGGAACTCCGGCCGAGAAACACTGAAGAGAGGCACACGCCATCGGCATCGTGCATTTGAGGCAAATGCTCTGGACTGTTCTCTCCCTCCCCCCAGTCTCCTGTCCCCTGAAAGGAAGCAAACTGATGTCATGAGAAATTCCTTTCTAATAACAAAAACAAATGGGAGGTCTCAGGGGATTGTTCCTATGGAGAGACAGTGGTCTTGTAAGAATGAGAAAATGGTGACTGCTGCTCAGAGTTCTGGTTAAGGATCAGGTAGAATTTTTCCAACATCATTTTGAATCAAGAGAGGTACTGAAATCACTTTAGTAAAATCTTTGAGTGGGAAAAATGTAAAGAAAACAAAATCCAACTCCGGCTGCTTTCCCCAGGAAAGGCATTAGTCAGGCAGTTGCTGGAGCCAGCCACCTCTCAAGAGCCTGTTTTTCAGTGTCACCGTAGTGACTCGCCATGCTCTGGGTTTTAATTCTAGCCTCTAATCTCAGTTGCTTCTGTGATAAATTAATTGTAATGATAGAGGCCCCAGTTACGAGGTCTGCACCGTTTGCTTGTAATGTGAGCGACAGGTTTAGGGCCTGCTTTATTTAAGATGCTGGGGTAATTACATGGGAGTTAGCATATGCAGGCAGAGATATGATTCATTCTTCCAGCCACAAGCATGACACAGCTGTTTGCGGGATAAAATAGGGGAACCGTGTTGTTACAAAATGTTCCCCTTATTATACCTCATTAAAAACAAGGCTGTGATAAGTCAGGACTGGCAATGAAGAAAATCTATTGCCCCTCTGTAAAACCTGATAGGAGAGGAGCTTAGAGCTGTGCTGTGTCATTTTATTTTTTATTTCTTTTTATTCTTTTTATTTTTTTGTCCTTTCACTGACTCTTCTCTCCCTATTATTCAGCAACTCACTGAATACTTGGGGAAAGAACAGCCCCCTGGACCCTTTTCCTTTCTTCTTGTGAAATAGGGGCTGCCCTTTCCCTTGCTTAGCTAAAGCTGAGAATTTTCAGAAAGAGAGAGCATTCGCTCAGAACAAAGCCAGAGGGGTCTTTTTGGCGACCTGTCCCAATTTTGTCCTCATCACCTTCAACAGGAGCATATAGGCTGAGAGAGCTCAGAGGCTCCGGCGGGGGCCAGAGCTTCAAAGTCGGAAAAAATCACGAGCAAGAGACAGAGGATCATTCCTTTCAAGAGACAGACATATGCTCTCTGCCCCCATCATCTCTCTTTTTAAAAATAACTTTAAAAATGGAAATGAATCTTGGCCTGATTTTCCTTCTTCTTTTCTCTCTCTCCAAGGGAACTAGTGAGAGTTTCAACCAACACGCAGATCAACATTAAACTACAGACAGAGGGCCAACTAAATCAGGCTGGTTTTGATCAAAAATGGGTGGTTAGGGGCTGTGGATGTGGCTCAGTGGTAAAGAACTTGCCTAGCATGCATAAGGCCCTGAGTTCAATCCCCAGCACTAGGAAAACAAGCAAAAATGGATGGTTAAGGAAGAGAAACTGCAGTACAACTTCAGTGGTAGCTACTGAGGGTCATTCCAAAAGAGCTGTCCATGAGGTAGACATGTGTCTGTTCAACAGTAAAGCCCACCTAGGGAGCCACAGATCTTTATGGTTGCATGAGTTGCTCTAACGGAGCAGGTTGCATGAGTTCAAATCTTAGCTCCACCACCTGCCAGTCACGTGGCCTTGGGCAAGTTAAGTCAATATGTCCTTGACTCTATCTTTGCTATTTATAAAATGAAACTGGCAATAACATTACTTACCTCTAGGGTTGTTATAAGGAATAAATGAGATGACCCACGTAAAGAGCTTAGAACAATGCCTGGCAACCAGCATGTGCTATATATAAATAATGTCATTAGCAGCAACAAATGGCTTGGGTCTGGCTGTGTGTTAGACTTGAAAGGAGGGTTCTAAAAAATGTGGTTGCTGCAACAGAAATAGGACCGTCACCTGATTTGTGATCTTTCTTCACAGTTTAGGCTTTGGGGACAAAGTCTCAAGATTTAGGTTGGCAATAAGAGAAGGAAGTCCACGGGCACAATTGACAGACTCTTGATGAGTTCTCCCTCAATTCAAGAGCTTGTGAATTGAGTGGAAGTATTCTGGTCATCTGGAGGACAGAGTGGCCTATAGAAAGGAGCAAGGGAGCATGCTGGCATGATAAAAGGTGATGTTGAAGAGGTGGCCAGGGCCAACCGATGCACAGTTTTACATATGATACAAATAAGTAGAATCAAACAAGCAGTAGATACTAAAAGAAAAGATAGTGCAGATTATAGATAACTATACCTTAACATTGAAGGTGGTAAATACCATAAAATGAACTCTGATAAGTTTCTGTGGGAGTTCAGAATAGGGCAAGATGGCTTTCAGCTGGAAGCTCCTGATATTCCTCAGGATTCTGTTCGGCACATTGTTCGTTCTTTCATTTACTCAATGAATATTTATTGAATTCCCTCTATGTACCAGGCACTCGTCCTTGGCTCTCATCCATCTCCTTGGTTTCAACTACATGAAAATTAGTTGGATTTTCATCTGCCTGTTGGGCATTTTCCAGCATGAAAAAGCAAGTCTTTTTCTTAAAATCCTAGTCAAAGGCCCACTGCATCCCTTTGGCTTTGATTTGTGACCATTTCTGAACCAATCATGGAGGACAGGGGAACATAATGCTCTAATTGTCTTATGTCTGCATCCCGTCCATTACCCATTACCCTAGAGTGAAGGGTACAGTCTGCTTCACCAGAATCTCATAGACTGAGAACAGGGGAAAGAGTGGTCTTGAATAACCCACTTTGTTTCACATGCCTTAAGTCTTTATACATGCAGTTTTCACTGATCAGGAAGTGGTCTTTTATCACTTTGCCTAACCAATGGGTTTTATTTGTCCTTAGAAACCTTGCTCAGTAATGATCTCCATTGTGAAATCTACTCCATTAGAGCTAATGACTCTTTCCTTTTTCTTTTCTTTTTTTTTTTTTTTTTGTACCAGGGATTGAACCCAGGGGCGCTTAACCACTGAGCCACATTCCTGGCCCTTTTTATTCTTTACTTTGACACAGGGTCTCCCTCAGTTGCTTAGGGCCTTGCTAAGTTGCTGAGGCTGGCTTCAAACTTGCCATCCTATTGCCTCAGCCTCCTGAGCCACCAGGATTACAGACATGTGCCATGGCACCCACCCAGACTTTTCTATATTCTTTTGTACTTTAAACATATAGCAGCTCAGGAGGCTGAGACAGGAGGATTGCAAGTTCAAAGCTAGCCTCAGCAAAAGCGAGGCGCTAAGCAACTCAGTGAGACCCTGACTCCAAATAAAATGCAAAATAGGGCTGGGCGTGTGGCTCAGTGGCCGAGTACCCATGAGATCAATTCCCTATTAAAAACAAAACAAAACAAAAAACCCTTAAGTCTATCATTGAATGCATCAACCTATGTATTCAATGTATGTTTGTAAGGGTACAATGTGTGTTTGAATGTAAACAACATATGCTTGAATGTATCAACCTATACATTCAATTCCTATGTGTCTGGGTCATTTTTCCCTACTGTACTTGTGTGTTACACAGTTAAATAAGGGGGCAATATTCCCAACACCCAGTTTGAACAGATTTGGCACTCAACAAGTGTTTATTAAACTGTTCTCTTTTCTTCCCCAGTACTGAGGATTGAACCCAGGGGCTGTCTACCACTGACGTACCTAGATCTTTTTATTTTTTATTTTGAGAAGGGGGTCTCTTTAAGTAGCCCAAGCTGGCTTCAAATTTAACAATTCTTCTGCCTCAACCTCCCAAGGAGATGGGATTATAGGCATGTGCCACTGTGCCACGATAAACTATTCTTTATAAGACTAATTGTACAACAAAATGTGTTATCAACTAGAAATGGAGATACTGGATATGTTTCCTAAGTATAGTTAAAGATAAGAAGAAATGAGGAATCAAAGATGAAATCTCAAGGGAAATTAGTAAAGTACTTTTAAATGAATAAAAAAATAAAACACTAGACCATAACTTATGGGATGCAGCTAAAGCAGTGCTCTGAGGGAAATTTATGGCTGTAAACACCTATATTTTATTTTTTCCATATTTTTATTGTGTGTTACAGTTGTAAATATGGTGGCATTTCTTTTTACATATTTGTACGTGCACACAATATAACAAAACAATTTGGCCAATATCACTCCCCAGTACTTCTTTTCCCCCTCTTCCTCCCTCCCCCTGGTCCCTTTCCTCTACTCTACTTCTTTCTGTTATTTTCATGAGATCTTCCCCACCTTTCTTTCCCTTTTTCCTCTCTAGCTTCCACATAGGAAAGAAAACATACTACCAAGACTTCCTGAGTTTGGCTTACTTCACTTAACATAATGGTCTCAAGTTTCATCCATTTTCCTGCAAATGACATGATTTCATTCTTCTTTATGGCTGAATTAACTCCATTGTGTATGTATAACACATTTTTTAAAATAAACATGTTTTTGAGAAGAAGTTTTTGTTTTTTGTGGTACCAGGAATTGAACCCAGGTGCTCTCAACCACTTAGCTACATCCCAAGCCCTTTATTATTATTATTTTTTTTTTTTTAAATCCTGAGACAGGGACTCACTAAGTTGCTAAGGCTAGCTTGCAACTTAAGATCCTCCTGCCTCAGCCTCCCATGCCGCTGGGATTATAGGCATATGCCACCACACCCAGCTAGAATGGAACTTTCTTAATGGTGAGAGACTAGATGCTCTCTTTTTCAGATCAGGAACAAGACAAGGATGTCCACTCTCACCTCTTCTATTCAACATTGTACTGGAGGTTCTAGTAATTAAGTAAGAAAATGAAATAAAAGGCATCAGATTGGAAAGAGAAAAAGAAAACTCAATTATAAAAAGAATAACCCAATTTTAAAATGGGCAAAGGATCCAAATAGATATTTTTCTAAAGAAGATATATGAGTGCTCAATAAGTACATGAAGAGCTTCTCAACATCATTAGACATCAGGGAAATGCAAATCAAATTTACAGAGAGATTCTACTTTACGTTCACTAGAAGGGATATAATCAAAAAGCCAGAAAATAAAAGTATTGGTAAGGCTGCGAGAAAATTGGAACATTCATACCCTGTAGGTGGGAATGAAAAGGTGCAACCACTTCGGAAAAGAGTCAAAAAGTTAAACAAAAGTTACCATTTGAAGCTGAGCACTGTGGCACATGCCTGTTATCCCAGCAACTCTGGAGGCTGAGGAAGGAGGACCTCAAGTTCAAGGCCAGCCTGGGCAATTTAGAGGCCCTAAGCAACTTAGAACTTGTCTCAAAATAAAAAATAAAAAGGACTGGGTATGTGACTAAGTGGTAAAGTACCTCTGGATTCTACCCCTAGTACCAAAAAAAAGAGTTACCATTTGACTCAACAATTGCACTTGTGGGTACAGTGGTTTCCCCTAATTTGCAGGGAATACATCCCAAGACCCCTAGTGAATACCTGAAACTGTGGGGAGAGTTTATATACACTGTTTTTTCCTATACATATATACCTATGATAAAGTTTAACAGGTACAGTAAGAGATTAACAACAATAATTAATAATAAAACACAACAATCATAACAATATACTATAATAAAAGTTATGCCAACATGCTCACTCTCTCTCAAAATACCTTCTTGTCCTATAAGAACCCTTCTTCTTGTGGCCATGAGATCATACAGTGCCTACATGATGAGATGAAGTGAAGTGCATGATGTAGGCCTGTGATACAGCTCTCTACTGTTGACCTGAGAAGGAGGATCATGGAGCCATGACAATGCCCATCAATGGAGGTAACAAATAGAAAAGCAAAGCTCCAGATAAAGAGACCACTGGCTAGGTATGGTGGTGCACACCTCTAATCCCAGCTACTGGGGAGGCTGAAATAGGAGGATCACAAGTTCAAGGCCAGCCTCAGCAACTTCTTGAGACCCTTTCTCAAAACAAAAAACAAAAAGGTCTGGGGATGTAGCCCAGGGGTAGGGCTCTTGCCTATCATGGGCAAGGCCCTGGGTTCAATCACCAGTACTGGCAAAAAAAAAAGAAATCAACTATTATGTGATTCCATTTATATGAAATATCTAGAATATGAAATATCCAGAATATGCAAATCTATAGATACAGAAACTAGATTAGTAGTTGTATCTAGAATATGAAATATCCAGAATATGCAAATCTATAGATACAGAAACTAGATTAGTAGTTGTCAAAGGCTGTGGGGATGGGAAGATTGGGGGTTACAGCTTAAAGGTATGGATTTGGAGGAAGGGGAATGATGAAAACCTCCTAAAATTTACTGTGGTGAGAGATGAATAGCTCTTAGTAATACCAAAACCAATGCATTTTTTACCTTAAATTGGTCTATTGTATGGTATGTGAATTACATATTAATAAATATATCTCTTCAAAATGAAAAGAGGGACTGCATGTAGCTCAGAGGTAAAGCCCTGGGTTCAATCACCAGCACTGCAAAATAAAAGACAAAAATAAGTGAATAAAAATAAAAATGAGCCAGGCGTGATGGCGCATGCCTGTAATCTCAGCAACTCGGGAGGCTGAGGCAGGAGGATCGAGAGTTCAAAGCCAGCCTCAGCAACTTAGCGAGGCCCTAAGCAACTCAGTGAGACCCTGTCTCTAAATAAAATACAAAATAGGGCTGGAGATGTGGCTCAGTGATCGAGTGCCCCTGGGTTCAATCTCCAGGTCCAAAAAATAAAAATAAAATAGAATAAAAATGAAAAGAAATCATGAAGACTTGAACAGGAAGAGTAAAAGAGAAAGGGGATAAACTAAAAAGAGATTATAGAATCTATTGGACTTTGCTAAAAACTTGATTTATGCACAAATGAGAAGTAGAAATTGATTTTTTTTTGATGAAATTTCTAAGCTAGATGTTTGGGACTAATGGATAACACTGTTAACAATAACAGGAAATACACTGGGTGATTTGGTACATGCCTGTAATCCCAGCAGCTCAGGAGGCTGAGGCAGGAGGATCATGAGTTCAAAGCCAGCCTCAACAACTTAGCTAGGCCTTAAGCAACTCAGCAAGACCCTCTCTCTAAATAAAATATTAAAAAGGGGCTGGAGATGTGGCTCAGTGATTAAGCCCCCCTGGATTCAATCCCCAGTACCAATAAAACAAAATGAAAATTTTTAAAAAAGAAACAGGAAATATGAAGAGAGAGAAAGTTTGGATGGCAAGATAAATATTTTTAGACTACCACAGTGCTTGACACAGAGCAGGTGATAATGATGAATGGGGATGAAGTTCAGTGGTAGAGCACTTGCTTACAGCATGCACAAGGCCTGGGTTTGATCCCCAAAACCACAAGAGGGGGAAGTATATAGTCTAGCAGAATACAGACTACTTAAAAAGTAGTTTCAATAAGACGTGTGAGTGTTTTGACAGGGATGGTACTAGGTGCTTTGGAAGTGTGTGGTTTGTAAGAGAACCTTACTAGTTGGAGTGAAGGAAATCCAACCGTTCAATAAGAGTTAGGCAGGCAAGGGACAAGAGTAGGGAGACATTTTAGTAGAAGGAGGATAACGATCTTTCTAAGTAGAATTAGCTGTATAAGTTGGAAAGAGGTAAAAGAGGGACTAAAAGTTGATGAGGATACCTAAAGCCCAAGGAAGGCACAGATCTTTTTGTTCACTGTTGTATCCCAGCATTGAGAATAGCATCCAGCATGTAGTAAGCACCAGATGTGCTTATTGGATGGAAAGATGGATGGAGAGTTAGATGGAAGGAAGGAAGGAAGGAAGGAAGGAAGGAAGGAAGGAAGGAAGGAAGGAAGGAAGGAA
>JAJEJO010005445.1:29054-97725 GCA_020662805.1 Glaucomys volans | reverse complement strand
GAAGGAAGGAAGGAAGGAAGGAAGGAAGGAAGGAAGGAAGGAAGGAAAGAAGGAAGGAAGGGAAAGTGGCAAGAGATGATGGCAGAGTGGTAGACAAGAACTGGTTCATGTGGGACTTTACATCTTGCTAAAAAGCTTGGGCTGAATCCTAATGACAATGGGAAGCCATCAAAGAGGGGCAGAAACACAGTCAGGTTTGTATTTTAGAAGGAACAGTATGGACACAAAGTGGAGAAGAGGGAATAGCCTGGGTGACAGAGTAAACAGAGGGACCTTCCACTGACATGGAAGAACAAATCAATGTGAAGGAGAGAAAGAATTAGTTCAGTGTTTAGCATATTGAATTTTAAGGTGCCCGTGGGAAATCCTGGTGCAGAAATTGGGTTACAGGCAATTCTACCAGGATGAGAATCAGAAGAGGGGTTGGGAATGGTGATAGAGATTTAGAGTCACTGTTACTCGTATGGTAGCTGAAGCTATGGGAGCAAATGAGATATTTCTGTAAGAAAGAAGGAGAATGAAGGAATGAAATGCAAAAGCTGCTGAGTGGCTTCAGTTAGAAGGATGCAGGATGGTGGAGGCCAAGGGAAACAGGGAAGGCTTGAAGTGACGAAGCAGCACTTCCTCCCAATCCCATGCAGCAGAGCCGAGTTTGAGGAAAGAAAGCCGTATGCCTGGGTAGGCAAGGGTGACTTTCCACACCACTGCTTTTCACCCCTGCCCTTTGCCACCTCCACAGTAGCATGGCTTTCCAGTCCAGTGTGTTGCTACTGGGTAATAGATTTGTGTGATGTGGGTGATGGTCCAGAGCACAGCTCTTATTCTAGTGCTTCCCCTTCCCACCAGCAATGAAACACCCCCTCACCCACCCCATCCACCTAGCAAGTTGCTAAAATTAAAACTTAATCAAGCATGTTCACTTGGGGATGCTGAATAATTTTGCAGCCCACCCCAGAGAGCAGAGAACTGCTGGGGCAGACAATTACAGCGTGAGGGCTGCAGGAGGTGCCTCCACTTTCCTGTGGTCCTCCTCCAAACTCCCAAAGGACAGAGAGACAGTGAGGCCTGCCTCCTGCCAGCCTGGCTACTGCCTCAAAGGCGCAACGTCCAGGCCAGTAATGTCTCCTCTGTGACACTGGCCTGAGGATGAGACATGACCTCTGAGACAATTTCTCCCCTGGCTAGTATTGCCCTTTTCCCTGGAAGCCAAGCAAGGGTTGTAATAGTGTCACCTTTCAAATAAATCTTAGAGTAATAGCCCTGAATCCTTGTGGCATCTCTGGAAGTTCCACTGAAATAATGCTATTGGGCTGAGGTGTAGCTCAGTGGTAGAGCAGGCCTAGCATGCACGAGGTCCTGGATTCAATCCCCAGCACCACAAACACCCAATGCTGTGACCACAGACATGTTTGGATGCCTGTCTTATCCTTTGCAATTGTACTCATGGTCCAGGTTCCTTCTTAAGGATCTTATAGCTTCTTGGTTTAAATTAGTGATCATATATGAACATGTTAATCCCCCACCAACACACCTAAGTAGTCCATCCTATGCTAAGACATCAAACTCCTCTTAAGAAAACCACTGGCCTGTATGACCTAGGATCTTTATTCACCTGTGTGGAGTGATGTCCTACAATCTTGAGTGAACGCCTTGTCTCTTCAGAGTGTAATCTTACTCCAGTGTCCACTATTTCTCTTATCTACCTGTGTGTTAGTCAGTTTTCTGTCCCTATGACCATAATACCTAACATAAATAATTTAAAGGAGGAAGACTTTATTTTGGCTCACAGTTTCAGAAGTTTCAGTTCATGGTTGGCAGTATCCATTGCCTTGGGCCTGAGGTGAGGCAGAACATCATGGAGGAAGGGTAGAAGGGAAGAAAGCTGCTCAGCTGATGATATTGATGAAGCAGAGTATGGCGGGGGGGGGGGGGGGCTGGGGAAGAGGCTAGGGATAAGATACAGTCCCCAGGGCACACCCCCAGGGACCTACTTCCTCCAACTACTCTCTACCTGCCTACAATTTCCACCACCTCCCGGAGGTTCATTCAAATTATTAATCCATCAAATGGATCAATCCACTGACAAGGTCAGAGCCCTCATGACCCAATCACTTCCTAAAAGCCCCACCTCTGGACATTGCTGGACCAAGCCTTCAGTACATGAGCTTTTAGGGGACATTCCAGATCTAAACCATAGCAACTTGGGTATGACAATCCCTTATATGCTCATCAGCACCCTGTGGTAATTCTTAGTATTATTTTATTATATGGAGATAATCTTCCTCAATCAAGTCTTTCTGCATAAAGGTCAGACCTTGTGAGTTTATGATTATATACTCCCTTTCCTTAGTACATGATAATCACTCCATTTCCCCGAGTTCAATAATTCCCCTCAATCCTAGGTTCATTTACCATCCACATTTATTAAGCATGTACCATACTGCTCTTAGGACCTCCCTTTCTCTTATCCCCCTTCTTTCTGTTAGAAGTTGCCTCCCAAATTCTTCAAATAAATATTTCTCCAAAGTTGATGATGTTCCTTCTTATCTGTACTCCCAAAGGATCTAGTCTGGCCCCGAAGGCCTAGCTGTGTAATTCATGGAAAGCTGCTTGTGCTTCCATGTGAAACAGAATCCAGCTGGGGAAAAGCCCAGCCTGGCTAGGGGACATGCTGCCTGGGAGCAACAGATCAGCAGTGGCCTGGCCCTAACTTGGGTCTGACAGTAGTTGTTCCCCTAGACTCAGGCATGCCAGATGTACATCAACATTTACCATGGAACATATTGGGAGGGTGGAAAACATCCCTGTTTCTTCCATTTATAGATTCATCCTTCCAAAGTACTTCATTTTCCTGCATTCCTAGAAGAGAAAGGCCCATTGGCAGGTATGAAGTAGTAACCCCAAAGATCCACATTGTCACATCCAAATTCTTCCCCAGTCTAGTGGAACTGAACTCATCATTCTCTCTGTTTGCTTCACTCAACAAAAAAGTTCCTCAACTCCCAGGAAGCCTTCATTGCCTGGACTGTCATTCTATAGGGTTCTGTATACTCTATAGCAATTCTCAACCTTGCCAGTATACTAGACTTACTAGGAAAACCTTTAAAAATACTGATATCCTTAAGGCTCCCTCCCTGACAGATCAAGATTTAATTGATTCTGGAGCTCAAGCTCAGCACTTGGATTTTTCAAGTTCTTCTGATGCTGATGTTGTGTGACCCTGGTGGAGAACCACTGCTCTGATCTGACCCCATCTCTCAAACCTCCTCAACTCCAACAATCCATCAAAATCACTACATCAGTGAATCTCAAACTTCAACATCATCAAATCATTCAAGAAGGCTTATTAAAACACACTTTGCGGGGCTGGGGATATAGCTCAGTTGGTAGAGTGCTTGCCTCCCAAGCACAAGGCCCTGGGTTCAAACCCCAGTACCGCAAAAAAAAAACAAAAAACATGCTTTGCTGGGCCCCATCCCCCAGAGTTTTTGATTCTGTAGGTCTGGAGAGGATTTGCATTTCTTACAAGTTCCCCCATATGTTACTGATGCTGCTGGTCCAAGGACTGCACTTAACAGAACCAGTTCCAATATTCTGTTCTCTCAGCTCCTTGACTTCCTCTCTCCAATGAACTTGTCCTCCTACCATGGTCATGGACTCTGATGCTCATCCCCAAGCCTTGTCATTACCAATAATTATACCCTTTTGTAATATCCATCTTAAGCATCCTGCCCACCAAATCTCCACTTCACTCCTGATAGTGCCCCAATTCCAACCCCAGTGGGACTCCACTGTACTGGATTTATCTGCTTTTCACCCCATCATGCCCTTTCTCTTAGCCCAGCTTAGGGCTAAGAGGGTTCCATGGCTCAGTATTATTTTTCTTCCCTCAGTCACCCTCAACTAATTCCCTTGCCTCCTTTTCTTTTGTTATACTCTCCTAACAAAAACTCTGACCCTGGTTAAGTCCACTGCTTGCACCTTGTATCTCATTTAATTTAGTGAATAATTCAATCACTTCTGCCTGCACCCACCATTTCATGGGCCAACCCATTTTTGTCTACCATTGTTTGGCTTTCTTTCCTGCAGGTGATTTGACACTCTGGATCCAATTCCCTCTCACTTTCCTTAAGGACACTGTTTCAGCAATTGTCTCCTCCTCATCTCATCATCAATTCTTCTTCCTATTGGTGCATTCCTGTCAGCACACAAATATACAATAATATGTACCATCTTTGAAAACAAACTTCCGTTGGTCCTATTTCCCTGCTACTTCTCTATTTCTCTGTTCTACTTTGTCACCCTCCTCTCCTCATTCTCACTTGAACCCTCCCTACCCAGATTTTCTCCCATCTTTCCTTGGAAACTTGTTTTGTCAAGGTCACTAGTGATTTTCCTATTCCCAAACCAGTAGGCACTCTTCGGTCCCAACCTGTCATTCTCTCCTTCTAAAACACTTTCTTCACTTGGCTTCTGGGATATTCCTCACCCTCCAGGTTCTCCTACCTCACTGCTTGCTCCCTTTTGCTGTTTCCTTCTCCTCTCTCTGATCTCTAAACTTCAGAGTGGCCTTGAAGTTGGTCCTCAGCTTCCTCTCTCTCCTCTATCTGCCTTCCCTTCCCAGGTGATCTCATCCAGTTCCATGGCTTCAACACCTATGCTATGCTGGTGACTCCCAAATTTATATCTCTAACCTATTAGATACAAAATTCTCCCTGGACTTCAAACTCATGTACCTAGTGGCTTATAGGACATCTCCAGTTGGCAGCTCATATTTGTAAGTCCAAAACCAAACTCTTGATTCTTCTAACTGCACAGGCCCAAACAATTATTTCCTTTATCAATGACATATCAATAAATGGCTATTTTAGCCTTCCCCTTGGATCAGGTCCTGAACAAGAAGTCATCCTTGACTCCTTTCTCTCACACCATCCATGCCACCTATTTACAAATCCTGTTTGTTCTACTATCAGAATGTTCCCCAAATCTAACCCCCTCTCTCCAATTCTACCACATTACCCTGGTGCAAGTCATCATTGTTTCTCAACTAGATAAGTTTCTTAAGTTCTTCCCATTTCTACTCTCATCCTGGGACCTTTCGATAGGGACATCAAATTCTGTGATTCCTCTGCCTTGCCCCTCATACAGAGCAATCTAAAACCCTTATAAAGGCAAAGGAGACCTGCATTACCTGGCCTCGCTGCTCCCCGCTGATCTCATACTCCCCTACTCCTCTTTGTCCTGCTTCAGGCTTTCAGGTTCTTAATCCACAGCTCAGGGCCTTCACTCTTACTATTCCCTCAGGCTGGGAGGCTCCCTCACTTTCTGACTGTTTGGAGGCCTCCTGTGACCTCCACCCCGCTCTAATACACTCCTCACTGGCTCTCTCTAGCCCTTTTGCTTGCTGTATAGACTTTCACCTGAAGTTTTACATGTTGGTCTGTTTTTGAACACTAGAGGATGACGTTATTTTATTCATCGCCGTTTCCCCAATGAGCATATGATAGATGCTCAATAAATACTTGTTGAATTAATCCGTTAATTGAAAAGCGTTTCAGTCTTCCCTCCCCAGTGGCTGCAGCCCTGTATGAGGAGGTGTCCCCCGACTGCCTCTCTGTATTTTCTAATAGCCTCCTGGACACCACCTGGGCCCCTCCCCTCCCCAGAGCCTGCCAGACCCTTCTAATTGCTCCTGCTGCAGAGGGAGGGAGTCAGTCTGTAAAGAGAGAGAGGAGGGAGGGAGGAGCTCCATCTGGTGTCCAGGAAGATAAGGGAGCAGCCAGGGGTCGGCTGTTCTCCTGCACCCTTGAGTCCACAATATGGGGCTAGGGAGCCTTGGGGCCAGGCACTCTTCCCATAGACTGGTTTTTGGCTCTTCTCGGCTCTGTTGTCAGAGGATGGGTCCAGAAGCCTCAACTTCTCTTGATTTGACCAACTTAGCAGGGCCCAGCAACCAGCCTCACGGCTGCAGAAGGCAGGGGGTGGGGGTGGCAGGGACAATGGGCAGCTCCAAGCCAGCGCTCCTTTTGCACCAGCCTGAAGTGATACAATGATACAAAGGGAGAGTCTTGTGCTCCCGGGAAGGGGGGTGGGCAGAGGCCTTTGTCCCGCTATTTTATACATTGCTGCAGGGTGGGGGGTTGGAGGGTGGGGGGGTGGTAAGCGGCTGTCAATATGGGGAGGAGTAGAGAGTGATGCAGAGGCCCTGGAAAGTTTTTGAATTTCAATCGGGTTGGCTTTGAAAGAGTTTGGCTTTTGTTGAAAGAAAGAGAAAGGTTAATGCTAAAGTTGAGGGGGAGGGGGTGGCTTCTGGAGATGGAGTCCTGTTTGCAGGCGGTCAGCTGTGGGACACCCAGGCTGGCAGAAAGTCTGGGGATGAGAGAGCAGAGGAGCAGTGGGGTCCCCTCTCCCTGCATGGGGCCAGAATGAGGAGCGCCAGTTAGAGAAATCCAGAGTCCCTTGGAGCCGGCAGGGACACTGGTCAGGAAGGGGAGGCGATGTGGGCAGGAGCAGGGCAGTTTCTTTCTTCCTGTTGCGTGTTTTACAGAGCCTTTGACTTTTTAAGCCAGGGAAGAATGAAGTTCCCTCCCCTTCTCCCCTCCTTCTACAATCCACCCAATCGCAACAGCAGGGCATTGGCCAGGACTACCTCTGTGACAAGTGCGGATTTAGGATCCTGGGAAGGGAAGGCCAGGGTGGCTCGGACCTCTCGGTGTTCAGGGACCAGCTGTTTTCCGTGCTATTGGCTTCTGTTGACACTGCCCTCCACCCCACCGCCCTCCTGAGTCCGTACCCTCTGCCTCCTCCTGGAAGAGCAGAAAAACCTGGAGTCTTTGGAACAGGCAACATGTCCCTTTCTTGAAAGTTCGGAGGAGAAAAGGAAGGATTGGGGAGGGAGTTATAGCCATGCCACAGGCTAGAGATCCACAATTCCAAGTCCAGGCAGGGGGACTGGCATTCTCCAGGTCAGTTCACCTCACAGCCATTCGAAATCCTTGATTCCTTCCTTTTCCTAAACTTGTCACAAACACATACATACACCTTTCATATGGCTTCTGGCTAAGGCTACAGAATGATTGATCCAGTGTTCTGGGAATCTTGGTAAAGAAGTCTATTAGGGGCTGGACCTGGTGGCACACATCAATAATCCCAGAGCCTCAGGAGGCTGAGGCAGGAGGATTGCAGGTTCCGGGCCAACCTCAGCAAGTTAGTGAGGCTGTAAGCAACCTAGTGAGACTTTGTCTCAAAATAAAAAATAAAATAAAAAGGGCTGAGGATGTGACTCAGTGGTTAAGCATCCCTGGGTTCAATCCTCAGTACCAAACCAAACAGAACAAACAACAACAACAAAAAAAAACCCAGTCTATTGGAGTTTTCAATTCTCTAAATGGCATCACTCTCTGTTCTTAGCTCCACAAGCTGTAGACCTGCCTAGAAGATCTCCAGGTCCAATCCCTGAACTCCAGCCTGGAGAGAAACATGGGATTATTCTTGTTTTTATATTTAATAAAGATCTGCATAATGTTAGATCTCATCTTCATGGAGCAAATTTTCATTCATTTTTTTGTTTTTGTTTTTGTTTTTTTGATGGTATGTGCCTCAGGGTACCCAGGGCTTTGGACTTGCTAGGCAAGTGCTCTACCACTGAGCCACACCCTCAGACCCATTGCTCAGTGAATATTTGTTAGGCATTTCTTGTGTTACACACTGTGCCAGGTCCTAGAAGACACAGGAGAAATAAAAACTGTCCCTGGCCACAAGGAGCCCATTCTAAAACCGAAAGACAAACAGAACACAAATCATTATAATCCAGTGAGATAATAATAACAGTAATATTGCCAGGTCATAAAATACATCCTGACATATATCACATCTGACTTCATTTGGTGGTGGTAGTGGTGGTGGGTCTGGGATTATGTTTTGACCACAGACATTTTCTTACTACGATTACATTCATGTGTTTGTCTTTAATTTTTAGTGCATTGAAGTGTTTTCTGAATTTGTTTACAGAGGTGAAAACTGGTCCCACCAAGCAAGAAGGGCTTGGATTCCAAATCCAGGCTAAGGAAAAAGAGAGGCTTGTGTCCATTTTTGCATGCATGGGAGTCAATGTGCTAGAAGATGTCCATGACTTTGCTTCCTTCATTCAATGCCACGCTGAAAATATGTTGGTGGTTGTATTCTCCATCTGATTCGTAGCCAAAAAATAATCCCAGTCTCCACCACCACTACCACCACCACCACCTCCACTGGGAGAGAGAGTGTGTGTGCATTACCCCAGGCCTTGCTGCTTATCTTTTAGGGCCAGATCTTAGGTGGAGAGAGGACATGGAGAAAGATACATAGCCCAGTGTTCTCCAAGTCTGGTCCCTGGACCAACAGCATCAGCATCACCTAAGAATTTAGAAATATAATTCCTCAGACCCCACTCAGGCTACTGAACCAAAAACTGCAGGTGGACCCAACAATCTGTGTTTTAACCAACTCTCTGGATGATTCTGATGCTTCCGAAAGTTCCAACATGTTGATCAACCTTGCAACTCTTAGATGATTCTGGTGTTCCTCAGAAATAATTTGCTCTGGGTAGAAGGCAGGCCAGTGGGAACCAATCCAGCACAGCACCTGAGGTGAGTTCTTGGGCTAACCTGCCTGGGAATGTGCATGTGAATGACTGACACACAGAAGCTTTTAGTGCCCACATTATCTGGACTTTCTAGAACTTCTAATTCCACTGGCCCTGTGCAGTCACATGAGGAGAATAAGGCCTGGCTGTGGAGAAGTCAATGGAAGTGAAAGGTGACCATCTGGTATGACTTGTCCCTTTGAGATTCCTCTTAAGAATCTATGCTTTTAAGAATACAGATCATGATCTGATTCTCTGGAATTTCTGGATGGGCACATATTATGAGTAGTTTATTAAAATTGGGAAAGACAAACGGGGAGAGAGCAAAGCCCCTTTTTCCATATTTGATTTTTTCAGATAATACCTGATACTGTGGGGACAAGGCCCAAGGGATACCCGGCACCTGTGTCTTGTTGGTGTCAGTGTATTTCTTGAGATGAGAGTTTCTCTTTGCAAAAATCTCTTGGCCAAAGTCACGTGACCATTTATGTCTCAAGAAGTTGGCATCTGTCCTTTGTCCAAATTTGTCCTTTGGCCTCTCTATCCTTCCCGATTTCCCTTTCACATTGAACTAGAAACTTCAGGTGTCCTCCAAGATGTTTCAGATTGATGGAACCACATTATTAGTTTTTAGCTATAAAAGTAAAGCTAAGAATTCCTTTCGGAGAGGAAGAAAAATTAATATTAAGTAGATATTAAGTGCCAAGCACTGTACTTGTTGCCTTACATAATTCATCTCCTTCATCCTCCTGGCAGCCCCTCCCACCCACCGTTATGTCCCCCACTATATCAATAAAGAAACTGGAGTTGGGAGAGTTTGGCACCCTGCATACTCACATAGCTTTTAAATAGGCAGCAGGATTTGAACCTAGATCTGACCAACTTCAGAGCACATGTTTGTTCCTTCTTATGTCTCAGGAGAGCTCCTCTTGGCCCTGGCTCCCTCCCAGCCAACCCCAAGGAAACAGTCCTTTGGCCAAGTTCACGGGCTTAGCCAGTCCTGGCTGGATTCACCCTTGGCTCACCCCATCAGGCCTTACCTGAATTTCTCGCAGCCAGCCAGGCTGTCCACCTTTTGGCTCTGCACAGGCTCCCAGGGGAAAGGGCAGAGTGAGGCCACAAGGGCTCTGGACAGGTTGCTCTGAGTGTCCCTTCCACCCAGTGTTAACCCCTGCGGCTGGCCCACAGCAGGGAAGCCTTCTTGCCTGGCCCTGCACAGACTGCTCGCTTGCCTGAGTTTGCATTATTTATTTAATGTCTTGTACCGTAAATAATGGTAACTTTATGGTTATTAGGAACGGGTTAAGGTACATGCGGGTAGCACCAGGCTGCCTTCAAAAGGAACAGTCCTGGCATAAAATGTTGCGATAATTGCTTTACTGCTGAGTGTTGGTCTTTATTTTGTGTCTGATTTGTCCCTTAAGCCAGCGTAACATTCTCCCCACGGCAGGAGAATGCAGAGAGCAAATTGAAGGGCTGAGCATGAACAATGCGACATGGCGCACTGCTGGGTTTTTCTTTTTTCTTCTTTCTTCGTTTCTCCCTTGACCTCCCTCCAATCCTCTCCGCTCCCCTCCCCCCATGCCCTGCCCCAGTCTCCGCCCCTCTCTGGTTGGTAGAATCCTTCTCCCCCATCCTGACACCTCACAGAGGTATACCATCTTGCCCCCTTATTTTGAAAATTAGGTTAATAGAGCACCCCTTTTCTTTACCTTTTCTCTGGGCAGCAAACAAGACTAAACAAAAGATAATCACATAAAAGACCTAGGCATCCCAGTCCAGGGGTTATGGTCCCTTTCATTTCTTACAAGGGGACTGTGTCTTGGTACCAGCCAGGACCCAGCCTGACAGTCCTTTCCAGGCTGGTTGTGCAGGAGGACCTGGTCGGTGGCTCCTTCCTGATGCTGGGAGAGGGCCGTGGTCTCCAGGCCTGGCTGGAACTCTCTTCCTCTTCTCTGCTTGCTGTCACACCAAGGCGGGAGACTACTTGCCCTGGTCACCATGTGCCATACGCAAGTTTCCCTTCTCAGCGAAGGAAGGCTGTCATCCAAGGCTGCCCTCAAAATGCATCAGCTTTTTGCTTTCCCAGAAGTAGATTCTCCTGGCTTTCTCTGATTGCCCCCAGGGCCACTTTCAGCAGTACCCCTCAGGCTAAATGATTCAAGGAAAATGGAACCTCTCTCTTCTGGCAGAAAACAGGTCCAGAGTCACCCAGCACAGGTGCTCTGGATCATGCTGGGCTTCTTTGACATTCCAGGAGTTTGGCCCAGGTGAGAACACTGAGGTAGGACTCAGGAACCCTGGGCTCTTGTCTTTGTTCTCCCTCAACTTGCCCTGTATAGTAAAGTGGTAAAAACCAAAGTTTCTTGGAAGTTTTCTGTCTTGGCTTCGTCTGCAAGATGAAGGCAAAAAATACCTGACTTGTGGGATTTGTATGATGACCGAAAGACAATAATGGGAGAATACAACTCCAGAACCAAATGTAAGTGGTTTCTGGCAGAGGATCAGATAGCCCACCATGCTCTCCAACCAAAGAGAGGCTATTTCCAGGTAAGGAGGAAGAGAAGGTGGGAGTGGGCAGGAGAGTTGGGGTGGCGAAAGGAGGAGAAGAGGGAGGCAGGGGTGCAGCAGCACCCTCAGCTGTCTGGGAAGGGAGTCCCCATTGCTCTTCTCCATGGAGGTAGGCCTGGGCAGCACCCTGACTTAGGAGGATGTCCTTCATCTAGGAGGAGGACCTCCTCTTACCCCTACCCTCCAGCTCCATCCCTTCTCCTTGGTTCTCTTCTCTCTTCTCCCTTCTCTCCTCCACTTCTTTCCTTCCTCCTCTAGGGGCTTCTCCCTCTTGGCTACAACAGAGGGGACAACAAAATCTCAGCAAGTTGACAACCAGTGGCTCTAAGCTGTAGGAGGCTGCGGATTTGTATGTCTCCACTTACCCCACCTCTCCAGAACCTAGTAACTCATCAATAGCGGAAATTTGAACAAAGTGGAGAACCTGGGATGAAAGCAGAAATGCTGTGGTGATTGGGGTGGGGCATGGAGGGAAGGGGGATGGCTTTAATTAGGGCTTCTTGGCCTCTTTAGTCCTGGGGCTGGTCGGGGTAATCCAGTTAGAGTCCTAGCCTTTCATCTCAGCTGGCTGGCCTCTCTGGGGCCCTGTCAGAGCCTTTAGGGGGCAACAAGTAGCAGGCAGGCTTGGAGTGGGTGGGGGCTGGTACTGCACTCACTTCCAGCTGGACGCAGAGGGGGGTGCGGAATGAAGCCCAGCCAGGCAGCAGTTGGTGGTGGGCAGTGAAGTGGCCGGTGTGGGCGGCTTGGGCGCTGGGCGGCTGTCTCCTGACACCAGAAACTCTCTTTATGAAAGGATCAAGTCGGGAGCATTGTTCTCTGGGCCAGGGAACCAAGGGCTCAGAATGCTCTTTTGTGTGGAGGTGCCCCCCCCACCCATTCCCCCTTCTTTTTTCTCCCTTTGAGCCACTGCTGGTTGTGCCTCTGCCCCCATGCTTGGGGGGGGTGGCAGGCAACGGAGTGGTGGAGATGGGCTGGGGACAGACAGTCCTGGGGGAGCCATCTGTGCTGGGGTAGGATCCACTGGAGCTGAAAAATTAAACAGCATTTTCAATTAACTTTTCCTCTCTTGTTTGGGGGTGGGCGTGGGGGGGGCGGGCTGGTTGAATTTAACCTTTGAAAAGCTGCCTTGGAGAGGAGGAGGAGGGAATGACCTTTCTTTCCTGAGGCAGGGCTGGGTGGGGGTGGGGAACGGTAGAATTGTTTCCTGGAGCTAGATAGGGGACCCTCTCCTGGTGACTATTCCTTGGTGTCCTTAGCTTAGGTGCCATCTGGAGAGCCATCAGGTCTGCGTCCCCAGAGCGTTTGCAACAGGAGAGACAGCGGAGTTGCATGGTGTTGGCAGGTGGGTGAAGACTCAGTGCTGAACAGTAAGAACCTTTTTACCCTAACCCTGAATGGCTACCTATTTTTGCCTACATATCTTCCCTTTTTCTCCAGAAGTTCTGCTTTTTAGTTTCCCCTCTTAGACGGGTTGCCCAAAAGTTGGCTGAACACTTGTAAAAGGGATTCTGCTTTAGGTAGTGCTTGACCGACATGGGCTGACCGGAGAGGCCTTTCCAACCCTATTCCATTGGCAATGGAGAATAAAATGGAATAACATGGCCAGAAATCAGACTCCAAGAGCCCAGTTTGTTCCCTTCTCACCTCCCCAGTATTGTGTCCTGTGGCCTTCTCCCCTTCCCTGAGCTGGGAACAGGCCTTCCTCATGCTTCGGCAGTCTCTTCTTCACTCCACACAGCCACCGCAGGGCCTTCACCTCTACCTAGGTCCTCAGGGGTAGAAGACCTTTCTAACCCAAAGAACTATCTGTAGTTTTGGAACTGATATGAGTCTTCTTTTAATCATGGGGACAGATGGAGAGGATTAATCCCACTTTTATGAGAAGGAAACTTAGACTCAAGAGAAATTGGTTCTGCAAAATGGTTCCTCCACCAAATGGCCATCAGCATCACCTAGGGGCCTTTCTCAATTTGCCATCCCTACCAAGCGATTCCATAGTTCTCACCCCTTTTATTCCTACCTTCTCCCCAGAGCAAGGCTCTTTAATGAAATGGTATCTTGCAGTTTTCTTTAGCTAAGTACAAACTGACCCATTCATGGGTGAGAAAATCAGGAAGGCCCCTATAGTTAGCTAAGGCAGAAGAGGAAGTAAATCCAATAGTGTCATTTGATTTTTCACCAGCCCAGGTTTTTCTAATCCTCTCTGGTTTCCTTAAAGCAACTGGCAGGATTAGAAAGTAAACGTGAAAATGATTTGCTTCCTCAGCTACCCTAGGGCACAGTGGCACATGCCCTTCCTTCCCCAACCTGCTCCTTGTCTTCTCTCTCATGCTCACATGAGGACACTGCCCTGCCTTCAGCTGGGGCTCTCTCCCCTCCCCTGGCTATGTCAGCCAGACTTCTTCCATTCCCCAAATGTGCAAGCTTTCCTTTTCAGGACCTGTGTATGTACTTCACCCAGTTCCTCCCTGGCCTCCCATCTCAGTGAGTTGTACTGCTTAAAGAAACCTTTCTGTCCTCCCAAAGTACACCCTCTCCTTCCGTTATACTTCCTCATAGCACTCTGTACTTCCCTGGTGTAATTTAACGTGGCTTGTAGTGAAGATTTCTCCTCCACTGGGCTTAAGCATTGCAAGAGCTTGCTATTTGGTTCACTACTCTGTCCCCTGTGCTTATGAAATCCACGAGGTTCTTAACTCATGCTAAATGAGGAATGGAAAGAAGAAAAGGAAAAGGTAGCCACTCACAGAGAAAATGAGCAAAATGACCAGGCACAGTGGTCCCCAGCTTATTGGGGAGGCTGAGGCAGGGAAATGGCAAGTTTGAAGCCAGCTTGGACAACTTAGAGAGACCCTGACTCAAAGTTAAAAAACAAAAAAGGCTGGGATGCCACTCAATGGAGAGCACCCCTGGGTTCAATCCCAAGTACCACCAAATTAAAAAACAAAAAACTGAAAACCAAGATTTCTAGAAGTAAGGGTGAGGATTGGCTATTGCTTTGCCATCCAGGATATTTCTTTTAGACCCCAGAATAGAAGTCAATAGGCCTGAATGGTGCAGAGAACACGTTGAGGGCTGGCAGATGGGGGGGTGTGATAAGTAAGGTTCTCTGGGCTTTATCCTTGTATTGCAGAGAAGCCAGTCCATTTCGAAGCTGTGTGAGGAGAAGAGGGCTGAGGAAGAAGGTTCAGAACTACAGCCAGTTCTGATGAAGAATAAGGGAAAAGAAAAGGCTTTGCCTGTTGGAAAGACTTTGCCTTTGAGTCAAGACACACTAGTTTTCTGCAAAAAAAAAAAAAAAAGGATAGACCTTAGGAACCAGGAGCAGGTAGATCCTGGGGCTTGTGGATAAGAGGAAGAACCAGAGGAAATGGAGGGAAACTTCTAACTTGTGAAGGGTTAAAGGGAATAAACATGTTTAGCAATAGATTTGAGGGTAGTGTGAAGGAAAAAGTGGGGAAGACCAGTGAACAGAGAGACCGCTAATAAATGAAGAGCAGAGGGAGATTCATCTTGCCTCCTACAGGGCAGAGATACTCGGCTCATTTTTTAGATCAGTCTTTAAGAAGAAAAATGACAAAAAGGAATTTGGATAATTAGGAAGTAAATGCAGAGTGTGCAAAAATCGTTACTGATAGAAAGCAGGTAGGAGAATACTGAGAAAATGTAGAGGTTTCACAAATCAGCAAGCCAGGATGACATCCATCATGAGGTATTAAGGCTAGTGTTCTGGGAACATGCTAAGCGGGGCGCTGATTGAACCACTTATAATTATGTCTGGAAAATCATAGAAAGTAAAAGGGGCCATCAGGAGTCCAGGGAAGTGAAACGGATGTGACTCCTGTCTTCTAAAAAAGGGTACAAAGCCCTAAAAATCTTCACCCAGTCAGTGTGGAACTAGATACAATGAAAAGGGGAGACAGTCTGTCATCTCTGAGAGGAAAATAAAATTGCAAGCCGTGTGTGTGTGTGTGTGTGTGTGTGTGTGTGTGTGTGTAAGTATGCCTAAGGGCCAAACCACACCAAACAGAATAACACTAAGTGATCAAATTGGAAACAGAAAAACAGATGTGTTGTAAGGGGCGTGCCACAAGTGGCTGTTGTTTAAGCAGGTTCAGGTTTTCACCGGTGGGTGGTGTAGGTATGTAAATGAAAACGGCACAGAAAGGAAAAATCAATAGCAAGGAATCTATTGAGAGAGAGGGATGCCCTCCTGATGAACATTTAACGAGGTCTCCTTTTGGATGAGGAGAGAACAGTTTGTAACTGAAGAAGTTGATGGGTAGGTGTGGCCAAGGAATAATACAGGAACCCAAAGAAGTCACAGACCTAAGCACCTAATTATGGGGGGAGGGGTGAGCTGGAACAGATGAACATATTGGGGGGTGGGATTTCCCCCAGCTGTGGGGGCTGCAAGCACAAAATTTGGGTGCAGAGTCCTTGGGGCTCGAAGGGAGGTGACATACTGAAGTGGTTTCAAAAAGTGTGCGGAAGGACCCTAAGGGGGCTTGCCCAGAGGGAGTGGCTTCTCATGGTAACAGTCCTAGCTTGCTCCACAGCCCCAGCACCCTACACACTTTTACAAGGTTAAAGCAACAGCTTGAACCTGTATGGGGTGAACATTTGTTTCCTTTCCAGATTGCCAGCTAATGAGGAAAGATTAAAGGAGCTAAATCTGTTTAGCTTGGCTAAGTGACGATGGAGGCGGCGGGAGTGGAGAGGCATGCTGGGCCTGCCCGGCTGAGCCAGGGGTGTGATAAGTGTCTGCAGATTTCGGAAAGGTGTGACTACAGTGCAGGAAGAGCCCTGTCTGTCTCACTTGGTAAAGGAGCCTCAGCCCTCAGCAGTGGGAAGACAAGACAACAGGAGGGCTTCCCAGCAGGGTGCTCCTGGAGCAGCCAGGTACCAAGGAAGAGAAGCAAGAGGTGGGGATATCCTAGCTGAGCCAAGGGAGAGACCAAGCCAGCCACCCAACCCACCAGGCACTGTCCCTACAGGCCAGCTTTCTTCTGCTGCTCATAACATCCTCAGTGTTCCTGAAGGTCTTCTCTGACCCACTGCCCCCACCACAGCCAGTGCCTTAGGGAGTTTGGGAGTCTAAAAAGGTTACCCCACTTTTTGGCCTGTGATATTTTCAGTAGCTGTCTTGGCAATTCACAGCCAGGCTGCTCTTTGATGATGTCTTCAGATACATTCCTCCAAGGCTGTGAGATCTGAATCTGTGAGGAGAACTCTGCTAGGGGCAGAAAGAATTTCTCCCCAAAAGGAGAGCAAGTGGCAAGGCCCAGGGTTTGGTGTCCCAAGGGTCCCTAAGCCTGATCCCTCGGGCGAGCTAGACTGCATCCCTCATACTTCCTGTTGGCAATCTCACAGTTAAACACTTAAACAATCTTTCTTTCTCCTCTTTTCTCTCTCCCCCTCTCTCTTTTTCTCTCTCTTCTTTTCAGAGTTGACAGGGGCCAAATAAAGGCCCTTTTAAAAAAAACACACAAAACAATTTTGTTCCTTCTGAAAGTGATGGAGTGAAAGTGAGTGCAGATTATAGGCCTGGGAGGCGAGGGCCTTCCAGACGGGGGGAGAAGCGGTGACATGATGGGAACCTAATGGCAGTAATTGGCCCCGGCTTTGACAGGGCCCATATCACAGCTCAGGAAAAGAGAGATGTTTAAAGTAAAAATTTACACAAAATTATATGTTTTCGGGGTGAAAAAGACTGTTTGGATTTCATTTTTTTTCTTCCTCTTCTTCCCCCTAGGGCATGTTTCATGGGTCATCCTCTGCTCTCTGTGTGTGTGTGTGTGCGTGTGTGTACTTGTGTGCGCATGCAGGCATATGTGTGCGTGTGTTTGTGTACGTGTGTGCACCCACCCCCTGCATCTGTCTGCAAGGTGCATTCTATACCTGCATCGCCAATGCTTTCTACCTTCTCCCTCCCTCCAGTGAGAGGCATTGGTTAGCTTATGAAGTCTCCCTTTAGTAGAAAGAGTGGAAGTAAAGGAGGAGAAAAAGAACCCCCTGAGTCCAACAGAAGGCCACCCTTCCTAGGTTCACCTGTGGAGCTTGCTGGGACTCGGTATGAAGCTGCATGCCACTGTGTCTTTATCCTTGTAGTGCTTAGTCCTAAGTAGAACCAAGCAACAGATTAGGTCATTATATTTGCTTATATTCCCTCTCCAATCTCAGAGCTCTCTGAGTACAAGACCCTGATCATCTTGCTCACTCCATAATCCCAGCCCCTAGCCTGGTGGCACCTAGCGCAGAGCAGGCTCTCGGATTGTTAAATGAGTGACCTAAAATAAGAATTCATGTTGGAAAAGCAGCTGTGTTAGAAGACCTTGCCATCCTGAGGATAAAATGCTGGGATACTAGAATATCCAAATAATCAATTCTTGTGGGTGTGGAGTTGGGGGTTCAACCCAGGGCCTCACTCTTCCCCTAAGCCACACTCAACCCTTAAAAAACATTTTTTTTTTTTTTTTGTAATTTTGAGATAGGATATCTCTAAGTTGCCCGGGCTGGCCATGTATTGTGATCCTTCTGCCTCACCCTCCCAAGTAGCTGAGATTAAAAGCCTGTGTTACTGTGCCTAGCCAGATGAATTCTACTTCATAGCTTATTGGAATGTGGCCTGACAAGAGTGTTTCAGAGGTGGCAGAGAAGCGATATTGGATGTCCCCCTGGTTCAGAGTGGTGAACACTTTCTCCATGGTGAATGTCCCTAGAGGCCCTAGGGTCCATCCCAATTGCCTTTTCAATGATAATGGCCCTTCCCAGGGAGAAACCATTTCCACTTGGGACCCACTAGAGATGCTGCACTCCCTCTCTTACCTGGGATTTCAGCATGATGCATGCATTAAGCTGAGAACTGTCCAACTATTAGTCCACTTTTCAGATTTTTTAAAAAGAATATTCTTTGACTAATAACAAGATACATAAATGAAACTAAATTGAATGCTTTCTTCACATGAGCCCAAGGGGAAGTAGCAGAGTCACAGAAACTCAGGCTGTGGAGTCGTGTTGGAGGTTTGAAGTCCATCCTGTACTGGCTGCATGCGTGACCTCTACAATAACCTCTCACTCTCCAGTTTCATAGATTAGTGGACCAGCAGGGGAGGTAGAGCTTAAAGTCAAGAAGTGAGGGACTCAGAATTGGGTTAGTTGTGGGGAACAAACACAGAAAGAAATTCCGAAAGGCAAATCCAAGAGGTTGGTGCAGAGTGGGAATGTATAGAAACCAGCAATGGGTCAAGCCAGCAGTCTATGTCCTTCCATTTTGCCAGTGTTTGAAGAAAATCTCAGCCTAGCCAAACCAGGCAGTTCCAAGACCACTGATGGAGTCCAGAACACTGAGTGGATAATGCTGGGGATGAGAGAGGCATAGAGGTGTCTAGAATCGTATGGAAATGATACTCTTAGAAATGTGGCAGTTGCTAAGATCAGCTGACAGTAAGGACACTACAACTCAGTAGGTGGTTCTTGAATAATATAAGCATAGCTCATGTGCTAAGTACCATGTTAGACACAGTGATAGCAGACAAAGTTGCAAGTGATTTATAGAACTGACATACTCTCGGAGTAGAGAGGAAGAAATAATCACTTATGGTCAGAAAACATGTTCTTAAAGAAACACCTGTGGCATTTGGGGTTTTGGAACCATTTATTGGTGCTAACTCTATTCCAGGTATCATCCATGGTCAAAGCTCTTCAGACCTCATATTTAATTTGAGACACTTCCCTTTTATTTTCCTTTTATATATACACTGAATTGAGAGTGTGAATAAAGAAAAGAAAGTGGCTGACATTCCATCCATGAAAATCACATAAGATGAGAATGCTCTTTTGGCAACCTCAGGGTTCTCCCAGCTCTACAGATGCTCCAAGAGTCTAAGGGAATAGCTGCAGCTTACAGAATTTTGCTCCTTTGGCATACTGATGGTAACCTTGTCCTCATACATTACCTCTGTGTAGGAATATTAAAATGGTAAATTACATGCATTTTCCTAAAATACAGTCCTTTTGCTGTGATCTGAAATAATGAGTTGGCTGCAGGTGCCTCTGGGTATCAATCACTTGGCTTGCCAGTCAATGTTGATGAGATGCTAAAACCTTCAGGACTGCCTTCCTTGGAATGTGATCTTAACTGCTCAACATACCCCTTCTGAAAGGATAGCATAAGAGCCAAGGGTGGTGTTTGCTTAAAATTGCAGAATCTGAACTTTTTGCTTAAAACTATGGAATCTGAGAGCCTTACAGGTGATGTGGCATGTTTTTAAATAGACGGTATCATCTAAGTTAAGTGCTAAAGATTTGTAGGTTTAAAAACAGTTCCTGCAATAAAGGAATTCATAGTCCACTGAGGAGATGGATCAGCCAAAGAGATAATTTCATATACTATGATAAGTGTTAAGGCAGACATAAGATGCAGCATCTCCTAGAAGAAGCACACCCCTCAATCAGCTGGAGACCTCAGGGAAAAAGTCACAAAGCTGGTAAAGCTTGAAATGAATCTTTAGGAATAAGTTTGCTACCTAGAGAAAGAACAAAGGGAAGGGTCTTCCAAGAAGAGGGCACCTGGGGCTGGGGATATAGCTCAGTTGGTAGAGTGCTTGCCTTGCAAGCCCAAAGCCCTGGGTTCAATCCCCAGCACCACAAAAAAAAAAAAAAAAAAAAAAAGAAGAGGGCACCACATGATTGTTGAATGCATGGATTTTAAGTCAACTGATCCTGGCACTTTGTTCCTTAATATATTTAGCAGCTTCTAAGAAAGTGTTCTCCTTACTTTTGTGGCAACTGTGCACAGTGTATAAGGATAGTGTGAAAAAGAGGGGATTAAGGAGTCCTTAAGAAAAAAAGAAGATGAGGGCTGGGGACAGAGCTAAGTTGGTAAAGTGCTTGCCTTGCAAACACAGGCCCTGGGTTCATTGTTCTAATTGGTTCTACATGACAGTTGAATGCATTTTGACACACTGTACACAAGTGGTGCATAACTTCTCATTCCTCTAGCTGTACCTGGCGCTGTCATACCAGTAATGTAATCATACATGTATATAGGGTAATAATGTCTGTCTCATTCTACCTCCTTCCCATCCCCACACCCCCTTCCGTCCCCTCACTCTCCTTTGCACAGTCCAGACCTCTCTTTGAAGCTACTGATACCTGTTTATCACCACCACTCAGATCGCCAACAGACTTTCGGATTGAACCAGTTTAAAGGCTGCTATGAATTTTTCCTGCCCAACTTGCTTGTTTTCCACTTTTCCATGGCGCCTCTCTGTCCACTTGCTCCAGGCAGAAAGCTGGGAATCAGCCTTTCCATCTTCCTTAGCCCCATACTCAATGCCTCACAGTACATCTCATGCATTCACTTCTGCCCAACTTGGTGACATCATCCTAAATGAGGACGTCATCATCTGTCTGTCATCCATCACTGCTAGAATAGTCTATTTGTTTTCTCTCTTTTGCTCTCACCACCTTCCATTCTGGCCTCTTCCCCTGGCAGAAGATGTGTGACCTCTAGAGCGAACCCATAATCCTTAATCCTGCTCCCTTGTCACCCTGAGCCTCACCTCACCTTGGGGTCTTTGTATCCTGTCCCCTCTGGCTCCCCTGCCTCCTCACATGGTTGGTTTCTTCTCATCCTGCAGTTCTTAGCTTAAATGCCACTTTCTTGGAGAGTTCTTGCAAATCTAGAAAAGATTTCACCTGTTTTCCTACTTCTTATCTTTGATCTTTAAAGTGTGTATGACGAATGATAGTATACCTTTATTTGTATATTTCCTTTTTAATGTCTGCATCCTCCGCTAAGGTTAAGCAATACTACAGTCAGCCCTTCAGGTCTCTGGGATCCACATCTGCACAGTCAACCAACCTCAGATCTAAAATACTTGGAAAAACATTGCCTCTGTTCTGAACATGTACAGACCTTTTCCCTTGTCAAGATTCCTAAACAATAAAGTATAACAACTATTTACATAGCATTTACATTGTATTATAAGTAATCTAGAGATGATTTAAAGTATATGGAAGGATGTGTGTAGGTTATATGCAAATACTATGCCATTGTGTATAAAGAACTTGAGCATCTGAGGATTTTTATATCTTCAAGGGATCCTGGCGCCTGTCCCCTGAGGATACCGAAGGACTACTATATGTTTCTTCTTCCCTCCTGAATCAACAACACTTTGCACAGCACCAAACATAGAGTAGACATTCATTAGTTATATTTTGGCATATTATTAGTTATATTTTGGCATATTATATACCTTTTGTTAAAAAGGAGTATTGCATGAACTGTTCAAGACAAAGAAGAGTTTGATTTAAACCCACTTCTTTCCAAAGTCAGAGCCTGTGTTCTTTCCTCTTCACCACAATATCTTCCAGTGGGTAAAATCAACCCGGGGCCACCAGGCAGAAGAAGGGATAAAGAGCCTTCGAAAACTTAATCCTGCTTAGAAAGTGAACTCTTTGAAGCTAGAGGCCATGTCCTCATTGTTTAGTAAAGTGCCTGGCACAGGGTAGGTGCTCAATAAATAATGAATGAATGCACAAATGAACTATGAGAAACTCTCAGCTTGCTAATGTAAGCCAACGGGCAGAGGCACCAGTTACTGAGGTGGAGAGCAGAGAGGAAGAACAGATTTGTTGGCAGTGTGGGGAGGGGTGGGAGAAATGAAGCAAGATTTAGTTTGGGAATGACACGCAGAGAAAGGCACAGTCATCAATAAGCCTGCTGTGTTTTGAAAACAATGAGAAGTCTGTTCATTCAGTCATTTATTTATTTAATCATTAATTTAATCAACAAATAGCTATTTGAAGCTTAGTATATGTCAAGCACTATGCTAGGCGCTGAGCATATGAAAACAAATCAGACAAAGGCAAGAAGGGAAATGGATAAGAAAACAGATATTAAAATGGTGAGTGGCTGGTGCCATTATCAAAGTAGGCATGGGGTGTTGTGGGGCTTGAGGAGAGGAGCAGCAAGACTTCCTACAGAAAGCAATGCCTCAGTCACACGCTGCAGAATGGAGGAAGTAGGTGCTAGCCTGACCAAAAGCCAGAGAAAGAGCTTTGCAAGCAGAGGAAGGAATGTGTGCAAAAGCCCAGCCAGAAAAGAAAGTAAAGTGTTCAGAGAACTGTAAATAGATCAGCATGGCAGGAATGGTAGTGTTGGGAACATGGTGCTCCATGGACAGTAGTAAGAGACCCGAGTGGAGAACCTCTTTGGCATCCCGCCCCCCTGTCTTTCCATCCAGAGAGAGAGTAAGCCAGGTGTCAGTGAGTCATTGTGGCTCCCAGAAGGTGTGGAAGGGAAAGTGAGGAGAGAATGGAGTTGGAATCCTAAACTTGGGCCCCACTGTTAGGAGACTTATTTACTAGAATAGAATATGACTTCTGGCAGCAATTGGTAAGCACTGAAGGTTTTAATTGGTAGTAACATGATCAGATCCATATATTAAACATAAGTCATAGTCAGAGTGAAAAATGGGGACACGACCAGAGGCTACTATGTTTTCTAAGAAGGCATTGTTCAGATTGGAGAAAAGTAGAATAGTAAGAAAATACCAAAGCCTAACACTGTGTGGTGTGTGTGTGTGTGTGTGTGTGTGTGTGTGTGTGTGTGTTTCTAAGAAACTATTACATAGGATTCAAATCTGACCTTCATGGGTCAGCTGAACACCTACCTCAAGATTGCATGCTTCTTTGCACTGACACATTAAAAAGTCTTCCCTGCCTCTTTCCCATCTTAAGGTAAAATTTTAAATTCAAGCCTGTCCTACTCCTCTTCACCCAGACAGATTTAACAGCTCTGTTCTCTGGGCTTCCAGGTCACTGTGGACACAACAACTGTGTTAGATTACTGTTCTGTTCATCTATCTCCCAAACTAGACTCCATATTTCTCGAGGTCTAAAACTGTATGAGCTTCTTGGTATCCCCAACATCAATTATAGATCATGGTAAGCAGTAGGTAGTCAATGATAATAAATAGATTGGAAGTTTTTAGACTAATAAACTGGAATGGTGGAATAATGTGAAATTTAATAAATATAAATTCCTGCACTTGGATCCACACCTTTGGTTACAACAATACAGGATAGGAAATCAGGATGATCCATTCAGCAAATATCTGTTTAATATCAAGCCCATGCCAGGCCCCTCTCAACATGGTACATAAAGCAGGGAACTAGGGAGAGACATTCTTTGCCCTTGTGGAACTCACCATCTACTGGGATGACAGATTTTAAACAAGTAACCAAATGAAGGGGAGCCTGGTCCCAGTTCCAGGGCCCTTTCATGCCTCATCACACATTCCCAACAGGAATATCATGCCTGGGAACCATCTTTTTCCAGAGAAAAAAAGAGAGTGCATTGGAGACCTAACCTGGTCTGCACCATTGAGGAAGAGGAAGTGGTACATAAGCTGGCCTGAAGAATGATGGAGTTTTCTAGCAAAGTCAAGGGTCAGGGTAGAGATTGAGGTGGGAGATGTGTTTTCAGCAAGTCTCTATCATTATTTCCTGAGATAAGCCTTCCTTGCCTTTCCTAAAGAGGTCACAGCTCCTATAGCAACTTGGATTACTTTTGTAGAACTCATCTCTGTTGCACATTCATGTTTATTTCTGCCATTAGTTGATTAGGGCCCCTCACCCCAACTAGACTGCATGCACAAGGAAGAGAGCTGTCTGTTCGTCAGTGTATCCCCAGTACCTAGTGAGTACCTGGCATAGAACAGACTCTCAATTTATGTCTAGTGAATGGAAGAAAGAATAAATGAATAAGAAAGAATAAACTTGAATGAATTAGCAAGTGAATGAATGAGAGGTGAACATTCCAGATAGTGGGAACAAGCACCAAAGACTTATATGTCTGGGAACACAGTGAGGGGAGGTGTAGTGTCTGAGAAAATTTGAGTGTTTGGTTGACCACCAGCTATGTATGAAATAACAATGCCTGCAATCTTAGGCTTTATTATGAAAAATCTTGTCTTTACCCTGCCCTGGCCAGAAAATTCTGGAGTGTTTTCTTCTTTCCTAGGGGCCACGCTTTAGGAAGGACTGTGACAAATGTTAGTGAATATTTTTTATGTGGGAAACTCCACTACCTAATGGAAAGATCATGGGATTTCTGAGTCAGATAGATATGGGTTTACCTGAGTCAGGAATTTCAGCTCTACCACTTGGAACAAATCACTTAACTTCTCAGAGCCTCTTTTCCTATCTGGAAAATAGAAACAATAATATCAAGTTCATAAAGTGAAATAAAATAATATACAAATTGCTTAACATTGTGCCAGGCACACAGTAGGCACCCACTAAATGTGAGCCCCCCATCTTTTAGAAAAACAGAACTCTGGGCTATTTGAGTTACAAAAGGTTTGTTGAAGCAAGTAAAATTTGAACTGGTCAATTTGACCTGGGAATTCTATTTTATTGAAGGAAAGAGAGACCCTCATTGAGCAGGGCGGGCACTAACTGAGCTTAGCACTGTGTTCTCTGTGCATGGACAGAGAGAAGCAGGAAGAGCCTGGTCCCAGTTCCAGGGCTCTTCCATGCCTGGTCACACAGGCATCATCTTTGGGAACCATCTTTGACTAGTGAACCCCCTGTGGAAAGTAGGGCACCTACATCTTAGTTTAGAATTTGCTCCCAAACAGATAACCTCTGAGAGCTTGTGTACATGCACTCTGCTAATGGAAGTTTGAGCAATTAAGAGGGTGTGTGTGTGTATATGTGTACATGTGTATGCGTGTGTGTACATGTGCATGCGTGTACTTACTTGAGCACTCAGCAAAATCCCAAACAAAGCATGCTACCCACACTGGCCTTGGAACTTGGCACTAACAACCACAGCGGCCCATCCAGAAGGTAGCCTTGGGTATGGAAAGACCAGGAAGGCCAGCGATGGGGAAGAACATATGTTCAAAAATAAACACTGCCTCCTGCTAAATGGTCTAGAAAGCATCTGTAAGAGGGGCTCTGGGCTGTGGGGTTTCCGAGGATGGTTAGTGCGGGAATGTTTTGTCTGTACAGTTGGGGCTGGGGGCTTCCACATCCTGCCACTGCCACATCTGGGGAAGTCATCTGTGCTGGGCTGATGGCTCCCTCAGCTCTCCTGCTTTAATGGCTCGTGGTGCCGCAAGAAGTGGCCCTGTAATGGCCATTCCAGGCTGCCCTGGGGAAGGGTCTGGGGCAGACCCCAGACAGCCTTTTGCTTCCCCCCTCACCCAAGTGGTCATGCACCACTTTTCACCCCTCCTGGCCTAGGTGAGTGTCTTGTGGGTTTGGGAGCCTCCAGCTGTGAGGAGGTCTTGGGACTAGAGGGCGCCTGCGTTCAGAGTGGGGCAGAGACCTGGCCCCATTCTTCCTGTCTATAATCCCCTGGCTAAGGCCCTGGCTCCCAGGGCCACCACTCTTTTCTTTCTTCTTCCATTGCAGCTCTGTCTCATCTCTTTGCAAAAGAAGGCGATTAGGGTTATGGGGTCACTTCCAAGACCAAGTGGTGCAGAAAGGGCAGACACAGCACGTTTTGAAAGAACTGCTTTACCCTGTGAAGCATGATATTGGAGAGATGGAAAAGAGAAAGCAGAGAGGGCATGGGGGGCTCTGCCACTGCTGTCCCTCAAGGTCCAATAGGAGCCACTCATCATTTCTGTCCTCACAATCCCAGGTGGCCCCATCCTAGACAGTCCCTGGGTCTAAGCCTGAGTTTGGTTAACTGCAGGTGCAGACCTGTCACCACTGCACCCTGGTGGGGGATATTTTAATGGCATAGTCCCCTCACCTCGCAGACAACCCTGGAGAATTACCCGGGAGGCCCAAGAGAAGGTGCACTGCATGCAGACCTGCTTGCAGGTTGTACTGAGCCCTGGGCTGTGGCTTCAGCGGGGGTGAGAGCAGCAGCCCGGCTAGAGCAGGGGCCCAAAGTGCATGGGGAGAAGCTGGGGGGTGGGCAGGGCTTGCACTCGCTGCTCACGGCAAGGGCTCGTAAAGCTGCAGGTGTGAGATGTTGTTATTTAGTCTAGAGCCTGGTATGTGACAACCCGGGCCCTCTCTCCTGCGAACTGCCGCCACCACCGCCTCTGCTGGCCAGATAATTAGTCCATTACGACTCTCCCACCTCGGGTGGGTGGGGGCAGGGTGAGAGCCCACCCTCAGTCTCCTTGTAATTCAACTTCCTGTGTTTTATGGAAGCAGGCTGTTGGGGGCAGAGAGTGAAAGGCCGGTCCCTAGGCTGGGCCAGCCCCTTCCTCAGCTCCCAGTCCCCCCACCTCCTGCCACCCAACCTCAGTTGCTGTGGTGACCGAATGTTATTTCCCAGCTTCGTATTCGGACTAATTTGCAAAAGTTTTTTACATCTCTTACCTGCCTAAAAAAATGAACGCAGGTCGGCCGTATCTCTTCCCATGTCTTGCTCTGCTGTCTCTTCCTCCGCATCTCTCCTCTGTCTCTCTCTATTTTTATTACACGCTTATCGCCTTTTTCCCTCCTGCTTTTGAAATTGATTTCCTTTCCTTTCTCCCCCTATTCAGGACCTAAACGCTGAATGTTCGATATTTCATTTGAGACCGCTAATCGCATTACTGCCCTTGACGTTTTACAGATATCATATTATGGGCGCAAATTTGGCAAATTATTAGCGCTGTAATGTATAGCTTGTCAGAGGTATTTAAGACGCTAAGAGCCCAAGGCTTATCGGGGTTAGCAGAGAGCCCTCGTTGAGCTTTTGAAATGCAGAGAGCCAGTTATAAAACACACTGTGACTCTCTCTTCAGCTGGGGAAAAAAAGGAAAAGAGAAAAAGAGAAAGAAAAAGAAAAAAATGTCACCCGTCTATCAGAGGCTTCCAGGGCTGATAACAAGCAAAATTCTTCTCTGTGGGTTTCACTGGAAATGTGAGAAGCTTTTAAAACATTTCTCAAGCTGTCTGGAAAAGAAAAAAAAAATCTTTATTGAAAGGATGTAGCAATCTTTTTTACTGTGGCCTATTTATCTCTGGGGAAAAAGCTGTAACAAGAAGATCCCCTACTGGTCATCAGCCGTGTCAGGGCCTGCCTGGCTTTGGTGCCAGGACTTTGGTGTAGGGGGCTTGCTGAGAGGGAGTGGGGCCACCTTTGGCAAAAGGGGGAGAGGCTGCGGAGCGTGGCGCATTCCTCTGGAAGGCAGCGACCAGCACATCTCAACCGGTGCAGTCGCATCTCATCAAATTCTCTTTGAATGAACGGCTGATTGAACCAACCAACAAACAAACTGAAAAATGCACAGAGCCCAGAGACCTCCGCACCCTTTGGCTGGCCTGACTGTACCCCGGACCCGCTACCGCACTCGGGCATAGGAAGTTGCCCTGGCCGGCATCTCTCCCTGTCTACACAGGTGTCCTTCACCCTCACGCGAGCATCCCTGCTCTTTTGAGGCTACGTGATCCTCGCACGTTCTTGTCCTTGTCATCGGTTGATGACATCTCCACTCTGTTCAGCACCAACTGCACCTCGGCACCTGGCTCATTATCTTTCGGTTCAGCCCGATCCCTGCCTTCATCCTGGGAAGTCAGCACCCACACGGGCCATCCATTTCCCGGGATCCCTCCTCCAGCGCCTTCGCCCTGCCGCAGTCCACGGGAACACCGCCCCTAGCCCCGACTGACCACCTCCCGGATGCTCTGCAGCTTGGAACTCCTGAATTCAGAGCCTCGCTGTCCAACCAGAGTCCTCTGTCTTTACGTTCCTCCTGCTTCCTCGCTCCCACCCAATCTGTTCTTTGACCTCATTTAGACCTTCAATCTCTGGACCATGCCTAACTTGACAAGCCTCATCATTCCTTTCCCAGCTTCGCTTCCTTTCCTACCCAACCTTGACCCTCTGATCAATCTCTTTAAAGACTTTCCTCTTGTAAGTTCCTTACCCTTTTGCCTTCTGCCCCACCTGCTTGCCTACCTCAGATCCCAAATCCCACACAAGCATTTGCTTCCTCCTCTACACTGGCCTGTGATGCTTGGAGGAGAAAATCACATCATTCCTCCATCTGGTGTCTGCACTAGCCAGGCCCTGACTTTCTCACCAGGCTTTTCACTTGACCCATAATCTACTCTCTGTATCATTTCCTATAACAACTGTTTTAAATCTTTCCCTCTCTTAAAAAAATTTTTTCCTAGCCAGGTGTGGTGGCACTCGCCTATAATCCCAGCAATTTGGGAGGCTGAGGCAGGAGGATCACGAGTTCAAAGCCAGCCTCAGCCACTTAGCGAGGCCCTAAGCAACTCAGTGAGATTCAGTCTCTAAATAAAATACTAATAAGGGCTGGAGATGTGGCTCAATGGTTAAGTACCCAGGGTTCAATCCCGTGTACCAAAAATAAATAAATAAATAATAATAATGATAATAGTAATAATAATAATAATAGTAATTTTTTTTTCCTCACCTATCTCTGTTTGTCTTACTGTCCACAGACAATTGCATTTCCCACATTTCAGAATAAGGAGAGAGTAGTGGGCTCAACCCCTTCCCGCTCCTCACCTTACTCTTGACCCTGGTGGACATCCTCACTCCTTCCTGACCTGGACAGTCCTAACCCTTCCACCCATGCCCACCACTCCTTGTAACCTGTGCTACCATCTCTTCTCCTGTGTTTTAAGTTTCTCTCCTCTCACCAATGCCTTTCCTTCTGTCTTCAAATGCCCTTAGATCTCCCCTTTAAACCTTCTTTTAATCTCAACTTGCAAGCCCATTACGGCCCCCATCTTCCTCTTTCTTCTTACTAATAAACTTGTTCAAAAGCGAAGGTACTCTGCCTCCACTTTCCCACCTCCCAGCCACTCAGCCGTGGTAGACTATGTTCTGTCTCATTTCCTGGACATTTTGATCCCTTCTCTCTTCTTCAGATTCCTCTTTCCTTAGCTTCTCCCACTCATTTCTTTGGATCTTCTCCTCCCCTTCCCATTCCCATTCCCTAACTTCCCCTTCAGTGTTGCTGATACCCAGAGAACCAGGTTTCACTTTGGTGCTTCTGCCAAAGGTGAGCTCACCCATCCATGCCTGTGGTTCCACTTGCCATCTAAATACTGATGGCTGCCACATCGAGAGCTTGAGTCTCAACCTGTCCCCAGAGGTTCATGCTCATATTCCTACTATCTCCCCAGGAGTCCTTGAAAAGCACCTCAACATATTCAAAACTGACATCATTGCGTTTTTCCAAGCCTGCAACTCAAATAATCCCTAGGCATCATCCAACCAAATGCATAACAGAAATAGGGTTCAACCTAGATTGTTCCCCTCTCTCCTTCCCCTTTATCTGTACTCTTTCACCTAAATAAAATACAACAATATGAAATCTTAGGAGGTGGGGGAGGAGAAAGTCCCTTGTCTTATACAAAAATAAATTTTAGATTAATTAAAAAGTTAAATGCAAAGGATAAAGTTACTGCCAGATCTATATTAAGTAGCTTGTTGGGGAATGATTTCCTTAGCATAAACACAATCAAAGAAGTTGCCAGAATTTTAAAATTACTACATAGCCACAATGAAAGTCTTAAACAAAAATAAAAGGAGCCAGGCGCGGTGGCACACGCCTGTAATCCCAGCGATTTGGGAGGCTGAGGTGGGAGGATTGCAAGTTCAAAGCCAGCCTCAGCAACTTAGCAAGACCCTAAGCAACTCAGTGAGGCCCTGTCTCTAAATAAAATACAAAATAGGGCTGGGGATGTGGCTCAGTGGCCGAGTGCCTCTGAGTTCAATTCCTGGTTCAAAAAAAAAAAAAGAACAACAATAAAAAGCAAATAACTCCTGAGAAACAAAGACTTGCAACAAAATGACAGAACATTTGTGATTCTTAATATGTAAAGAGTTCTTACAAATCAATAAAAATCACTAATAGCAATATAAAATGGACCCAGTAATGAACAAGCAGTTCCTAAAAGAAATAAAAAAATCTTCAAATTAGCATAGCTAATAGAAATTGCATAAGTGAGTTAATATTTTTGTCTATACCAATGGGAAACCTTAAAAATTATAAACTTTAGTGCCAATTAGGATAGAGTTAGGCATTTTTATGTACTATTGGTAAAAGCGTTTATTAGTATAACCTTTCTAGAAGTAATTTTGTAATATGTAGCAAAAGGCTTAAAATATTCATGTTCTTTATTTTAGTAATTGTCTTCTTGGAATCTATTCTTTAAAAAATAATCAGAATAATCAGAAATGTGGCCAAGATTGTTTCATAAGAATAATCATTGCTGTATTATTTATAGTGGAGAAAATGTGAAAATTGCCCAAATGTTCAACAATGAGGGAACGGCTAAATAAATTATAAGTATATGGTGAGATGCTGTACAGCTGCTAAAAATCATGCTTTTGAAGAATATTTTAGCAGAGATCCTAAAGTAATGTTAAGATAATACCATGCATAGAAAAAAACAAAAGAAATTGCACTCATATATTAATAGTAGGTGCTAGGATTGTAGTCACTTATTTTCCTTCTTTAGAGTTCTCTTGATTTTCTAAATTATCTGCAATATGAATGTATTGCTTTTAGAAGGAGAAAAAAAGTATTATTTAGAAAAAAATCACAGAGTCCTCATTCAGCCCTCTATGCTGTGCTTTCTCTAGTTTCTTTCCACTCCAGTCCTTTTCTTACACTCCCTACCAGTGATCTGTTGAAAACAAATGTGCCCGTGTCCCTCCTCTTCTTGGATTCCTCCCATGCTTCCTGTAATCCTCAAGGTAAATTCAGGGTCCTCAATAAATTGCAGTAAATACTTCACAATCCAGCCCCAAGCTGCTTCTTTGGTCTCTTTTCCCACGTACCTCATCTCCCCTAAGCATCCCCTGCTTCTTCATGATTCCAGGGCTTTGCCCATCTTATCCCTTCCACCTGTTGCACTTTGACTTCCCCTGTTCGTCCAGTAAAGGGGATTTCTTCAAAACCCAGCTTCAGTGTCATCTCCCTGGTGAGATTCACCCTGTTGCCAGCACTTAGTTTTTTTTTAATGTGGTCCAAAGCAGACCTCTATCATGGTCACTGCCCCTGCAGGGCTGTAGAAACTCAGAAGTAAGGTCTTTCCCTCTTTCTGCATATTTTCTCAGCACCTAGCCCACTGTCTAGCATGCAGCAGATGTTTAATGAATATGTTTAATGAGTGATGAGATTGAGGATTTCGGACTCTTCCCTTGCCACGTGATGACAGAACAGGAGAGAGAGAATCCAACAGCTGTGACATTTCAGCATCAGATGGGCTCTTAAAGACCATCTGAGGGTGTAGCTCAGTAGGTAGAGCACTGGCCTGGCATGCATGACGTCCTGGGTTTGTTCCCCAGCACTGGAAAAAAAGAGAAAAGAATGATTATTTTGGATTATTATTATTTTGGAGTCTCAAAGAACATGGTCTGAGCTGCTGAGGACCCCTGACTCTCCACTGCTCAGTTATGTCTCTTTCATCTAGTTCTTATGCTGTTGGGTTTTTACATCCGAATTCAGATCTTTACATTTACTGTTATTCTGTTCTACTAATATCCATCAGGTCCTCCTGTGGACTGGAGGTAGACACAGGTGTATGCATATACTGATATCTTTCATCACACATTTTCTTCCTTGTTAAAACTATGGGTGGGCATTATTATTTTTATTTTACGGGAAGGGAAGCCAAAGCTAAGAAAGGTAAGCAATTTTCCTGAAGTTAAATAGCTTATAAGAAGCAAATTGTTTTCTGACTTCAAAGCCTGTGCTTTTTCTTTTCTTTTTAATTATAACAATATGCCTTTCAAAGGGGAAGGGGAAATAGAGCAGTCTGACTGGAGTGCTGCTGTGTGACTGGGGCCCTGTGAGGAGCATTGCATGCATTATCCCAGTTCGTCCCCGTAACAGGCCTTTAGAAGCCATCAGTAAACTTGCTATCCACCTACGGCTCTTACAGATGGCAACAGCCAAAGCTAAGAGACTACTGAGGCTTTCTGCCGACAGGCCCCAGAAGATCTCAGGGAGCAGAAGGGAGCAAGAGCAGAACTCAGTTTCCTGGAGGGTTAGGAGTACAGCTACTGACTCTGTAGGACCAGGCCAGTGGTGGCAGTCCTGAGCCTGATTGGTCTCTACTTGCTCCTCTAAGTGGTGTACTAAAAAGAAGAGAAAAATAGATGACAGTAAAACAGAGGCCTTTTAATGTCACACATTTGGGGATTACCCCTTCTTTTTGGTCTTAGAGGGGACTTCCAGGTTTTGAGTGTCTCCAGGAGGCCTGTGTTAGTCAGCTTTCTGTTACTGTAACAAACACATGAGATAATCAACTTATAGAGAAAAAAGGTTTATTTTGGCTCACAGTTTGGGAGGTTTCAGTCCATAACCTGTTGGCCCAGTTGCATTTGGTCCTTCGGCAAGGCAGGGAACCCATGGCAGAGCAAAACCACTTACTTCATGGCCAGGGGGAAAGAGAGAGGAAGAAGGGGCCAGGGTCCCACAATTCCCTAGGACACATCCCACAAGAACTCCCATTAGGTCCACCTCTTCAGAGTTTCCACCATCTCCTAATAATGTCAAGTCGGGACTAAACCTTTTACACATGGGCATTTGGGGGGCATTTCAGAGCCAAATGATAAGAGCACCTAACCAGAAGAGAACACTAAAGTCCACTGAAGGATCTAGGTCAGCGTAATGGTGTGAGTTTAAAGCCTCAGTCCAGGTTGATTGCCCCAAACTGTGCAATGAGCAAAAACATGATTCGGTGCTTGCTCTGGGTCAGGCTCTCTGTGAGCAGCTGAGACTACAAAAAATAAGACACCTGCCCTGAGGAGGTTCAAAAGGTACTGATTGATGCTGACATAGAGGTAAGTACAGGGTTCTTTGGGCACAAAAAGGGTCCCCTAGGGGTGGAGTGGCAGAAAAGGCCTCCACAGGAAATAATGCCTGATCCAGGTTAAGAGGAGCTGACTATGGAAAAAGTGGATGGGCAATCCAGGCGGAGGGGTTGGAATGAGCCAAAGCAGAGAGCCACGCGGAGCATCCTGTGCTAGGATCCTGTGTTAGGGCAGAGAGTGGGGCAGGACCCAGGAGATGAGCCTGAGCAAAGAGGGGGTGCCAGGCCCTGGAAGACCCCTAGAAGACCTGCTCCAGAGTTTGCGCTCAACTGTCTCCTCAGTTCAAATAATGATGGTGTCTAAGTCCCCAAAATCATTGTTCACTGTTGGACTCTGTCAGAGCAATGGTATTTAGTCTGGTGAGAAGCATGAATCACCATCTGCCTACTGTCCTGTCCTTAGATTTAGGGACCATCGAGTGTCAAAGTGAGTTGTCCTACCTTCGTCATCACTGCCACCACGTCCTGGTGCCATCACAATAGCCCAATCATAAAGCTTGGAATTGCACATGCGAGAGAAATGCAATCACCAGCCTAAAGCCTGTGGCACATGAAAGCATGATTCTGGCATCATAAATCAGGCAAGTGGCCACTCCTCTGGCCATTCATTGTCTGATATGGACAGACATTTGAAAAGTGTAGAGAACTAAGACAACAAAGAACATATCTGCCGGGCGTGGCGGCAGCACACGCCTGTAATCCCAGCAGCTCGGAAGGCTGAGGCAGGAGGATCACCATTTCAAAGCCAGCCTCAGCAATTCATTAAGGTCCTAAGCAACTCGGCGAGACCCAGTCTCTAATAAAATATTTAAAAAGTTAGGGGATGTGGCTTGGGTGGTTAAGTGCCCTGGGTTCAATCCCTGGTACCAAAAAAAAAAAAAAAAAAAAAAAGCAAACAAAAAAAACCATATCAGAACAGAAATGCATTAAATATGTTTAAGCTCTTCAAGGGAAGATGTTATTCCAAGGAGTAAAACTGTGAGCTACTGGGCTGGGGTTGTAGCTCAGTGGTAGAGTGCCTTGCACATGTGAAGCACTAGGTTCAAGTACCGGCACCATGTAAAACTAAATAAGTAAATAAATTCATGATGCCCATGTACAACTAAATATACATATATCTGATATATATATATATATATATATATATATATATATATATATATATATCAGATTGTACATGACCAGGGTTCCTGGCCTCTCCTGTCAGGAGTGATGCTTTCTGGCTCCCTGGGGGAGGCGGTGCTATGGAAGAACAGCTTTGTCACCTTCCCTCCATGTGAGGTGGGGTTTCTGATACACCACCTCCCCTAAAGAGGCACCTTCCATGGAAGATTTGTAGGAACTGCTACTGGGCTGTCTTTCCCTCTTTGCAAATAGAGTTCTTTGGAAGGAGCCCAGAGTTCAGGACAGATGGGTTCAAAGTTTGAGTTTAATTTGTGAGTGAGCAGATCCCGTCAGGATCCCTAAAGCCTGTTGAAGATGCAGCACTGGCCTTTAAAGTGACCCTTCACTTCCTGATGCCCACGCCCATCTTGGGTTCACCAGCAGGGCACAGAGCGAGGCAGAATTGACTGGCCCTCCTGCTGCAGCGGCTGGAGGACTCCTAAAGTGATGTCTGTCAACAGGTGTGGGAGGACACTTGGGGCAGAGGTGAGGCTTCTGGTCAGAGAGCTCCCTCTTTAACATGGGCTTTTCCAAGCCTGTTTCCTGTTCCTGGCAACAAGACTGTGAGGGTTGTGATGTGAGCTGGAAAGAGGCCTTCCCAGGAGAGAGCAAGCACTCCCCAAGTTCTCTTCAGCCTGGGAGGAGAGAGATGGGGAAAGGAGCGCGACAGAGCCCTGAAGCCTTGCTAGATGGGGGTGCTCTTATAATCTAACACGGAAAACCAAGAGGGGCCTTCTCTGTTACCCATCCCACAACCTGTCCTGTGTTGGCTGGTGATGATGGAAGAGGGTGACCTTAGGAGGTGTGGCATTGGCTCAGAAGACTGGCCAGGAAAGCAAGGGCTTCCCTCACTTACTGGTAGCTTCTCCAGAGCACCAAGTGAGTGGGTGAATTCTAAGAACAACCCGAGGGCACAGAAGCAGAAACCAAGTCTTTGCAAGAAATACTGGAGCCAGGTGGTTTCACCAGCAGTCACTCAGGAAGAAGCACCTTGAGGGCGAGGCTGTGGGGTGAAGGTTGCTTTGAACGAGGCTCCTGGAGTGGACACCTGGGAAGGTTGGAGTGAGTGGTGCTGATTTGCAGGACCTCACTAAACAGCGCTTGGGATGGACACAGGTTTCTGTACCAGGGTCCTGGGCAGCCCTGGAGACCACCGGCCCTGTGTCTCCAAGGCCCAGGAACTGTGTGGGCCTGCAGCCTGCCTCCACCCCTCCTGCTTTCCTCCTGAGCTGCGGAGATGGGGAAGGACGGAGCTCCTTGCTTCTCTCTCATGAAATGGCGCATCAGTAAGTGCTACTTAAGAAAACACATGGTCTGCCCCTCGAAAAGGCCCCCCTCTGCTGCTGCCGCCACCAACACCTTTCTTTATTCCGCCCAAACCTCACCAAGGGGAATTCGAAACAACTGTGGTGATAAATCCGCCTGCAGATAATTGGCAAGAAAACAACACTTGTGCAGTATATAACGTTTTATGGTTGTTTCATGTACTTTATTATAATACTAATGAGCAGTTATATATCAGGAGCTAACTGCACGCCGGATTAGCTTGTTAGCATGATATGAAATGGCAGAGCAAACAGTCCAGGCCCCTCGCTCCCTGCATGCCTCCCCCACCCTCCCTCCCTACCCCTCGGTCCCATTTGCACTCAGTAATTAGTATGCAAATTAGGCCCCGGGACCACACAAGTTCTAGTATATTACAAGGGCTTTATTATGCTCTTGTGAGTACATGATGGAAACGGCCCATGACAGTGTTTATCTCACTACCTCTGTCTTGCCTTCCCCTTTATCTCTCTCCCCCTCTTCTCTGCACACACACTCACACACACCTTCCTCTTCCTGGTCTGCACCCAAGCCCTTCCTGTATCAGAACTCCAGACTCGATGGTGGTTCCTCCGTCTACTTGGCCATATCCAGTGATGGGACACCTGTGCCTTCTGGAAGCCATGGTTCCATTCCAGTCGCCACACCTGAAAGAAAATTCTTCTGTGGGTCTTCCTGTGTGCGTGCATGTGTGTGTGTGTCCCATATCTCTTGAAGTATTTGTTGAAAATCATAAACTCCCTTCATCAAAATAACCTATGTATTCACATGTACACAGTACTTTATATTCAGTTTGGGGGATCCTATATGTTCATGTATGGGGGGGTTCCTAGATTTCTCACCCCATATTGAGCCAAAATTTACCTTTCTTTAATTCTTACCCTGGGATTATAATTCTGTCCTTTGAATTCCTTCAGAGAAAGTCTATTCACTTAATTGTATGACAAATGGGCAAGTATTTAGGAATTCCTATCACGCTTCCCAAATTATTCTTTCCCCAAACTCCTCAATCAATGATCATGAGTCATGGTTTCAAGATATATTTCTATTCTGACCAAAGCTATCCTAGTTATCAATGGCCCCTAAACAATAGGAAGCCCAAAGTAGAGCAAAAGTCCCTGCTGTGTTTCTGGTGTAACCAACTCTCCTTTGTTGTGCACACTGTACCTCTGCTAATGCGGTCAAAGTCTTCAGAAGTCTTCTGGTTAATATAAATTCACCAAGAACTTCCTATGAATTCTCCAGGCTTAACTCGCCCAACCTGCACTACCAGTATTTATGTTTTTTTAGCTAACATGCAAAACAGTTACTTTCTTTGTTAAATTTCACTTGTATTTCAACTTATAGAAGTGAATGTTGAATCTCGGTTCTGTACTCCATTTTGTTGGCCATTCCTAGTCTCGTCTCACTGTAAATTTGTTAGCCCTATTGTTATGGCTCCAAGTTGTTGATAAAAAGTGCTGAGCAGTGGAAAGGACAAAATCCCACCACATGTCACTAGAGACCTCTTTTCCAAATACTGATCAGTACACTTTGGGTGTGGTTATCCAGCCAGGATCTACCTTTCTTTCCTAACTCAGCATTCTTGCTCAGTCTCTTTAGGTAGCTCGTGTTCTTGTACCTGCCCCTAAATTCCTTAGCTTTTCACCTGTAGTTCTATCTTCCTTCTTTTTATGCATTCATTTGCATGTTTGTTTATTCAGAATAAGTGACACTGAGCAACTCTATGCACCAGGCACCATATTAGATGGTAAGATACAAGGGTTCATATAGCATGGTCCCTGCCTTTAAGGAGCTCTGGCTAGAGGTCACAGTACAATGTGGTAAGAGCCTCCTCCTCTGAAGGGAGGAGAGGTATGGAAAAGATGCTAAAGAGCCAAGAAGAATGAGTGAGCCATCTGGAGAGAGTGGAATGACTTGAGTAATGCTAAAATTAGTCTTAAACTGGTCATGGTGGCGCACCCCTATAATCCCAGCAACTCAGGAGAGTTGCAAATTCAAGACTAGGTTAGGCAACTTACCTCTCAAGACCCTGTCTCAAAATAAAATTTTAAAAGGGTGGGGATATAACCCAGTGCACCCCTGGGTTCAATCTCCAAGTACCACCAAAAAGAAAATTATCTTCAAAGAATGAGTAGGGATTTACCAAACTCTCTCAAAAAATCTCATATTACTATAACATTCTTCTGAAATTTTCTCATTCCCATTTCCCTCCTTGCTTTCTCTCATCTGTACCCCTTCCCAAACTATATTCCACACTGAATCTTGAGTCTTTCCAAAAATACAAATCTGATTCTTTGTAGAATCCTGATGATTCCTTTTGCCTATCAGATGAACCCCCAACTCTGGAGCATGGTATGCAATCTATCTTACTCATCTGACCTCTAGCCAGCTTGTCTCTGATGCTTGGCAGGTGGTCTTGTGCCCATCAGTAGGGTACACCAGTTGGCCATGAAGAATCCAGCATGGAGAATGCTTTCTCCCACACTGGCAGCACTTGAACTTTGAACAACACTCCTCTTACCCATCTAAGCTCAAAGTCCGGACCTGATAGCCTCCCAAGGATAGCTCTGAGCAGGCTTCCTCTCCCAGTGCCCACATCTCTATCCCAGGCTGCAGCAGGCCCTCCAGCATAGGCAGCTGCTGTCCAAAGGAGAAGATCAGAAAGGAAGAATCTGTAGAGCCTGAGCACAGAATGATGGGCTTCATGAATACTTAGCATAAGGAAGAGAGGGGGAAAAAAAATCTGTGTAGCAGGCAGTTTTTGTAAAGCGTTGAACTGTACCACACATCACCCTCTGACAGGCCCTGATGTTAGCTCCTGGAATGGATCACAAGAGACTCATTAGAAAAAACAAATATTATCGCACGCTGAAATGATTTATGGAGAAAAATGAAAAATTTTGTGTGGTTGCGTTCCCTCTCACTCACTCCCCCTCGCCTCTGCCTTCTTATGGGGAAGTTATTTATGGCTCCAGACCCTTAACAAGAGAACAGCAAAGCTCTGGGCTGATCACTCCTGCAAACTGCCTACATTTGATTTTTATTAGTGACTTAAAGCTTCCTTTTTTTTCTTTATTGTCCTGGGTGAACCAAAATGCATTTTAATGCCTGCTATTCAGGCCAGACAAGAAATGTGTATATGCCTCCCACACAAGCCAGCCATTCAGTGTCTCCGTCCAGAACTGAGGGTGATGAAGAAGGAAAGAAGGAAGGGAGGAGAAAGACCAGGCTCACAGAGGGGGTGAGTCAGATGCCCCCATCAGGGGTACTATCTACACGCTGCTCTTGTTTGGGGGCTAGACCCACAAATTGAACCGTGTAAGGTTCAGACAAGGAAAAGAGATGCTAATTAACATTCATCACATTGTTTACAACATGTCTAACATTACTCTAGGTGTTTCCCTTAGATTATTTCACTTAATCTTCCTAACAACTAGGAGTTAGGTATCCTTATGCTCATTTTATGGAAGAGGAAACTGAACCTCAGAAAAGTCAAGAAACTTATCCAAAGTCACATAACTAGAAACCACCTGAGCTGGGATTCAAATCCAGGTCTTTCCCATAACACTGTGTATATTTTTATGTTCTACTGAGTTCTGTGTCATCTCGCAGGTTGGATCATGATGTCTAGAATCATAACTTCCCAAAGACCTATTCCATTGTCCTCTTTTCTTTTCTTTTTGGCAGGAGGCGGGTACCAGGGATTGCACTCAGGGGCACTTGACTACTGAGCCACATCTCCAGCCCTATTTTGTATCTTTTAAATTTAGAGACAGGGTCTCACTGAGTTGATTAGCACCTCACTTTTGCTGAGGCTGGCTTTGAACTTGCTGCAATCCTCCAGTCTTAGCCTCCGAGCTGCTGGGATTACAGGAGGGCACTACCACATCCAGCTCATAGTCCTCTTTTCTAGACAGGTTACCACCAAGTACCTGATGGGAGGTGCTGCTTCTCAAGGCAGCCAAGGGCCCTGAGGATCCTCATGACATCTGGGTATCTCCAGGTTGGCCAGGTGTGCTTCTATTCCAATTGTCTTGCTCTGAAACATTGTAACTACCTGCATCCTTCTTACCTTGCATCTCCTGGGTACAGTTAATTTTACAAAATCAGATCTTTCTTTATTCTTAATTTTTTATTTTGAGACAAACTATCATTAAGTTGCTGAGACTGGCCTGGAACTTGCAATCCTCTTGCCTCAGCCTCCAGAGTTGCTGGGATTGTGGGCATGCACCACCACCCCCAGCTCATAAAATTAAATCTTGAGAGATTCCTCTGGAGAAAAATTTTAACTTCCAAAGTCGCCCAGGTGGAGTACTTCCCTTGCTGTCCTCACTGTGGTGATCAGGACCCATCCTACGGGGGATCTAGGCTTTACCCAGCAAACTGTGATTGGGCCTGTCTGTCCGGCCTCCATGATCATGGATCTCTGTCCCCATACTCTTGTCCTCTCGGCTCTCTAATCTCTCCAGCTGCTTCTTATACTTATGATGCCAGCACTGGCCAGGAACAGAGTGGACACCAGTGCAGGCCCCAGTGGACCCTCAAGGTGAGACTATACTGTCTATACCATAACCACTGTTTTTTCCTTTTCCTATTTCTATTCTGATTCAGCAGGAGATCCTACTGTCAATCAGACAGTTAACAAAGATGCACAAGAACCTTAGTGAGCAGGAGCTGACCAGGTCTTTTATATGTAATCAGGTGCCACTAGTCTAAGGTTGTGGCCTTCCTGAGGACATCAGCGGAGGATTGCAAACTGAGCCTCAAGTGACTAGCCTTGGAAAATGTCCTGCTAATGCCTAACTTTAGGTTGTCCTGAGGGAGTGGGGAGGTGTCATGAGCAGAATGGCCACCAAGAAGCAGGGAATTACTAGAGATGGCTTGGGAATCATGGCACAGTCCTAGCTAATCCTAATCTGTACTTCCCTCTCCACAGTTTGTCCTCCAGGGGAAGTTAGGATCCCAGGAAAAGAGGATGGTATTATTGACAAGGAGTGAGGTCCCCATGCAGGCCATGGGGGCTGTACCTCATTGTGACCCGTAACTCACTTTGACAACTGAACAGAAGGAAAGGCTGCTGAGGAAGGAGCAGCCCATCCTCCCTACCCCCCCCCCCAATTTAATTCACAGGACAACAGGGCGCTCAGGGAGCTCAGCCTTGGAACATTGCCAGTAGTTCCTCCTGAACCCCTGAGTTCTTTGGCAAACTGGGCTGGGTCAAAGAACCTGGAGGGGGAGCAAAGAAAATCTGGAGAAAGGAGTGGGCACCCTGAGTGGCCTGGAGTGTGGAGGGGCTAAGTCTTCCCTCCCTGCACAGCCCCTCCAAGGCGGGCTCCAGGGCCGGCCACCGGGCCTCATTCCTGGAGAGCCTGTCTCTCGGCAGGGTTGCTAGGTGCGGTGAGCCGGGCGCCTGCCACCGGCTGGCCAAGGCTCTGCCTGGAGACCATTGGGGAGGCTGGGAAGAAGGAGCTGCATTATTTGGTTGATCCCTCCCTCCCTCCCCCAGCCTCAACACAGTGAGCTTTCCGGAGGGATGGTTATGAGCCAGCCCATCCCCAGGCCTTCCTCTTTGTGCAGAGACCTCCCCATCAGACCCCCCACCTTCGCTGGCTACCCCCTCCCCCTTCCCTCCAGTTCAGCAGAGCCAGAGTTAAGCCCGGGGTTAATGCCCAGTGACACCTGCAGGTTGGCTGGTGTTGTTGACATGGGGGTGGGGGGAGGGGAGGGGTGATGGGGGAGATCGTTGGTGGCTTTATTATGGAGAACTCAGCAGGCCTGGGGCCTTCTATTGTCCAAGTGGCAAATAAATAAATAGGAGAAAGTAAGTCTTCCCCATGGCTTACCGACGGGAGGTTAACAGCTGGACATGACATGACAAATTGGGCATTTTTCTTTGGGGACTGATCCTTACAGCAGCTAGCAGGGAGAATGAGAGAGAGAGAGAGAGAGAGAGAGAGAGCGCAGGAGGGGGAGTTATCGAGAGAGAAAGCAAGACAGAGCATAGAATGGGCTCCTCACAGAAGTCCACATTGAAGCCCTGTATGCGTGACCATGACTACATGACTGGGGTGCACAGGGAACATGGCACCACATTTTGAACCAGCAAAGCGAGCTGCCTCTGTTAGCTGGGTATCTTCTTGTAGGGGGAGACGCCCTGGGAACTGTCACCTTGGGTACCTCCCCCTTCTGCCAAATGGAAAACCAAAAGGTAGACTCCAGTTCCAATCTAAAGAATCCCCTCCCTCCAGGTGGGTGGTAGAGCCAGCAGCCTATCTCAAAGCTGATTAGGAGGAGGTCTCTTGCCTTCAGGCACAGTTGACTGGAACTAGTCCCGGCTGGGCAACAGCGCCTCCCACTTGTCTCCGTATCTGGGTGTGGGAGCAGCTCTCCCCTGATCCTATACCACCTTTCTCTTACCTAGGCAGTGCCCAGCAAGAGGCCTGGAGGAGCGGAGGAAGTAACCCCTCCCAGTGATCTCAATTGCCCACTGCAAGTTGGATTCAGGTGGGACACAGGAGGGACGGGAGACTGCTCATCTCTGCCAAGGCTCTGCACCTGTTAAGCCCAAGAACTGATGGCCATCATGTTCTTCCGAGGCAGCAAACTCGGAAGTGTGGCAGCCAACAGCTCATGCTCTGGAGTCAATAGGCCTGAGATGGTGTCCGGCTCCTCTTAACCCTACAGTTGCAATAAGCTATTTAACATCTCTAGCCTCAGTTTCCTTGAGGTAAAATGGGGGTAATATTATACATTTCCACCTAGTCCACTGTGAGGTTTAAATGAGTTAATGCACGTGAGTGCTGAGTGCAGCGTGTGACAGATCCTTTATAAATGCCACTTAGTACTGCCTTGGGGTTAGCCAGCCTTTTCCTCCTCCACGTTGCTGTGCTTTTAGACTGGTGGGAGGACCCTGTGGAACCATCTTGTGGTATGGGAGGGAAGCATACAGTCAGTTCAGTTCACATGAAGTTACATCGCCACCATCTCCAGGCTGAGCATGGATCAGCCCGGAGCCCTCATGGAACCTTGCCTGCTAGAATCACCTCCTTCCATTCCTCCTTCCAAGACTGGTGCTTTTAACAGTGGCTGCAAGGAGAAGCCTTGCTGGCAATGTGATTCTGTTCTATGTCCACTCCGTGGGGGAAGCCTGACCAGGATTCCAAGGGTGTTTAAAGGAAAGAAAAGATTCCTGACTTTCAAGAGCATTTGTTTGAGTGTTCATCTTGAAAGCAAACCCTCCATTCTCCCTTTGGGACCAGAGAAAAACCAAAGGAAAATAGTGAGAAAAAACTGAATTAATTAATTCATCTGAGAAATGCTTATTGAACATGTGCCAAACATCCGCACAGCTCTCCATCTTGGGAACCGAGCCGTAAACAAAGCGGGCAGAAACCTCCTGCCCTCATGGAGCTCACACTTCACTTCTCCAAGACAGCAAATGGATCCCTCAGAGATGTCTCCATCCCTTACATGGGCTCCTCAGCATGTCTATGGCCTCATGGGATCTTTGTTACTCTTTCTGTTGGATTCAAATCAGGCCTCCCAGGAGAACTGATGGCAAAGAGGGCCTGGGAGATGTGCAGGGCAAGAGAGAGAGGAGATCTCTCTCTCTCTCTCTTGTCCTGTACAACACAGGTGCCTTAGGGAGGGAGAGAAGTTGTTGATAATTCCTGGAAACATCCCTGGAGGGAAGTTTGAGAGGAAGAGGAATGTGCAGAATGAAACCACCATTTATTTTATGCATATTCCACATCAAAACTGTCAGGCATTTTACATACATTGTCTAATTTCACCCTCGAACTCTGCAAGGCAGTTATATTATCCCCCATCTGCAGATAAAGACACTAAGATTCAGAGGAGGAAGGGACTCACCCAAGCTCCTTAGCTGAGAAATGTCAGAAACTGGGTTTGAATCCAGAGCCTTTGTTCTTTCCTCTGCCCATATCCCCCATAGTGGTTTGCTGGGGAGAAGGTACCAACCCAGAAGGCAGGCACTGGGAGAGCTGGCCAGAGCAAGAAGTGTTTAAAGGACAAGGAAAAGAGAAATCAGGCAGAGGGGAAGGCTAAAGATGGGTGAGACCTCGGAGGCTTGCTAAATCAGCCTGCTGCCACTTCTTCACTGGAACACTCCATTATGGTCCCCACTTTGTGGCAGATCCTACTGTAGGAAGTGAGGGGCTATCTGAACCTGAGAGAGACAGGAAGGAGTCCTCTGAACACTCTTGCCACACCCTAGAACCAAAGGGGTAGAAGGCTTAGAGAAAGGTTTGAACAGTGTAGGACTTTCATACGTGATAGATAATAAGCTAAGTACACATGAGGGGTTGCATTCACGACCAGACCAGCATCTGGGGCAGGTCCTGGGAGGAATTGGGGAGTCACTCTCAGCCTTGTTTGCTTTGACCATCCAGCCTCCTTATAGCCAGTACCAAAAAGCCAAATCCTGAGCCTTGGCTCAGTGGCCCCCAGTCCAGCCTAGAGTTCCCATGGCCAGGGCTTCCACCTGGAGAATCACCTGCACCATAAGGATCTGAGCAGGAGCCACACAGCTTTCTTCTTCCAGGAAGTCCCTTCCCCCAGCCCCTGCTACTCACTCCCCTATATAATATTCCACGTTAGAGCTCATAAATGCTGCTGCGGGTCCCCAGCCTGATTGAATTTGGAAGCCATTGTTTACAGACGTCTGGCTGTACAGGGGGATTTATTGAATTTTCCATGAAATGTTGCTCCCCTAATGCTGTAAAAGGCAAGCAGCCCACATCAGAGGAGCCCTGCGTTACAGGATCATGTTACCCCGAGATGGAGTGCTTGCTTCACAGTCATCGATGCACCAAGCACCGGCGCTGGGCAGGCAGGAGAGACTTCAGGATCACACCTGACACCCCAAAGCTGGGACTTCTGAGCCATTCTCCGCCCCTCCATTTCCCTTCCCTTTGCAGTTAGTGTGAAAACCCTGAGGGCACCATCTCAAACATGTCTCCCAAGGCCACTCTCCTGCCCATCCCACCTGCTGCTGTTCTAGTTCAAACTACAGGATTGCTGTAGTCCTTGCTCCGGTCTCCTACCTGCAGCCCTTTCTCACCTGCCCCATGCCCTGCATCATACCCTGTCGGGCACATGACACATGGCAGGTGTTCAATAAATAATGGAAGAGAAGGAGGCAAGGTAGAAAGGAAGGAATAAGGAACTGAGGTGTTCATGAGCATCACAGGTTAAGAGGGAAACTTCCTCCAGACCACTGGCACAAGTGGCTGGAATCTAGGGACACAAGAAGCCCCAGGACAGGGGACAGCATAACCAACAGCCCTTTAAGAGCCAAAATGGAGATGTGCACTGCAAAATGCAAACAGACCAAGTTTTTCCTATGTTAAAAAACACATTCTTTAAACGCTCACACTCCTTGAGCGTCTATCGTCTTCACTGCCTCATTGCTCAAAGGTTTATTTATATTTAACCAGCTCCACTTCTCACCCCCGGCTCGTTTCTGCCATCATCCTTACTCTTTATTGAATCTGTCCTCTTGAAGGTCATTAATCTGAATCCCCAAGTCCATGTTCGTCCTCACCCATCTCAGCATCTCTAACCCTGCTGGCCACCTTCCTGAAACCTTTTCTCTCTCAGTCTCTCTTCTACCACGTTCCTGGTTCTCCTTGCAGATGGCTCCTTCTCACTCTTCACCCTCCTCCCACCTAAATAAAAGGAGGTGTTTCCCAGTGTTCTGTCTTTGACCCTCCTCCCTCCATGTGCACTTTAATCTGATGAGCTCATCTGTTCCTGTGCTCAGCTATCATCTTTATTTAGAGGACTCCTGCATATAAAACTCCAAATCTGACCTCTTACTGCTCTGCTCCGTTTTTGCAACTGCTTGGTGAATGTCCTCGGTGCTGTCCCATAGACATTTCAAAATTGAATCTATCCTCTTGCCCCCACCCTCATGATAATGCACCTTCAGTAGGCCTTATTTCTGTTGATGACATTATCATTCTCTCAATTACTCAATAATGAAATCTTGAAGTGGTCTTTGGTATAGATGCCCTAGACCCACGTACCCACTGCATACTGAATAGCTCTTAACACAGCCATTAGTACCCCCAGCACACACACATGAACACACAACTTGTTCTCTTTCCTTTATTTCCTTGCTAGCAAGAACAGATCCACAATCTTCCAAGGAACCTAAGCCAAAAACCTAGGCATTTTCTCTCTTGGCCTCATATTCCTGTGTCCCATCAGTCACTAAGCCCTGTGGGTTCATTATTATCCTTTATTTATGGCCTTCTCTCTCCAGTGCCTCGTACTTAGTTTGAGTCCTAAATACAGTTTCTCTTACTATATTGTCTGAAAGTCCTCCCAGCTGGTGTTCTCCATCCAGTCTCTCTCCTTTCCATTCATCCTTCATTCTGCTATTAGCATGATCTTGCCAAAATGCCACTCTGAAACCTGTGTAAGCCTGCAATGACTCCTCACTACTTCTGTCATAATATCCAAGCTCTCCAATGCCTCTTAGCATTTCCGTATGCTATTCCCTTTACCTGGAATGCTCTCCTCCCCTCAGACCTTCCTACTAAGTCCTTCCTTTATCCAGCCTCCATTTGATAGTGTCCTGATCATTCTCTTTTTCTTTTTTTTTTTTTTTTTTTTGGTTCAAGGGACTGAACCCAGGGAGCACTAGACTGAGCTATATCCCTAGACTTTTAATTTTTTTAATTTTGAGACAGGATCTTGCTATTTGCCTGGGCTGGCTTCGAACTTATGACTCTTCTGCCTTAGTCGCTTGAGTAGCTGAGATCCCTGTGCGCCACTGCACCCAGCTCCAATCATTCTTTAAGACCCAACTCAAAGATCCTGCCCTCTATGACATCCTCCCAACTCCTCCAGGCATAAGTGAGCCCTTTGTTCCATTAACGCTCTCCCATAATTTGTTCATGCCTCTGTTGGAACAGACGGGATGTCACAGTGTGATGGGCCATATTCCCCAACCAGACTATGGAAGCCCCAACAGCCAGCACAGGGCCTTACAGGTGGGAGGCTCTGAACAGTCGCTCAGTGAAGGTCACATTGAAGTAAAGGAGGCACAGCACACACCAGGAACTTTACAAGTGGGATTCTTTCTCCACAAAAAGGAAAGATTCTATCTTGCCTCACTATTCCTAGGTTGAGTCCCGTGTTTCAAGTTGTGTGAGGTTTTCACCAGCTACACATTCCTCAAGTCCTGGAATTCCTCTAAGTTCCACCTTCCCACTGTAGCTTTCCATCTTCCTCCCTCAGCCTCTTAACTGGGGACTCCAGTGTGGCTGAAGGGCCTCAGAGGGAAAATAGTGATGCTCTAGAGAGAGCATGTGTTCCCCACGTTAGGCAAACATGCCAAGCTGCAGGGGCGCCTGAGAAGGGGGAGGAAAGAGTCCCCACACCAGCCTCAGAGCTGGCAAGCAGACCCCTCTTGCCCTGAGGAGGGGGGTGGGCAGTGGCCCCAAAGAGGAGTGATGGGATGTTGTTTTTTCAGATTCCATTGGTTTATTTATCCTGCGCCTGGGTACCATCTGTGCAACCTCCAAAAAGAGAAGCAGTCAGGGCTCCACACCACCACAGGAGTCCTGTCCTCAGCCTGCAGCTCTATAAGGACCTGGAACCAAGCTAAGTTTGGAGTTTCTCCCCTGCAGGGTAAAAATCTCAGGCCATATGGCTCAATTGTCCCGAGATAGATGGAGAGCAAATAGACCAGGAGGACAGCACAGGCCCAGGCCTGAGCCCTCCCGACTCCTGCCAGGTGGCCCTCCCTTGGTAGTTCCCTTGGCAAGGCCAGGAGGTCCAGGAGGTCTTTGAAAGACAAAGCATGCTCCAGAGAAGTCCAGAGGGCTCAGGTTTGACTCTCCTATTGCAGCCAAGAGAGGCAGTATTGGATGGAGATGTTTGGGGTCATGGAATCAGCCCCTTGGAGGGACCCACTATGTGCCAGTCTCTGGGTGCATGTTAGCTGGAAAATTATTGAGTGCCGTGCAGTTAACCATGGTTTTGCAGAGTTCTGGGCAGAAAACAGGGCAAAACTTCTCCCTGCATGGAAGACTTTAAGGATTTTTTTATCAGTAATGGGCTGATGGGAGGAGTAAGAAATGGGGAAACCAGGAGAACAGGATATTCCAAAGAAATGCAGAAAGGTGCTGGGCGTGGTGGTGCAGGCCTGTATTCCCAGTGGCTGGAGAGGCTGAGGCAAGAGGATCGCAGGTTCAAAGCCAGCCTCAGCACAGGCAAGGCGCTAAGCAACTTGGTGAGACCCTATCTCTAAATAAAATACAAAATAGGGCTGGGGATGTGGCTCAGTGGCCGAGTGCCCCTGAGTTCAACCCCCCATTCCAAAAAACAAAAAATAGAAATGCAGAAAGGTTGTTTTCCATCCATCCTGAGGAGTAAGAACCTTCCCAGAGAGCAACATCCTGGCAACCTAGGACTTGCTGCAGATTCATACATTACTTTGTCTCAACCCTGAGATCAGGACCTAGGAGGTGTACCAAAGTATCACAAAGCCAGGCAAAGAATGACAGGCTCATTCTACTGTTTTAGACCTTCCGATGGTGACTCAGAGTCCTGGGGCCTGTGCTGCTCTAAGCTGTGCTTCTCTGAGGTTGGGCTGCACCCCTGTTCATCCCATCTCTGTCCCACCCTGGTCCCTTTGCCCACCAGTGTGTGCTGTCCTAGTGTCACTCGAGCAATGGACCTCAGAGCCATGTGGCCTCTGAAGTAGGCCTCTCCCTCCAGAACCCACTCAGGCCACTTAGGACATGTAGATCCCATCACAGTAGAGCAGAAACTAAAACCCTTGCCAAAACTGGGTCCTTCTCCTACCCTCTGTGCTTCTGGAAGTGGCACCCAAACTTACTGTCACTGTCAGTTCCTGCCTTTATCATCTCACTCATACATAATCAGATGGCAAGTCCTATCCATTCTTTCCCCTATCTTTTTCCCTTCCAAAACTACCTATAAGGGGGTAGGGAGACTCACCTCTGATCCCACCTCCCCATGGTAACTCTTTCAACTGCCTGAGACTGCATTTCTTTTTGCAATGCAAAAATTGAAAAACCACAAGTCTTAGTATCAGGCGTACTTGAATTTGAATTCTGGGACTCCTGCTTACAAGCTATATGACTTTGAGCTTCTTTCTCCCCCTCTGTGAAGTGGGGTGGTGTAGCATCTACTTCATGGGACAGTAATGAGGATTCAGGGGTTATGGTAAGGAAGGTGCTTGGCACAATGCCTACTGTATAGCAAGGCTCAAGAAATGTTATCTACAGATTCACAGAAGTTACAAAGGCCATGCAGAGAGATTCTCCTGCCCCTTACCCAGCTTCCCTTACTGTGAGCATCTCATCACTGTGACACATGCATCAAAACAAAGAAATTAATATTAGTACATGTTAGTATTTTACTAAACCACTAGTCACTAAACTGTAGACTATGTACATATTTCCTCAGTTTTTTCCACTAATGCCCTTTTTCTCTTTCAGAATCCAACCCAGGCTACTATAATCCATTTGTATCATGTTTTTTTCCACTTATCATTTTATTGTGAGCACTTTCTAATTCCATTAAATATGCTTCCAAAACCCATTTTCTAATGATGTGAAAGCATTTCGCTATGTGTATTTTAATATGTTTAGCCATTCTCTCTTGGATGGCTGTTTAGATGGTTTATTTTTCTCTTTCTCCTTTTTTGCTACTATTAATAACACAGAGTTGAACATTTCTGAATATGCATATTTTTGAGAATTTCTTGAGGTTAAAGACCTGGAAATGAAATGATTGGATCAAAAAGTATGAACTTTTAAAAAGCTGTTGATACATACTGATAGACAGCCTTCCAGAGAGGTTATACCAATTCACAGTCTCATCAGCAATGAATGATTATGCCCATTTTCTTAAAACATTATCCACATTATCAATTTTTAAATCTTTACTAATATGATTAGTTAAAAAAAAATTTTTTTTCTCCATTACTGCAGCAACCTCCCCATTGGCCTCCCTACCTCCAATTCACTTTGCCTCTAATATTCCAGTTTTACCATGTTATTTTTCTGCTAATAATCTTTTGGTTCTGCCCCCCTGCTTGCCTGCTACAAACTAGAATTTCTCAGGCTGACATTCCCATAAGCCAAGCCTTATATGTGTCTCCTCCTAACATGTAACTCCATTTTAACCTCTTCATGGGAGATGGTTGGCAGCCACCCCACCCCCTGCGCTGACTCAGAGCCAGAACTGGTTTGATCAATGGGCCAGTGGAAGCCATTGCCCCTATGGTGCTGGGGAGGTGCCATCAAAGCATAGACAGCAGTCTACTGAGACAGAAAGTGTGGAGGCTGCGTGGCTGGTTCTGATAAAGCTCATCCAAGATTATCTAGGGTGCTCAGAGAAAAGAACTTCAGCAGCAGGCCAGAACTCATGAACTCGGGATCTCCAGGTCTTGTAACAGGCTCCATTTAGCCTTAGATAAGTGTCCAGCTCATCCTAGCCTCATGAATGAAAGTGAAACTTCTCATTCTCAATCCCTGCCAGACTTGCCCATCCTCTCCTTCCTTTGCTTCTCATCATCATCCCTAGTCACCAAACTAGGAAATGGGAGCAGAGCCCAATTCCTCTGTCTTCCTCACTTTCACCATTCACCAGGCTGAATCCTATTAAGCTTTCTGTCCCTGTCCTATAGCAGGCTACTGTAGCAGCCTCTAAGACCTCTCCCTACTCCTATCTGCTCCTCCAATTTGTTCACCACCTTACAGCCAGTTACTTCAACACATCTTACTGGATCCCTTCCCATCTTAAAAACCACCAATGGCACCCCATTGGTCTCAAAGCAAAGTCAGTTTTAAACTCATTAACAGCCCAGAAGGCCTTGTGTGGTAGGGTCTCTACCACTTTTACAGCTGAATCTCTCACCACTCTCCAGCCTTGAACTCCATGCTATTACTTTAGCTTCCCAAGGCACCACACTCCAACTGCTTGTCATTGCACATGCTGTTCCCTCCTTCTCCTCACCTCTCTCCCCCTCCCCCTCACCTTCCCACTCCTGTCAACTCCAGGATCTCCTTCAGATTGAGTCAGATTAGACCTACTTCCTTTGGAAAGCCTCTGGCCACCCCTAAGACTAAAACTGGCATTACTTTTGTGTATTTCCACATCACCCTGTACTCACCCCTCTTAATAAGTCATTTAATTAAAAGTGTTTGCTCAATCAACTGGTTCTCCAACAAAATTGTGTACTGAGACCAGGGTTATATTTTGTCTACTGTTTGTGATATCCTTTAGCATAGGATTTTGAATATGGTGTTTCACAAATATTTGCTGACTCTAAGAATGAATGAATGAATGTTCTAACCCAGTCCTGAGATCCTCTGAATCTCAATTTCTGTCTTACTAAAAATGAGATGAGGGGCTGGGGATATAGTTCAATTGGTAGAGTGCTTGCCTCATAAGCACAAGGCCCTGGGCTCAATCCCCAGCACCGCAAAAATAAATAAATAAATAAATAAATAAATAAATAAATAAATAAATAAGAGATGACTTCTTTTTCTATGAAGAGCTGTGAGAAGCTACTTAGGCCAAGAACAGGGGATTAGATTTCTGTTTGGTTTCTCTACAGTTGATTCCTCCCATCAACTCAGCAGGAAAAGGCACTTATTAACATAGTATCAAGAGATCGATGGTAGGCAAAGTAGGATGGGCTAAAGAGAACTTTCTAGAACAAATACATGCCCAGTTAGTGTCACATCTCTGAGGATGCCTGCTGTAGTAGTCAGGGTTCTAGCAAGAAGTAGAGGTCCTTGCCAGGCGTGGTCACGCACACCTGTAATCCCAGTGGCTCGGGAAACTGAGGCAGGAGGATCGTGAGTTTAAAGCCAGCCTCAGCAACTTAGCAAGGCCCTGAGCAACTCAGTGAGACCCTGTCTCTAAATATAATACAAAATAGATCTGGGGATGTGACTTAGTGGTTGAGTGCCCCTGAGTTCAATCCCCAGTACCAAAAGAATAAAAAAAAGAAGTAGAGGCCCACAGATGGGATGACCACGGGAAGTTTAATTTAAAAAAAACTACAAAGAGAAGGTGAAACACTCAGGGCTTGCAATAGCAGGAGATATCACCCACTGTAGTGCTGTAGGAACACGTGCCAGATCCCAGAAACGGCTGGACTATGATCATGGCTGCAGTCAGAGCTATGATCTTAAGTAAAGGAATGCTAACCCATAGCTGGCAGAGAAGGGGCCAGGGTAATATTTACCCCAGCTGCTATCTAATATCCTCCATGCGTCAAACCTAACAGGAATCCTGAAGGCAAGGATTCAAGCAACCGTGCACCCTCTATAATTACTGTTTCCGTAACCTGCTGTCTATGCTTAATGGCACCTTCCTGGCACCAGAGGGGCAATTGCTTCCACTGGCAAAAAAGCAAGGAACTTGATTGAGGTAATCCATAGAAGTTAGCTCCCAAGACACAGAGCAGGACAGAGAAGGTGATGTGTCAATTTTGAGGGGCAAAGAGAGACATTCAGCCATTCCCTACCCTTAAGAATGGAGGAAGGATGGAGATGAGAAGGGCTGGGACTCCTTCTCCACTTGGGCTTCACCCAGGTCAAAGAGCAAGAGCCTCTGAAGAACAAAGCCCAGAAAATGGGGAGGGAGCAACCTGGTGAGCATCGAGGAGAGACTTGGGCAAAAATTAAAGCAACTGCTTGGTGGTGTTCTTCTCACCTACTCCTTTGCTATCTCATTCCTCTAACTTAGCACCAATCCCCAAACAAAGTCAGAGGAGGAATCCTGGCAGGCATTTGAAGATTACGCTTTCTGATCTATTCATACTCAACAAAGCTGTCTGTCCCCAAAATCTGCCAATAGCTTCTTTGGTGTGTATAGAGCAAAAAGCTCCAATGTCAGAAGGGAGAACAGGAAACAGTTGAGCTGAAGGGGCCCCCATTGATCTAGGGCTTGAAATCAACTGAGAAGAGAATAAAGAGGCAGGAAGATCTACCTTTCCCCCAGGCAAAGCTCTGGGGATAGGACCTACTGTGCTGCGACAGAGTATGCAGCCAGCCAGGTGGGAAGTCAGTCTAGGTCTCAGATGGAATTGCATAGCAAGCAGGTAGCTGGCAACGGCCTTCCCAGTTCACCTTCCATTTTGGTCTCTTCCTCTTTATCATATCTGCTTCCAATGTTCTATCTCAGACCTGTCTCTTAGATTTCAGAAAATAGCATTCTAGCTAGTCTCCCTGCCAACAATTTTAATTCATTAATTCTTCCTCTACACTGTTTTGAGGGTGATACTTCTAAATTGCAAAACTGATCATGTCTCACACCTTACCTCTCTCAATGGCTTTCTGTTTTTTCTTTCTTTTTTTTTTCTTTGCCTTTTGCCTATAAGATCCAACCTGGGCTCCTTGGTATAGTATTCAAAGTCCTTTATAACCTGACCTCACAGACCTCCCCAGTCTCAGCCCCAAAGGCTCCTCATTGCACACCCTCAGTATGAACTACTTCCTTTGAAGGTGCCCCTCCGTGTTTACCTCTGTGCCTTTGCACTTTGCTTTCCCTCCCCCTAGAGGGTCCACAGTCTCTTTATCCACCTGTTGAACTCCTATTCATCTTCCAAGACCCAGCTCAAATGACACGTCCCTGGAGGGGGTACCTAAGGAGCTCACATAAGTGGCTGAATGTCCTTGCCCACTGAGAACCCCAAGAGGCCAGACATGGCAAAGCCAAGCCATGTGTCCATGGGGATCCATAGCACCTCATTCTCCATCTCCCGAGGGGCTGAGGTGAAGGAGCTTCTTTCTGCTTAGCTCTGAAACCTACCAGCTTGTCACTGGAGCATGAGGATTTGTCCTGGGAATTCTGATCTGCCGTAAAGAGTAGACCAGATTTCCCTGTTTCCCTGTGCCACTCAAGTGCCACTCTTCTGTTCTCTTCAGATCTTTCTCTCTCTCTCTCTCTCTCTCTCTCTCACACACACACACACACACACACACACACCCCTCACTGTACTCTTCCCATACCTAAATATGTCCTTAATTTTTTCACACACACACACCCCAAATCTTAGGACTTATTCTCTCTTTCTAGGGTGCCTTTATTTCCACTTTTACCTGCTAAAAACCACTTCATTCTTTAAGGTTGGTTTCCAACATCCTCTTCTCCATACCTCACAGAATTGTTCCCATAATCACCTGCATTTTTCTTTCAGCACTCTCTGTGTCCACCCCGTGTTGACAGTATCCTTTCTAATCCCCTTATAAAAGTGTAAGCTTCTAAACAGAAACTGTTCAGCTTTACATCCTGCACAATGCTTTGCACACAGTAGGCACTCCATGAATATTTATTAGGTTGGATTGAAATACCTTGAAAACCAGAATCATCCATATTCATTTATTCATTCACTGAACAAACCCTGATTCAGGAATACATATGACTTTGTCTACCAGAGAGTTCCCCAAATATGTTTCAATTCATTCATGTTTTCTGCCTGGGATAATGAATTTTTTAACTTCACTGGCCACTGTACAAAATAGCAACCCCCTTTATTCATCTTAAATGTGCTCAAATTTCAAAGCAAGCCCACTCTGCCTACAGTTTCAGGATTTTGTGAATGAGTCCCTAGTCACCTTATCTACACCCTTTGAGACTGACTTCCTTTCTGTCCCCCAGCAGGCTTTCCATGGCTAGACTTGAGAGTGAGTCACTCAGTCTTTTCTGCTAAGGAGGTTTTGCACCCCCTGGATCTTCTCCAGGATAGGGCACAACCACATATCTTAGTCCCGCAGGTAGGACTGTCCAGCTGGACACTTGGAGAAATATGTGCTCCTTCTTCTTTGATATCTTATTCACAATTCTCTTCGCCTCTTGGCCAACAGCCTCGGGGAACTGTCTAAATGAAGAAGGATTTCCAGGTCCTTTGCCAGAACCGTGGCTGACCATGCAGAGTTGAGCACTGGGGAGGGGATTTTGATGTGTTTATCACAAAAGGCATTGCCTTGCACTTGTCCACATTTAATTGAGTCTGTAGCCTTTTGCCCTGAAATCTTCCTGCCAACTAAATCCAGAAGGAAGCTGGAGAACAGCCTTCCCAGCCCATCCCCCATCCCATATAGATGCCTCCATGCCAAGGGCCATACCTTGTGTAGGGTGCCTGGGTTTTTCTTTGACATCATGTGAACTATCAGTCTCTTCAATTCTCCTTATCTAATCAGATAGAATGTGCAAGACTTTGTCGAAGCCTTCAAGGACCTCATAGCAGGCTAGGAGAGAGAACAGACACACATGCTGGTACTGTTTGTGGTAAGGTCTGCTGTTTATTGCACATGTCCTATGTGTCAGGAACTTGAATACACTTTTTTTTTTTTTTTTTTTTTTTGGTACTGGGAATTGAACCCAGGGACACTCCACCACTGAGCCACATCCCCAGTCCTATTTTGTATTTTATTTAGAGACAGGGTCTCACTGAGTTGCTTAGGGCCTTGTTAAGTTGCTGAGGCTGGCTTTGAATCTATGATCCTCCTGCCTCGGCCTCCCAAGTGCTGGGATTACAGGCGTGCGCCACCGCGCCCGGCAGAGTACATTTTTTATACTGAGTATCAACTTAAATCTCTACAGCAACCCTGCAAGGTGAGTGTTTTAACCCCATCTTACAGATAAAGATATGAAGGCACAGACAGTTTAAATAGCCTCCCCTAGATCTCACGGCCAGCAAGTTCAAGGCTTAGAATTCAGACCCAAGTGTGTCTTACTCCAGAGCCTGTGTCCTGTGCCCCTGCACAACATGGTCTCAACACAGAACGATTAGCACAACGTGTAATAGCCCCGGTGAAAGGGATTCATTATTGGACTACTCTGGTCTCTCCCAAGTTACCTGTTGCCTGTCCACCTAATCTTTTCACACCCCAGCTTAAACCTCATTTCCTAAGAGAAACTTTTCCTAGTCCCCATCACTCATTCCCATAACACCTGTCCTTGTCTCCTGCAGCCATTATCTAGGCAATTGTTTATGTAATATTTTCCTTTCATGAAAAAAAGTTCATCAGGGCAGGAACTGTGACACTTTAAGTTCATTGTTTTGTCCCTAGTGCCTGGCCCAGCACTGAAGTACAATGGATGCTCATTAAACCTGACTTTTGAGGTCTGGGGATGTAGCTCAGTTGGTAGAGTGCCTGCCATGCAAGCACTAAGGCCCTGGGTTCAATCCCCAGCACCGCCAAAGAAAACAAAAACAAACCTGACTTTCCTAGGATACCTCCTTTATCCCTCCCCTACTCTCCTGCTTGGAGAAGGACAGCCCAGGCCAGCCCTCTCCGTGTTGGCTCCAACATCTCCTTGCCTCCTTCCATGAGTCAGCTTTCCAGACTCCTGGCTATTCCAGGAGTTTTATTCGCACTTCCATTCTGTTTTGTGGAAGCAGGGCTTCCCCTCAGCCCCAGCAGGGCAGGTGCTGACAGGAGCAGCCAATAACCAGGATACCAGGTTTCCCTTTGCTAAGCTTTTTCCTGGGAATGATTTAAGGCCCCGAACAGATAAGTGAAGAGCAAACCCGCAATGAAGTCAGCACTCTGCTTATTAAGTGGAAAAAGCTGTGCTCGGCTTATTGAAATGTTCATTAGACAGATATATAGAGATGAGAGGGAGGGAGGGAGGGCAGGCAGCACCATGGATCCAGCAGGCGAGCTCCAGCGGGAGAGGCAGGGGTGTCTGTGGGGAGATTTCAAACTAGCCCAGGAGGAAGGGGGCCACTGGGGCAGGTGGCTAATGCCTGTTGGGAAGAGGGGCCACAGTTCTGACTCACAGAAGGGGGAACAGAAGGAAGGAGGTTGGCCTGGCCCTCCAGGGAACTTTGCTAGCTTCGTGGGTGGAGAGGACTTTGGCCCTAAGGGTCAGGGCATCTTGGTCCCCTTTGGAGAAGACCCACTTCTCTGTATCAGTGTAGCTCTCTTTATCCCAGGAACACAACTTCTGAAGGTTTATGACCCAGTTCATTTGGCCGCTTTGAAAGCAGGAGGGTGACCTGTGTTCTGTCAGGAAGAAAGGCCTGTACAAAGCAGCACCATGAAGCCACTGACAACTGCTTACCTAGGGGAGTTGTCTCTCTGACAGAGCCCCCATCCCCTACCCACAGCTCCATGAGCCCTGAGCTCCCTCCAGGGAGGGCTTTTCCTAGGGTGGGAGTTGAGTCTTGCTGAAGGCCCCCCTCAGCCCAGGCAGACACTGGCTCCTTCAGCACCCTCCTGGCTCCCTGGCTTTGACCTTCTCCGCGCCCGTCAACATGGCCCCAGCAAAGCTCAGAGCTTCAGAGTGGGGGCTTTAAAAAGGCCGTAGCTAGTTAATAATGTCACCTCCTGAGAGATGGTGGGAACTCCTAGTGAGTGGGAACCTGTCCTAAATCATCCCGTGTCCCCAGAACTAACAGAACCTGGCCAGATGAACTTCTTATATCTGAGGTTTAGTTGATAGCTGATTGAATGAGTGGAGATTCTGCCCCTCTCTCCTTTCAGACATTGGAAGGCAAATGAATCAGAATGTGACTGGAGGGTCAGGCCCTGCTTCCCAAACAGGAAAAACAGCCTCAAGATTTTCCAATATCTTCAGATTCTTTCTTGCTTCATGGGTTTGGTTCCTGGAGGGTAGAGGTGCTGGTGACTACACAGATAAGGGAAAGGAGAGTGGCAGGAAATGTGTGTGAACAGAACAATCAAGATACTATCTTTAGGGTTTCAGGCTGTTTTCACACCCAGGGACATCAGTGGCTGGGCTCCTGTTACTTGTCAGGTGCTGGACAAGCACTGGGGTCACCTTGGTGAATGAACTGCCCTGTTCCTACTCTTGTGTAGCTGTAGCCTTGTGGAATGTAAATGTCATAACAATTCTTCATTAATTCTTTTGTTCAGCAAACAATGATGCCAAACTGGACTCCTGGGGATGGAGAAATGAATCAGACATGAATCCTGCCCTAGAGGAGTTTACAGTCTATGAGGTACATGTACAAGTAAATAGATGATTGTACAACAGTGTGGTCAATGCACTGAGCTAACCAGCCCAAGAGGTAGGGAAGCCTTCCCTAAGGTGTCTTTAAAAACGAACATGTGTTCATCATGTGTTCAAGGAGAAGGAATTTCTTAGGCAGAGAGACATGGATTTGAGAAGAAATTCAAATAGGTCAGCCTTGGAAACAGAATGGGAATAAGAGAGTTTAAGAGCTAGACAGGGCCCCAATCCTGAAGGCATTTCCATGCCATGAAGGCGTTATTTCCATTCTGAAGGCAACTGGAGGTCATCAAAGGAGAAAGACCTCATAGCAGTGTGGAAGAGGAATTACCTAGACAAGCCAACCAAACGCATGACTCAATTGGGGGCATCTCAGTAGCTGCCGTGGTTTGGATATAGTCTGTCCCCCAGAAGTCCATGTGCTAGAAGCTTGGTCCTCAAGGTAGCAAATTAAGAAGCAGTGGAACCTTTAAGAGTCGCAGCCTTGTTCACTGAGGCATCACCATAGGAGGGGATTAGTTCTGGTCTTGTGGAATTTGTTGTCACCAGAGCAAGTTGTTATCAAGCAAACCACCCCACATACTTGGCCCCTTCTGCCCGTGGCCATTTCTCTTTCCCTTTCTCTACCATGTTGTGACACAGCCAGGGGACCAATGCCATGCTGCTCCAACATTCTAATTACCAGAATCATGAGCCAATTAAACCTCTTTTTTAAATAAAGCACCTAACTGCAGGTATTTTGTTGTAGTAACAGAAAATGAACTAAGACAACAGTCTGAGTAAGATGGTGCCATCCAACTATATCAGTGACACTGGGAAGGGGAAGTAGGAATGGATCAGGTGGCTCAGCAGGAGGTCTGAACATGTCTTGGTTATCTGATAACCACAGGAAATAAGGTGCTATCCATTTTACAAGTAGGGGAGAGGGCACAGGAACACCTCATCTCAGTGGACTAGAGCAGTGTGGGGAGTCCTGGGCACTGCAGGGAACTGTGGCTGCTTAAGTCCACGTTGGCAGTCCCTGCCTCTGATGCTGGGGCTGCTGACACCTGCTCCCAGGCCTTGATGACTCCATTTCCCAGCCCCCTCCCTCTGCCTTGCTGACTTTGGAGGTGATTAGTAATAAAATTTTAACAAGCATCCATAGGTGCGTCTCCCTGTCACTTTTATGAGGCTATTTCCTGAGCAAAGATATAGGAGCGCCTTCAGTCTCTCCTCACCATGTTGCTGCTGCCACTGTCAGTCTCGACTTCAGCCTTAGCAAATCCCAGACAACTGTAGGGACTCAAAGAAGTACAAGCCGGCAGAGCCCATGTATGCCCCAAAGGGTGCATTGGCAATTGTCCCTGGGGTGCCTGGGGCCATTGTAAATCAAAGGGGCCTCATTTCTCCCGTCTCCGCCTCTCCTCTACCCTACTGTTCTCTTCCATCCTCGTCCTAGAGTTGCTGTTCTGATTCAATTGATCAGTGTGTATTTATCCAGTGCCATCACAAATGAACACTGGGGATCTGCTCCCTGTCCTTGGGGAGCTGGTGACCTGAATGGGACTGAGAATGACACCTATCAAGTAACCAAAACATACTGAGATCAAAGTTCTCACAGGTACACATGAAGTGCTGAGGTGGGAACCAAGTGAAGCCTTTCATGAGGCTGGGGACAGGGAGAAGCTGGAAGTTGTTCTCCAAGGAGACAGAGGCCTACAGCTTTTGAATAAGAACCTTTATGAGGTAGGGTGAAAGAAAGGCAGCCCCTTCTTTCCTGGCAAAGTCCTAGGTCCTCAGGGGCAAGATAGAGGTGGACTTGTGCAAGCTGAGCTTCCTCTTACTGGGCTGGGCTGGGCTGCAGTGGCACCGTGATTCTGGTAGACAGCAGAAGACTTGGGGTGCTGTAATTTCCTCCCCCAATGGTTCCAGTTTCAAGGCCATTCAGGGAATTGGGGCCAGGTGAACAGGAAGAGAGGGACTGCTTCCTTCAAAACTGTTAACTCCTCCCTCATTCTTGAAATTCTCTGTGACACTGTTGTTTCCTGTAGGATGACATAATGCAAAGATACCCTAGCCTTGAGCAGACATGGTTTCCAATCAGAGCTCCTAAATTTTAATTCCCTGATGATACCTCAAGGAAGTTTCACTCTCTGAACCTGTTTCTCCATCTGAAAAATAGAGATAATAGTACCTACTGCAGAAAGTTGTTATGCAGCCCAAATGAGACAGCTGGGCCGGGTGGGGACAGCCTTGACATGAAGCCAATTGCTTTAGTGCATTTCCTCCTCCACCCCCACCTTCCCTAACCTCTCTGGTTATTCCTTCCAACCTTACTCCAGGGTTCCTTTCCTTCCAAGAGCTCCTCAGTGTCCCTCTAGCTGATATCACTCAACTCTGCAACTTCTCCGCAAACATCTTTCCTGGGATGGAAACCTACATCCAAGGCTGCCCACTAGTTCAGTCCAGTTCAACATTTATTAGATACTCATCCTGTGGGGCCCAACTGGGCCCTGTGAATTCAGGACTGGTACCTGCCTTTGAGGACTTGTCATCCTTTTTCCATCTCTGTTCTCATTCCCACTTGTCAGATCCGTACACCACATGTGGGCAGGGTGAGCCTTATGAAAGACAGTTCTGGTTGTGTTGTTCCCTTGCTTATCAGCCTCTTGGGTTATAGGTTCCTCCAGAACAAGAACTTCTGGGAATTGATTGTGTCCCCAGGACTTACCATAAAGCCTGGCCTGTAAAAAGTGCTTAGTCAGCATTCCATGAACCAGTGAACAAATTGGCCAACCAGTAGCCCACAAACTGATGTTGGTTGTGTGCTTAGGCATATGTTGGTAAATTATAGCAGTTTGCCATGGAACCAGAGAATAAGGCCAGTTGGGTACAGATCTAGAAGCCTGGGGAGAAAGCAGGAACAGAGGAGGGCAGGAGGAAAGGAGCGAGAAAGGAGGCAGAGAAAGGTCAGAAAGGCAGAGTTTCCTGAGAGGTGAATTATCAGAGGGACCACCATGGGTCGGGCAAGCACCTCAGCACAGGAGTAATGGAGTTAGGGAGGAAGGCCCAGGCAGAGCTGGAGAGAGCAATGGGAGCTGCTTAATCTGCCCCCAGGAAGTGCAGGCTGGGGACAAGCAGGCAGGAGGCAGCAGGCCCATTCCTCAGCCGCTAATGCCCCCAGCTTAACACAATTACCCCTTCCTTCTCCCTCAGCCCAGGCAAGGGGGAGGTTGCATGGAGGGCAAGCATGCCCCGCAGCTCAGGAGGTGGGGACCCGGCTAGAAATCCAATGAGGAGATCCACTTTGGTATTAGCCTGAACTCCCCATTTCAGCTGGAGGGTCTTGCAAAGAGACTGAGCTGGGGCCAGGAAAGATGCTGCTGGGAGATCTGTGAAACCCCGTGCCCTGCCCTCCTGGGATGCGAATGGGACTTGATCTGGGACATTCCCCTCCCCACCTTGTGACCCTGTTCACCTGGCCAACAGCCTTACTTCTTCTCTGGGGCCAATTTGCTAGTCTTGCATTCCACCTGGGGCTGGCCCCCATTGCTGCTTCTCACTCCCCACCTCACAGCCTCTCACCCTCCCTCTCTGCTCCACATTGATATAAATGGAGGCTCGGGCTGCCTTTAAATAGTCCGATCTATCAGAGGGGCACACGCTGCCCATAAATCTGCCGGGGCTGATGGCTCCCTAAGTGGACTGATAGGAGCTATTTCCGGCAAGGTGTTCAGTTACTCTACCCCTCCCCTCCCTCCCCCTAGCTTGCCCTTCCCCAGGGGCAGGGACCCTTTTTGTCATCTGGTAATTGGCATTTTTTCACTTGCACTTGGTCCTACAGAGGGCGTGCAGCGCCAGGCCGGCCCCTAACCGGATTAGCATTGGCTTTCAGCGGAGGCCCCTCTGGAGTGACCTTCCAGTTCAAGAGATCAGGATCGAGCTGTTGGCTCAACAAGGAAGGGGTGAGGTGGAAGGCGCGTGCCCAGGGGAGCCAAGATGAAGTGCGGGGGGGGGGGGGGGGGGGGGGGGGCCCTCCCCCGGGGCGCCACGAGGGAGGGGGGGGGGGGGGGGGGGGTGAGTGGAGCCCTCAGCCCCTCTCTGGCTAAGCCTGCCTGTTTCCAAGGCACCAGCCTACAGAGCATGGAAGGGACCATAAGATAGGCTCTAGAGTTGAGGATCTCTAGCCTGGCTGTCAGAGTTCATCAGCCCTGCCCCATCAGGCTGCCTTGGGCTAGACTTGAGCTTTCCTTTTCTACAAATGACCTAGAGTTGAATGGGGGATACGATTCCTGCAGACAAGCAGTGTGGATCTGAAACAGAAGCTGGTTAAGTCTCAGGGCCAGCTGTTATACATAGGGGGTCTGATGCAGGAGCCACTACATTACCCTAATTCGGAGGGCAGCTACTAATGGATAGATTCCCCTGAGGGAGGGACAAAAGGCCTCTGGAGGTTGGGCCCTACTTGGGGAGACATGGAGATGCCCTTGGAGGTCACCCCAGTGACCCCTGGTCAAGAGGTCACTATGGTCACTCAGAGATCATCACTAACATAGCTCTATTTCCTGTCTCATTCCCCTTTGTTTTCAGAGGGCAGAGAGCTGAGTCAGCCCAGTGACATAGACCTAGGCCCTTACCCCTGCCAAAGACTCCTAGAATATTCCTCTAAGGTTCTTGTGTCTAAAGAGAAGGAAAACTCAGAGATGGTGAAGGGCAGAGACAAGCTGCTGGAGAATTATTCCTGGAATGTGTCCATAGAGCACTCGTTAGGCTTCTTTCCTGAAATCTGGGTTCTAGGGTGAGGATCCAGTGGGTGGGTAATGTTTCTTATGGGGGTGCCAGAGGTGAGATGTTTCTACCTGTGGATCCTGGTTGGGAGCCAGGAAAAGTCCAAATAGAAGGTGTGGATGAGTGTTATTTTGAACAAAGCAAAAATTTCATATTACAGTGACCCCATTTCTGGCCAGCTATTGGTGATTTACAAGAAGGTAAAGGGAAAATCATGGGGTAAGATTCCCAGGTGTGGGATCCTGGGGTAGGGACAAAAGTTGGCCATATAGCCTCAGCCAGTCTTAGAACTGACCTTTTCTCCTACTCTGGGGAAGAGGCTGAGCAATGACAGAAACCCTATGAATGACATCAGGAATGTCTAACACCAGGGAGATTGTTGAGGTCATCACTTCTCAAGTGATCTTTGAGGAAACCTGAAGAAAGCCTATCCTTTCTGGGTTGGGTGACTTGAGGGAATAACTTTTGGTTAGAAGCAATCCTGAAAGACTCTGGGGCAGCCACCAAAACCCAGGGATAGCTTCACAGAGCATGAGCAGTTGCTCTGCCTCCCTTTCCTCCCTCCATTCATTCATCTCCTCCTTCAGTGCACTGCCATATCGTCCTCTGTGTCATCTGTCTTGTGCTGGTGAATGAAGTGGGAGCATATCCAGGTCCAGTTCCCACCCTCAAGGAGCTTGCTTCCAGTAGGGAGAGACAGTTTTGTGAAGAGATGACAAAACCCAGAGTGTGAGGCACCCAGAAATCACTAGCATGAGGCACTCAATCACAGCCTGAAGCCCAGGCTCCACCTGCACTTCTGGGCGTTTCCAGTTTTCTGACCTTCGAACTCCACAAATCCCACTTCTCTACATCTGAACTTTGTCATCATGCCTCCAAGTTTGTTCACCCTTTAGTGTCCCTAACTCAGTGAATGACACCACTAAGAACTATCACTATGTCATCAGAGCCAGAATTCCAGTTCAGCCTCAACTTCTACATCTCTCTTGTGATCCATCAGAGTTTCCCTTCTAACAACATAGGTGACACCATGCTACATCTCTGCTGAGAATCCTCCAGTGATCATTCCTCCCCGCAGGGTAAATTCTTACAGTGGCCACAAGGTTCTCTAGGACCACCCTCCTCTGTCCTCTCTACTCTTTTTTTTTTTTTTTTTTTTAATTGTGTCAAGGATTGAACCCAGGGGCCCTTTACCACTGAGCTCTTTTTAGTTTTTTGAAACAGGGCCTTGCTAAGTTGCTGGGGCTGGCTTTGAACTTGCAATCCTCCTGCCTCAGCCTCCTGAGTGGCTGGGATTACTGGCATGCGCCACTGCGCCCAGCCCTCTCTGCTTACATGCACCCCTTTTGTTCCACCCTCCCTCTACTCCAGCCACACTGGCCACCTGGCATTTCCTCAAACATTCAATAATAAGAAACATGTACTCTGAGATACGCATATATTGTTTATGTTCTTATTTCACATAGGTGTTTGTGCACCTGTTCTTGTCCTCTCACCTGTGATCTTGGGAATACTGAATTTATTTTCATTCTTGTTGGAGAGATCATCTTTGTAACCCCAGGGTCTAGCACAGTGCCTGGCACAAGGAAGATGTTTAATGTCTTCTGAATAAACAAATGGGCAAATGCCAAAAGGGCTATCCCTGCCTGGAGAAAGGCACGACTAGTCCAACCCCTCTGCAGGATTAAGGAGTGTTCCTTGGTAGCCCTGCCCTAATAAAGCACTGTCTAGACCTATGGCAAGCCTCGACAGGAGCCAAGGAGCCAAGGCCTTGTGCCCAAGGCCAGTGAGCAATGTGCTCATCACTTGTAGACCCCAAGCATTTGAGCTGTGTTTGAAAGACGAGGAGGATGCCCAGGGTGGGGCCAGTAAGGATGGGGCTATAAAGGCAGGACGGCAGTGACCTGTCGAAAATAGGCCTGGAGGCAGTCCAACTCGGAGGCAGGCAGAAGGCCGCCTGGCAGTGTCCCAGCTCCCCACAGAACCCTATGTGGCTCAGAAAAACTCATTGCTTTTTTTTTTTTTTTTTTTTTTAATGGAATAGGGGGCTAGATGGAAAGATTTCTGAGGACCATTCCTACTTGAACATTCTAGGATGCTACAAAGACCCTTTGGGGGCTGGAGTTGTGGCTCAGTGGTAGAGCACTTGCCTGGCATGTGTGAGGCCCTGAGTTCAAGACTCAGATCCACACATAAATAAATAAATTAAAAAAAAAAAAAAAAAAAAGACCCTTTGGATCTAGACTGACTGAGTCTGGAAGTCAGCAGAGGAACCTGGCTTTGGTCTTGTTGGCAGCACAGTTTCTAGGCAGAAAAGTTTGGCTTCAGAACTTGGTCTAGGAACTAGAGGCAAAAACTTCCTCTTAGCCCTCTACACAGACCTTGAGGCTTCTGGAAAATTGATGAAGAACAAAGACTTCATTTGCGGGCAGACTGAGGTGTGTGGAGCTAAAGAGAGGTTGGTTATGGCAAAGGCGTCGTCTCCCCATGGGAGACTCCGGAAAGGGGCTTTTGTCTGTTTTTAGACTAGCTTGTCTTCCCGCCCCACGATCCCCAAAAATTATTATAAAGAATTATTGCCATTAGTACGTCTTTCCTACTGAAAGGAGAAAATCGCCTCATTCATAATTTATACCCTCAATTACTATTAATAAAGAAATATTTCAGCAGAAAATCGCCTGGGAAAATTACACGTAACATTGCATTAACATTCTATTTGAACATTTTCATCACATTTGTTATAGAGTTAATAAGAGGGATACGGTCCCCTGACTTCTTCATGAAATTATGGGCTGACGATGATAGTTTAATCTTTTAGACTTTATATAATATATTCACTTTACTAATTGAGCTATCCAAGGAGCAGTTAGAGATGTTCTTAAACGTGGAGACAGAGGAATCAGGGCCATGACTTTGCTGCCAGAGGCACCGCCTGTCGGGTGGAGCTGAGGGTGAAGGCTTGCTGGCTTAGGCCCTGGCCGGCCTGGTCCCACCTCACAGGCCCAGGATCTTCGTGCTACCTGATGAGGCAGCAGATGCCCCAGCCTTCTGGGAAGGTGTATGGAACAGCTGAGAGGGAGAAGGGTGACCAGGAGGAGATGAGAAAAGGAGACAAAAGGCTTTCCTCTCTAAACTACTCCTTTGGCCCTCACTTCATTTAGTTGCCTTCTACCTGCATTGTCCTGAGCCCCAGGGGAAGTTCATAGCTAAAAGGGGCAGCAGATCCATGATGGTTTGTGGGATTACCCTTGACAGTGGTTCTAGATACTGACAGCTCCTAGAAAACCTGGATCCTAGGGAAAATCCTGTGGAAGCCCCCAGAGACAGGCACTGGAAAAGGTATTGCCCCTAAGGGCCTCCCTAGCAAAAAAGAAGAAGTTACTTTTTTTTTTTTTTTTTTTTTTTTTTCATGTCTTAATGGAAATGACAGGATATGTTTTTGGTAGCGGGAAGGAGAGTGGAGCAAAGTTAAGACAGTCATTCATCGCTGTTTTAGTCTATGCACTGATCCATCAGCAACACTGGGGCAGACTTGGCAAGGGTGCAGGTCCCCATCCTGACTCACCTCAAATGTCACCTTTTCTTACACATCCACTTAGCAATACCCCCTTCCTTTGACACTCTCTATGACAGAACCTGCTTGATTTTTCATAACATTTATCACTTCTTAAAAATGCCTGTTTCCGGGCTAGGGTTGTGGCTCAGTGGTAGAGTACTTGCCTTCCATGCATGAGGCACTGGGTTCTCAGCACCACATATAAACAGATGAATAAAAATAAAGGTCTATCAACATATAAAAAAAAAAGATTTAAAAAGAAATGCCTGTTTCCCCCCTACCAGAATTGATGTTTTTTGTCAGTCCCACTCAATGCTAACTACTTGCTTAACAAGTTGAATAGGTCCCACACGTGGTGGGCAATCTAGATATATTAGCTGGATGAGTGGAAGTGGGCAGAATGGTCAAACAATGTGCCTGAGACCAGGGAGTCACACAGAACAGAGACTGAAGCTCCTTTCTAATTGATTCCAAGCCTGAGCATCCCTTCTTGCCTTCCTGACCCAATATGTCAACAAATGGGAAGGCAGTCAGATTTCTCAACACCTTCATTGCCAAATGGTAATGCAGGCGACCAGCATCCCTCACTTTACTGTGGCAATGATCTCCCCTCCTCCTTTCTGCCCTTCTATAATCTGTTCACCACCCAGCAGCCAGAATAATCCTTTAAAACATAGAACAGACTCTATGACCCATGCTCCCTTGCTCCAAACTTTCCAGGCCTTCCTATTATACATAGAATAAAATCCAGTGTTCTTATCTTGGCCCACAGGACCCCTGGTCTGGCCCCTGACTTCCTACCCCTTCACCCATTTCCTGCCACTCCACTGTGGCCACATCAGCCTTGCTGCTCTTTCAATACAGGGTCTTGAACATGTTTCCTGGGCGTGAAACATGCTCCTTTCATCCTCTTCCTTACTTCATTCTGCTATCTGCTCAAATGTCCACCTCTTCAGGGAGTATGTCCCTGACCAACTGCTGTCCCTCATGGCATCTCCTTGCCCTGCTTCATTTTCTTCATTGCATTTGTCCCTATATGACATCCAACTGTACTTTTATATATTGGTTTTCTGCCTCCAGAAGTAGAAGGTAGTTCCATGTTCACTGATATTTCCAGCACCTGTAATAGTACTTAGGACATAGTAAGTGCTCAATAAATGTGTTGAGTGAATGGTTGCTCTGCTTTTCTCTGTCATGCTGCATCTGTGTGATCCAATCCTTTCCCAAGTAAATGCTTCTCCAGTATGCCAATAGTTTATAAATCTCAACTTCAATCCAAATCAGTTTCCTGAGCTTCCAATCGATTTGTAACCACCTATTGGACACCTCCCCATAAAGAAATCTAAAGTGTAATTCATCCAAAGTGGAACCTGAGTTTAGTTCCTATTTCACTAAATGGCAGCACACCAATCTTAGATGCCCAATCCAGAAGCTGGGATTATTTTTGACTCCTCTTTCTTTCTCATCCCTACATCTAATCAATCTCAAAACTCTGTTAATTGTATACTTATACAGCTCAGATTAATCCACCTCTGCCATTTCCAAGGCTCCTACCCAATTCAGGTCATTGTCATCATGTCTCACCAAATAACTGCCCCAGCCTCCAGCTGGTCTCCCTGCCTCCAGTCTCCTTTCCCTATAATCCATCCTCTACAGAATGTTTTATGGTTTGTCTAAAACATAAATCTTGGAGTCAGAGATAATATCCAGGCTTCTAGCTTGAGGAATTAGATGATAATGACTCCTATCCCATTAAATGGAAGAGGAGGCAGTCTGGGGACATGTGACATTTGACTGCCTTTGTGGCATTTATTTTAACATAGCTGTCTCCTCCCACTAGGTGGCAGAAATCATCTCATTCATCTTTGTATCCTCTGTGTCCTCCACACCCAGCACAGTGCCTGGCACAGAGCAGGTGCTCATGAATGTTCATTGCATGTTCTTCACCCTGAAACTCATTAAGGAAGGGACTATTTTTGAAAGTCATGCTTCATTGGCACCCTGTCACTGCTATTAGATTATTAATATTGTACTATAATTCCTGTTTTTCTGACTAAACAATGTGCCCCTCTTTCACAGTTAAGTCAACAGCACAAAGTAGGTACTCTATAATGCCTGTTAAGTGACAAACTGAATCTCTTACTGGTACATTACAACATGCTGTTTACCGCTCCTTCCTCCTGCTGACCTGCCAGCAAGACAAGCCACTCTCCCAGGCAGATCTCTGGTCCACCCACTTCTCAACCCTATTGGTGTCTGACTCACTGCCTCAAGGCTAGTTTTCTATCTCTGTCATCAGCTACTGCCACTAAGGATTTAAGTCGTCCCCCTTCTCTTTGATACCAAGTACATTGCTCTCTAACAGAAATGTTTCTCTATAGAATATTCCTCTGTTACTCTGCTTGGGGAGAGATGCCCAGAGAAGGGATGAGGGGGAGTTCAGCAGGTGAAGGGAAGGGTCCTACAGGTGGAAATCATGTTGGATGAAGTAGATAAAGACATGAAGACTTGAAAGAGGAGGGTTTTTGGCTTTTTTGTTTTGTTTTGTTTTTTGTTCTTTTGTGGTGCTGGGGATTGAACCCAGGGCCTTATGCATGCAAGGCAAGCACTCTACCAACTGAGCTATATATATCCCAGCCACAAAAGAGGAGTTTTTGAGCTGAGGATGTGGCTCAGTGGTAGAGCAGTTGCCTGGCATGCACAAGGCCCTGGGTTCCAACCCAGGACCATACACACACACACAGAGGAATTCTCTAGACCCTCAAGGAAGAATGCACATAGGAGAAGGCATGAAAGAAGACTGAAGAGAAAGGCAGGCACCCAAACCC